>OX589602.1:6617880-6989880 GCA_951329385.1 Polia nebulosa | reverse complement strand
TGAGGCTGTTGTTTATATCTTTTTCGTATTCCTTTTGACGTGACAACGTCTTATAAATTGGTTTGCCGGGTGACACTTCAAGAAACTGCGTTACGCTCCGCTCACGTTATGCGCTCACAATGAGAGCGAGTGAGAGGCACGCGTCCCTTCCACTCGGGCATGGTTAGCCCGCCTAAGAGCGAGAGAGACAGACATAAAAAGTGAAAGGCACGCGTCCCTTCCACTCGAGCACAGTTAGCCCGCCTAAGAGCGAGAGAGACAGAGCGAGAGAGAGAGAGTGAGAGAGATAGGCATACACACCGGTTCATGTCTTGCGCTTCTATTTCGCTTAGGCGCCTGCATACAAGTTTACACGTTGCCAGTTAATTGTAAAACGATTGTGTAGTGATAATGTGAAGGTAGTTTCGTCCATCGCAACAATTCAAACAGCAAAGGTAAATAATTTCAGACTGATAATATAACATGATGAAATAAATGACTAAGACATAAGTGAATAGGTTATGTTGTAGTAATCACAATGTTGTGGTAGTTTTCAATCAAAAAAGTAGTATAAATCGTTTCTCAACCAATAATAATTTGTCCTATCATCGCCCTGTCCTCAACAAAATCACTCAGATAGGAACAAGTTAAGTTGTAGTAAACGCTGTTTCATTGTACGAAAATGTATTGCAAGTTATTGTATGTATATTTGTATATAAATACGTATGTATGTGTAAAGGTAAAAATAAAATTTTGTTAATATGAAATTCAGTGCGAGATTCTTTGTATAAATTAATGTTTTAAATATAATTCTTTGTATAAATAAATGTTTTAAATTGTTACTATTATTTCATCCTTCTTCCTACTATACGAATGAATATTCACATTAAAATTATTTTACCACTCAAAGTCGTTGTCACGTAAAACTTTCGCCCGTATACCGACTTTACAGGCAACCAATTTTTTTTTATTATTGCATTCAATTACAGCTGTACTGTCATCTGCAAATAATGTCATTGGATGAACAATATGACGAGGTAGATCGTTGATGTAAAGCTGAAATAATAATGGTCCAAGTACACTACCTTGTGGAACCCCAAAATTTGGTGTTCTACAAGAAGATAAGTATTTGAATTCACGTTTAGTTTTAGTACATACTCTCGATATTTCTGTGTACTGTTTACGATCCGTTAGGTAAGACTTTATAAGGTTTAGTAAGTTGCCTCTTATGCCATAGTCTTCTAGTTTATTTAACAGGGTGTCATGTTTTACATAATCGAAAGCTTTTGTCATGTCTGTGAAAACTGTACATACAGGGTTTTTTATATCCACATTATTCACGACTACTTTAAAAAAATCAAATATTGCCATGTTAATGTTTTTGTTTTTCTAAAGCCCTTTTGCTCTTCGCATAATATATTATTTTTTTATTACAATTATTATAACAAATACACAATTATTATAAAAAAATTACAAATATTATAACAAACGTGTAAATAGATTCACACATCATTTTTTCAAATATTTAAAAAAATACCGAAATTAAAGCTACTGGTCTATAATTGGACATGTCTTCCTTATTGTTTTTTTTATGTAGCGGTTTTATGACAACAGTTTTCAATTTGTCAGGAAATATACCTGTGCTTATGCATGCATTATTTGTTGACTTAATGGATATGCTATGCTGAACTGCTTCAGGTCATCGTGTACTGCGGTCGTTTACAGTGAGTAGGTGTATCGATGTCCACACAAAGATGTAGGTAATGGTCCAACAATATCAGCGTGTATGTGTTGAAAATGTTCGGTCGGTGGGTATGATGTGACGTCACTGTGATTGTGTCGTTGGACTTTGGACAGTTGACACGAAGTACATGTCTTTTTTTTCACTCGCCAATGTCGGTATTCATTGCTGGCCAAAAGTATCGATCTTACATTAGTTTTCGGGTAGCTCGTATTCCAGGGTGATTTGAATTGTGCACGGCGTTGAATGCAATGCGACGAAAGTCAGCTGGTAGGTATGAACGAACGTGTGAAGTAGACATTTCGCAGAAAATTGGCTTGATGGTACCGGGTATGACGATTTTCTTGAGTTGGATGTTAGCTTGATGTGATAACGTTGGATTTTTTGCCGTCATTTTCTTGTTGTGATAATTCGTAGTAGTTGATTGGTGATGGCAATTCAATGGTTTCGATACGAGAGAGTGCGTCGGCACATATTACGCGTCGGCAACAACGTTGTTTACTCCGCTAATGTGCCGAATGTCCGTTGTAAACTCGCTGATAAACAATAGCTGACGCGTGCGCCGTTGCGTATCGTTATCGGACGGAGGCTTGCGAATAGCGTAGGTCAGCGGTTTGTGGTCGATGTAAACAATGAGCTCTCTTCCTTCGAACATTTTTCTGAAGTGTTTGGTTGCCATGTAGATTGATAATAATTCTTTCTATTTCGCCGTACTACTGTATAGCTGTTGAGTTTCGGCGAATTTCGTTGAGTAGTAGCCAAGTGGTATCCATTTCTTGTTTATTTGTTATTGAAGTACAGCTCCTGCGCAGGTATTTGATGCATCGCACATGAGGGAGATGGCGTCGGTTGGTGATGGAGATGGATGAGCGAGTAAAGTTGGGTTTTGTATGCTACCTTTACATAACTCGAATGCTTGTGACGCTTCTGTGTTCCAGTCGATTTTTGTATTGTCACGTTTCTTGGAATTGTGCAGGAACGTGTTGAGAGGTGCTTGTATATGGGCTAAGTTTGGTATGCTGTCACGGTAGAAGTTTACCATGCCAATAAATCGACGTAGGTCATGAATTTTCTCGGGTTTGGGGTAAGTAGTCATAGCAGTTATTTTGTCTTGTGGTGGCTTTATTCCGTTGCTCGACACGTCATAGCCCAGGAACTTGACATTTTCTCTGCCGAAGACGCATTTTGATGGATTTATGGTGATGCCATACTTGTCTAATCTTTTTAACACCTCCTGAAGATCTTCAATGTAGCTTGTTTCATTTTCTAATGCGGAGTTGAATGGAAATACGTAGTCTAACCCGATGAGTACTTGTTGAATAAATCGTTAGAATGTCTGTCCAGCATTTTTGAAATCTGGACACATTCGTGGGAATTCGAATAGGCCGAAGGGTGTTGTGATGGCTGTCTTCTCGATGTCCGGTTCATATACCTACTGGAAGTTTTTGGTATGCACGATTTAGGTCAAGGGTAGTGAAGATTTTCTTGCCATGTAGTAGGTAGGTAAAATCTTTAAGACGTGGAACTGGATAGCGGTCGGGTTTGGTGACGTCATTAAGTCTTCGATAGTCACCGCAGACGCGAATGTCACCGTTTTTCTTAGGAACGATATGAAGTGGGCTGGCTTGGACGGCAAATTCCTTGCTGCATCATCGACTCGAATTCCTTCTTCACGGACAGGTACCGATGTGGTGTTAGTGGTCTGCTCTTGCTGTGTACTGGTGGACCAGTAGTTTCGATATGATGTTCTACACGGTGTTTTGGAGTATCCTTCATGCATGATGGTCGTAGGATGTCAGGAAACTTGCTGATTAGTTGTAGTAGTGATACGGCTGATCAACATCAATACTTCTGACTGTAGGCTCGGCGGAATAGGTGACTGGTGCCTTGACGGTGAGGTTGGTAACTTTGTCGACGAAACATTGGCCGGCTATGTCGACAAGAAGTTTGTGATGTTTCAGGAAGTCAGCACCAATGATGGGTTTGCTGACTGCAGCGATGATGAATTTTCAGGTGTATAGCCTTCGTAGGTTGAGATCCAGTTGTATTGTTTTCTCTCCGGACGTTGGAATGACCGTGTTGTTCACTGCATACAAACTAAAATCTGTTGGTGTAGCTTTCCCGCCTATTCTCTTAGGTATCATGGAGACGTTGGCGCCAGTAACAATCAGAAATGACAGACGTGAGTTTTTGTCTGTTATAAATAGGCGGTATGAAGTATTGTTTGCGCCAGTGCTCGCCTCAGCCAACGCAGGTGTTAGTTTTCCGAGGGAGCGCTGCTATCTTCGAAACTGCACGGACGCGTACATTTGCGCGCCTCCTTGCCTAAATTGTGATGATAAAAGCAGATCGCTGATTGGTCGTTTCGTTCGCGACTGTGATTGGTTCTGCTTGATGAATGCGGTCTTGAATATTATCTGTCGAATGGTCTGCGTCGATGATGATAATTCGATTGATATGCTTTGAGTTCTGCAATTTCTCTCGTGAGCGCGTCGATCTTCTCCTCTATTGACGTAGATGCTTGCGGGGTGGCGGGAACGGAGGTAACTGCAGCGACTGCGCTGAGTGGTTGCATCTGCTCAAGGATCTTTTCTGCCATCATCGCCAGCTCGTGGATATCGGAGTGTTTCGCGATGTTGGTGCTGACGGCGAGGACTGCTCGAACAGATTGTGGAAGATGGTTTGTGCACATAATTCGTAGCGCTGAGTCCGAGATATTATTGGCGGCGAGGTTTTTCATGCGACGTAGTAGTTGTGAAGGCTTCATGTCGCCGAGTTCCATTTCGGATGGCAACCTTTGTATTTGCCGTTGCTCGGATTCCTCGTAGACTTGGAACAATCGACTCTCCAAGGCTTCATAACGCTGGGTTTCGGGTGGATGGAGAATGATGTCGGATATTTCGTCGAGATCTTGCCGCTCAAGTTGTCCGATGACGAGCTCGAACAGAACTTGGTCGCCTTTCTTCTATACGGATATGATGGCTTCGAATTGCGCAAACCACAGACGAGTTCTGTCGTGCCAAATGGGTGGAATGCGCAGCGACGTCGACACACCGGAGAGTTTTTGTTCACCGTTATTGACCATGATGAAAACTTCGATTGTGGAGCTGGAGGTATCTTCGTAACATCACGTTGGTTTCTTCCATTAAAGATCACGTCGGTTTCTTCCTTTAAGATCACGTCGGGGTCACCAATGTAGCGCTTGGGTAGTGTGTGTGTGTGGTGTGTGTGTGTGTGTTGTGAGGTTACAAAGATTGAAATAATATGTCACGAACCAATGTCGGTACCTTTTGAGAGAAATAAATTATTATTATTATTATTATTAATACTCCAGATGTTAAGTTACGATGAAAGTTTGTAAAAGAGGAATATGGAATGAATATTTACAAAATATGCACTGTCACACACATGTCTTATTACTTAACTTGGTGTACAAGTAGTGGTCTATTGACAAAATTATAAACCAATAGGTATTTAGATAAAAATATTGTATAAAAATATAATAATAATAATAATATTTATTTACTCAAAAACAGTAGGTAGATACAGTAAATTCTTACAGTTATTAGGCTTACAGTTTAATTATAATAAGAGAATGAGCATCCGCAGCTGAACTAGGCGTGAGCCTGTATCTCAGCTAACAGCGCCGTTTCCCCTCAGAAACAATACACTAGGTAACCTAAATTAGCAAGAAGCAAGAGTTTAGGACCATTACAAATCAAAGAGAATTATAAGAAATTAAGGTAAACTAAACTTAAAAAACTAACAATTTTTTTTTTTTTTTTTTTTGTGTGTGTGTGAGGATGAGAGGATGTGTGTGAGTGTGTGTGTGGGGGTGTCTGTGTGTGTAAGTGTAAGAGTATACATATGTCTACATGATAAATGCACAGGAGTAGAGTGAATATACATATATGTAGATATACAAACAAAAATATTAACTGACTATTTGAATAAATTTTTCAGTGTCTTCGTATGATAGTTTCATTAAAAATTCATATACCTTCTTTTTACAATTGAATTTGTTAAGAGAAAAAATATTTATGGATTTTTAGTGTTGTTGGTAAGTACTAAATAACTTCTGGGGTTCTCGTCGTAAATGAAAACTCAGGGCGACTGTATAGAATGATGATCTGCTGATATCTATATTATTGACAAAAACCACTTCTTATAAATACATTGTTCATGTTACATTTAGACATAGTTCTAGCTAGTGTTTACATCATTTCCACCAATAGCGACGCGCGTAGGGCAAGAAACGCGCGGGGCGCGGGGCGCTGTTTTGCACACGGCACTAATCCGTCTGCGCTTGATTGCGAATCTATAAATATGAGTCGCGCGCAGAGTGCGGTCCGACTCGCTTACGGATCACGTACAATCCATCCTGAACGATTGTTCAAGGGAGGTACCAGTAGTGGAAGACCACCGCTGGAAACTCCCGGAGGATGTACGTAATCTCATAACCGAGAAGAACGCGGCCATCCGTGCGTATAGTAACTTTCCCTGTGACGCGAACAAAGCCCACATGCGCTACTTGCAGCGAGCTGTGAGGAAACGCATTGCGGAGCAGCGCTCGGCAAGCTGGGAGAAGATGCTAGGCGAACTGGAGCCCACCCACCAAGCCTTCTGGCATCTCCAGAGGAAACTTAGGTCCACGGAGGAAGTCATGCCTCCTCTCATTCGTCCCGACAATAGTGTGGCGTTCGACAACCAGGAGAGAGCGGAATGTCTCGCTGACTGCCTGGAAGCCCAGTGCTCCCCCAGCTCTCAACCGGTAGACCAGGCCCACCTCGAAGAGGTGGATGCCGAAGTCGAAAGGAGAGCTTCTATCCCACCTGTTGAAGACCCAGATAACCCCCTTCCACCCATCACCCCGGATGAGGTGGAGGAGGTTATCAAAAGACTTCAACCCAGGAAAGCCCCAGGCTCTGATGGCATAACCAACAGAGTAATCAAACTCCTCCCCGCCCAAATTATTGTTTTAATGACCGCCATCTTCAATGGCGCATTAACTAACAACGTCTTCCCCCAGAAATGGAAACAGGCCACGGTAATTGGAATTCCCAAGGTAGGCAAGCCCAAGTCTAATCCCTCCAGTTACCGTCCCATTAGCTTACTTAATGCGCTCGGTAAAATCTACGAAAGGCTTATTTATAAGCGGCTCAAGGATTATGCCGAAGCCAAAAGCCTGATACCCGACGAGCAGTTTGGATTTAGAACTGAACACTCGTGCGTCCACCAAGTCCACCGTATTGTTGAGCATGTAAGCGCCGGCTTCATGAACAAATACATAACGGGCATCTTGTTCTTTGACATAGCGAAGGCGTTTGACAAAGTCTGGCACAACGGCTTAATCTATAAGCTGTACCAAATCGGAGTGCCAGATAGGCTCGTGCTCATCCTACGAGACTTTTTGTCAAATCGCACTTTCCGCTATCGCATAGAAGGAGAACTCTCCTCCCCCCGCCCCATCCGGGCCGGAGTCCCTCAGGGCTCCCCGCTATCACCCCTGCTGTTCACACTATTTACGAGCGATATCCCAAAGAGTAAAAAGACCAGGTTGGCACTGTTTGCTGACGACACGGCTATTTACTCCACCGGGAGAAGCCCAGTCGCAATAGCCCGATACCTCCAATCCGCGGTAACCAATTTGGGGAAATGGTTCAGGAAATGGAGGATTGAAGTGAACCCCGACAAGAGTCAGGCGGTCCTCTACTCGAGGCCGAATCACTTTATCTCTGCCCCCCGCCCGATCACCATGTATGGCAAGCCGATCTCCTGGGAGAAGCAAGCCAAATACTTGGGAGTCATATTAGATGAACATCTAACCTTTGCCAAGCACATAAGTAGCGTCCGCGCGCGGGCCTACTTCGCGCAAGGGAGACTCCATAATTTGGTGTCCAGCCGCAGTAAACTGTCACTCAAGTGCAAGCTGCGGCTGTTCACCACAGTGATCCGTCCCATCATGACGTACGCCTGTGCGGTCTTCGCGCACGCAAAGTCACATCTCCTCCACAAGATGCAGACCCTGCAGAACCGCTTCATCCGCAGAGCAGTGGGAGCCCCCTACTTTGTTCGGAATGAGGAGCTGCATGTGGATCTCAGACTCCCCACCGTCCAGCAGTTCATGAAACGCCTCACCAAGCGTTTCTTCGAGAAGGCTGCTAAACATAGGAACCCCCTAATCGTATCGGCCGGCCGATACGTCCCCTCCCAAGTTAGTAAAATTCGCCGGCCACGGCACACTTTAATCACACCCGACGACGCTACGACCCTGCTCCAAGAGAGCCGTAGGGAGACTAGCACGTTGAAAAGACGCAGACCACCGTCCTTCCGTCCTCGCCGCCGAGGACCGTCGCGAGTCCCCACGCAGAGCCATGCAACCAGTCCCTTGACAGAGCCAGCCCGCGCCGCTGTGCCGATAGTTTCAAGTCCGCCCGCATGACATAGTCACACGACACCGACTCACACCGCGACGCGGCGTGTCCTAAGTTAATATAGGCACGTCGTGAAGCAACCTGACGTACAGACACCCTCTGTCGTGCGCGGCATGTCCGAACACGGCAGGGGACTTAAGACACAGAAATCCCCCCAGTCCCTTTGCTCAAGCCAGCACGCACCGCTGAGCAGTAGTTTTAAAAAAAAAAAATTCGTCCCTAAATAATCACATCATGATTCAGCTGTCCCTTGAGGCCCTCCCCCCGCGACGCCCTGAGCCGAGGTCCGTACCCCAAAGGGGGTGCCCTCAGCGTAGTCGCGATTAGTTTAAGTATAAGTCCTGGCTGGAGGCTTTAATAATAATTAAAACCACCACGGGCACGTCCGCTTAAGCAGTCGACAACCGCTAGGGTTGAACTGCGAGTTTCAGACACAAAAAAAAAAAAAAAGAGTGCGGTCCTTTTCCCCCAGCGCCGTCGACGAGTGGACACCTATACTGCTGCAGCTCTTGCTTGCTCTGCTTGCGCTAACCATCTGCTTCCGGAGCGAAACTCATTCTATCCTGTTTCTTGGCTGGTCAAAACGTGTTGCTCACTGCTTCTTACAGAGACTGTCAAAACGTGGTATTTGGTTCTGAGGTATTGGTAACTGTTATGGTGGTAAGGTAGTAAGGTGGTATATGGTTCTATGGTAACTGCGACAGGTACTGTGTCGCTACATCACTCCCCCCTAAGCGAAGCGTACGTTGTGTTTGACTGCGCGGCCGGATCGAGTGACGTATGTTTCGCGCGGCGCGCCAGGGGTTGATGACCGCGGCTCGACGCTCGCGGTAGGTATGCTCTCAGCGCGAGGTGTTTGTTGTTGCGCGCATGTTGTTCGAGAGGTGGTAAACTCCTCTTCGCTGAGTAGGTGCGCTGGCTAAAGTCTGTCTATTGAGACAACTGAGGTTCGAAGTGGTATCTGTATGGTGAATTGCTTGCTGTTACGTTGAATCACCTTAAACGGGCCGTCATAAGGAGGGGTCAATGGACTTCGCACGGTATCATTGCGCACGAAAACATGAGTACACGTCGCTAGGTCCTTGTGTACAAACGTGCTCCTGTTGTTGACACGTGGCTTGGTGTTAGGTGCGAGTGACGACATTGTTTCGGTCAGCTGGCGGACGAATTCTGCGTCATCGTTTTTCGGCTGAGTAGGCGCGAAGAAATCTGACGGTATTCTTAGTGTCGATCCGTAGGTCATCAAGGCCGGACTGACTTGTGTGTCTTCACGCAGTGCTGTACGTAGTCCAAGCAGCACGGTCGCTAGTTCATCGCTCCAGTGTGCGCCGGCGCCTCTCGCCATGAGCGCGGCCTTCAACGTTCGATGCCAGCGTTCGATTTGACCATTTGTTTGCGGGTGGTATGCAGTAGTTCGAATCCGTGTGATGCCAAACTTCTTCAATACTGCGTTGAATAACGACGATTCGAACTGCCTTCCTTGATCTGTCGATATACGTAATGGACAACCAAATCGCGATATCCATCCCTCGTGTAATGCCTTAGCAACAGTGTCGGCGGTGACGGCACGAATAGGAATCGCCTCCGGCCATTTAGTGTAGCGGTCGATCATTGTCACTAGGTATCTGTAGTCATTCGATGGCGGTAGCGGTCCAACGATGTCAATGTGAATGTGTTCGAAGCGCGCTGATTTTTGAAACTCGCCGAGTGGACTGATAACGTGTCGTTGCACTTTCCCACGCTGGCAACCGATGCATGATTTTGCCCACAGACCAACGTCTCTGTTCATACTTGGCCAAAAAAACTTTGTTGTCATTATCTTCCTTGTTGTTCGCACACCAGGGTGACTTAGATCGTGCTGCGCTTTGAATGCTACGACACGATAATTCATTGGTAGGTATGGGCGAACGTTGCCCGTTGATGTTTCACATATGATGGGTCGTTGACCTCCGGGCAATGTGATAAGTGAAAATTGTAGACTTGGGTTGGACATGCAGATCTTCAGTTCTTCATCATTTTCTTGATCTTGAGCGAGTAGGTTGTAGTCGATTGCGGAGTGCGATAAGTTGATTTCTTCGATACGTGATAAGGCGTCAGCTGCTTCGTTCTTATCACCGTGAATGAATTTGATCTTCGAGCAGAACTGACTAATGTAGTGTAGTTGTCGTTCTCTTTGCGGTGTATCGCTGCTGCTGGGCGTTCTTGTCAGCGCGTAAGTTAGTGGTTTGTGGTCGGTGAATATCGTCAGGTCACTGCCCTCTATCAGTCGTCTTAGCTTTTGCACAGCGGTGTACATTGCTAATAATTCGCGATCGTACACGCTGTAACGTCGCTGCGTATCACTCATGGTTTTTGAGAAGAATGCCAATGGTTTCCAGGTGTTGTCAACCTTTTGTTGTAGGACGGCGCCGATGCTAGTGTTCGAAGCGTCGGTAAATAAACATAGCGGCGCGTTAGGTTTCGGATGCGTCAATGTTGTTGCCTTGAGAATGCTTTGTCGGCATTTCTCAAAGGCTTCTTCTGCTACTTGAGACCATTGTATCGGAGTTTTGTCGTTCCTCTTGCTGTTGTGCAGATATTTGTTAAGTTCGTGTTGGTACTCAGCTTGATGAGGTAAACAACTACGGTAGAAGTTTATCATTCCTAGAAATCTTCTTAGTTCTTGAACTGTCTGTGGTTTCGGATAGTTTACTATGGCTTGTATTCGTTCTTGAGTGGGGTTGATTCCTTCTGATGTCACTTCGTATCCGAGGAACTCGATATTTTCCCTTTCAAACTCGCACTTGTCAATGTTAAGACTGACGCCGTAGGTATTTAGGCGTTCGAGTACTTGTTCTAAGTGGCGGCGATGTTCTTCCTTATTTCTCGAGTGGACAAGCAAATCGTCGACGAAGCAGAATACGTTGTCATCAAGTCCTCGTAGTACCTCGTGCATGAAGCGTTGAAAGGTTTGACCGGAGTTTCTTAAACCGAACGTCATGCAGGTAAATTCGAAGAGTCCGAAAGGTGTTATTATTGCTGTTTTCTGAGCATCTTGTTTTGAAATGGGTATCCAAAAATAGGCCATTTTTAAATCGAGTTTCGAGTAAATTTTCTTGCCGTGAAGTTGGTATGTGAAATCTTGAATTCGTGGAATTGGGTATCGGTCTGGAACTGTGACGGCGTTGAGTCTTCTGTAATCGCCACATACTCGTAGTGATCCGTCTTTCTTGTTCACGATGTGAAGTGGACTTGCCCACGGACTGTTTGACGGCTTGCATATTCCCATCTCGATCATGCGCTCGAACTCCAGTTTTGCCGCTTTATATTTGTCGTGAGTATATTGGCGGCCCAGTTGTCTCGATGTGATGTGTGACGTCATGCTTGACTGGTGTTTTGAGTGTCATCGGTCGCAGTACATCTGGATATTTCTTTAGCAGGTCGTGATGAGTGTGGTCGCGGTTAATAATGTGAATCGATTCTTCTTTGCTATTTATTTTGATGGCGTTCACGCTGAGCTCGGTCACGCGGTCGATAAGTTTTCTTTGGTGCAAGTCGACTAACAGTTTATGATGTACTAGAAAGTCGGCACCCAGTAACGAAGTCTTCACATTCGCGACGACGAAAGTCCACTTAAAACTTCTTCGTAAGCCTAGGTTGAGCTCGAGTGTGCGCTCACCGTAGGTACGAATCTCTGTTCCGTTTGCCGCGTAAAGTTTGTAACCGGCATTCTCCGACGGTGTTGAATATTTCTGGTTTCGTGCGGCTAGTACTGATATGTCGGCTCCCGTGTCGACAAGAAATCTTTCCCTCGTTTTGGTGTCGATGACACATAGGCGGCGGCTTGTTTGGTTTACATCGATACCCGCCACTGTCGATGCACGTTCTAGTTTTCCCGCTTCGTGAAGGAACACGGCGATTCACATTTTCGTGCCCCATTGCCGAATCGGTAGTGATAACGGCACAGCCAGTCGGGATCGCCGGGCTTGCGGGCGTTATCTGTACGCTGTCTTGAATGTGAGCGTGAGCGGCCACGATATGCGGAGTTTTGGCGGGAAAAGCGCTGCGACGAGTGTTGATGGTTGCGGAGTTCGGCGACTTCGAGTGACAATTTCTCTATTTGCTTTGTGAGCATGCTGATTTGTAGAGCTGTTATTGCGTTTATCTGTACCTCGTTGACTGCTGGACTTGTTGCTGGAGGGTTTGCTGTGGATACTGCGGCGACTGTAGCGGGTTCAAAATGCTCCATCATTTTGTCTGCCATCGCGGCTAGCACTTCAAGCGACGACTCGGTGTTTACGGAAAGTACTGCGCGCACCTGTGCGGGCAGCTGGTTGAGCCACATGACCTTCAGTGCCTCATCTGACAGTAACTTGCCGCTGAGGTCTCGCATTTTACGCAGCAGCTGGCTTGGCTTGAGATCGCCGAGCTCGAGGCCGCTGAGAAGCTTCTGTAACTGCCGGTAGTCTGACTCCTGGTACGTTGAGATGAGTCTTTCTTTGAGCGCACTGTACTTGCCGGTGCTCGGTGGGTGCAGGATGATGTCTCCAATTTGTTCAAGGTCGCTGTTGCCGAGTAGCGGAACGACAAGGTTGAATTTTTGTTCCTCACTTATCTTGCTGGCAGCGACGGCGGCTTCAAATTGCGCAAACCATAGTCGTGGGTTTTGGCGCCAAAAAGGTGGTAGTCGTGCAGGTAGTGAGACTGATGCCACGTCGTTTGTCGCTGCTGTACTGCCCTGAGCATCGCTGAAGTTTTCCATCTTGTTCGGAATGTTGTTCAGTTCAAGAGTTCACTGTGTTCAGGTTTCACGGGGTCACCACTTTAGTGTTGTTGGTAAGTACTAAATAACTTCTGGGGTTCTCGTCGTAAATGAAAACTCAGGGCGACTGTATAGAATGATGATCTGCTGATATCTATATTATTGACAAAAACCACTTCTTATAAATACATTGTTCATGTTACATTTAGACATAGTTCTAGCTAGTGTTTACATCATTTCCACCAATAGCGACGCGCGTAGGGCAAGAAACGCGCGGGGCGCGGGGCGCTGTTTTGCACACGGCACTAATCCGTCTGCGCTTGATTGCGAATCTATAAATATGAGTCGCGCGCAGAGTGCGGTCCTTTTCCCCCAGCGCCGTCGACGAGTGGACACCTATACTGCTGCAGCTCTTGCTTGCTCTGCTTGCGCTAACCATCTGCTTCCGGAGCGAAACTCATTCTATCCTGTTTCTTGGCTGGTCAAAACGTGTTGCTCACTGCTTCTTACAGAGACTGTCAAAACGTGGTATTTGGTTCTGAGGTATTGGTAACTGTTATGGTGGTAAGGTAGTAAGGTGGTATATGGTTCTATGGTAACTGCGACAGGTACTGTGTCGCTACAGATTTATTAATTTTATTATACACATGTGGTGCTAGAAAGACGAAGAATCTCTTTATGAAAGAGGTATTAGGTTTATGTATGCGGACCATAACGTCATGTTTTCTGCGTTTCTTTGTGAGATCAGTATCATATATAAGTTCACCATGTATCGTTCCTAAAGAAATCCTTGCGGCGCACAGATCGCCGTCAACTTAGCGCCGTCGATTTTACGCGCTTAATATAAATATTGCAGGCCGGCGCTGGAGCCCAAGTCTTCCCAGCGCAGCGGCGGAGAACGGATATGTCTTCAGCTGCATGTTCCATTTTAGTAATAAGTGTGGGAATAGAGGCCGTGTCGAAAGCTTTCGACAAATCTAAAAAGATAACAAAGCATTTCTGCTTCTTATCCAGCTTGCTAATCACATTGTTCCATTTTGCCACAGCGTCCTCCGTTGATAGACCATTTCTAAAGCCGAATTGATTGGCTGAGATGATTTTTGTTTTTTAATTTATTAAGCAAGAATAGAATAGAATAGAATACTCTTTATTATGTACACCATATAAATAAGGAATAAGGTATAATAAGGTTTATTTAATTTATATGAGCTTATCAGACAAGTGCACGAGGACTCGATGAACAAAAATACAATAATAACACAGACACGCAAATTTGATCTTTAAAACGAATAAACCTTAATGTTACATACGAGAGGGTCCAAAGTCGTTTGAATTTAGGGTGGGTCAGATAATGTTGACAACAGTCTGTACAATAAACTAAGGATACAATTGAATCTGAGCTGTTAAAACCGTTTTTGTGAAAAACCACGTCGACTACTTTGTTTTTCATTTTCAGCATTTACCCAAAATATATTCTTGGTTTGTTTACGCCTGCCAACCCCCCCCCCCCCTCCCCCCTTAACAAAATCCTAGCTACGTAAGAGTGGGAATAGAGGGTCCAAATTCGTTTGTTTTTAGGGTGGGTTAGATAATGCTGACAACAGACTGTACCATAGTTCGGTGTACACTGAGCATACATAGGCCGTTCAAACGGTTTTCAGACAACGTTGATCTCAGCCATGTTTAACACGACGCAGCTCTATAAGCATAAGCTTTCTTTGCTGCCTGTCTAATTTCGCTCTTCGACGACTAAACCTTTCATAGTACAATCTTATAAAATTCGCCTGTCAATAGAATCAACTTCGTTTTCGTGTATTAATAGGCTACCCACGGTATTACTTTACGGTTTGTAAACATTCTTGCATCTTCTTTGGGGGCTGCTGCCCCCTCTGCCCGTACTTCGCTACTCCCTTGCAGGTTCCGCCTATTTCTTCGCAGAAAGAGACGAGAGCACCCCATACCCTCTCGCTCCGTACCATGGACTGGACCAGAGCCGGACGCAAGAGGTTGCCACCGCCAATCACCGCCACGAGGACACGGTTTCGGTGCTCCACCCAAGCGGGGCAGAGCTCCACCGTGTCCCCTGGGCAGTCCACACAATGGTAACACCCGGATTCTATTCACCCTTTTATTTTAACTGGGTGGGAACTCATCAAATATAACTTATCCCACTCTGGGTGGAGCGGGAGGGCGTGTCAGACTCTTACTGACTAAAACCCACCCACCTGTGTTCCTTCAGTTGCACGTGCCAGGGCTACGGTGAGTCCTTCGATCACTCCCGCAACCCTGGCAGGTATCGGCGCTAGCGGGCCCCGTCACTGCTTGCTGACATCTCTTTGAGCTACACGCTGTCGACTCGGGCTTGGTCCTTATCGTCCGCAAGCCCGCGCCTACGGTGGCCGGGAATCGAGTTGCGACTCCCTACACCCAGGTCGTCTCCCGCAGCCGCTAGGGGCGTGAGGGCGCGATGATTGCCTCTGCAGTGGCGGAGCTAGATCAAAATTTGCTGTGGGCAAGGTATACATTCCAAGAAGCCCTCTGTTGACGTAAGAAAACGGGTTTTTCAGATAAAAAATATACTTGCTTTAAAATAAATATAATATCGCATCGGGAAGCGTGAAAGTAACATAAACAAACAGAACTGCGTAGACGAGGCTGAAGCAAACAAAGCCAGCTCGAAAATTATAGCACCCCGAAGTGGAGACGTTAATTTTTCTATAATAATCATACACTAAGTAATAGAAGCAACTTTGTTAAATTTTACAGAAAAGCTTAAGAAAATTTTAATACGGCGGCGACTCGAGCTAACTTTTCTTGTGTCCATTATACAGAAATAGGAGTAAGTTTGCCGTCTCACGCTGAAAGAACCAAGAAAACCAAGACTGTACGAGAGCGAGGGAAGTGAGCTCGAAAATTTTAGCATCATGTCTTGGATGACAAGACGAGTACAAACTTTTCGTCACGATCACGGCTTAAGTAATGCATTTTCGAGTCGCGAGGCCCTCAGAAGTAGGCGGTGGCCCAAGCCGCCCACACCTTACGCCGCCTCTGTGCCTCTCCCTCATGCGGCCCGCCTCTTCCATAGCGAGCATTACTGCTTTGCAGAAGGTGACAGCTTCCCATGCCCTCTCGTTCTGACCATGACGTGGACCAGGGCTGGACGCGAGAGGTCGCCACCGCCGATATCCTCCACGAGGACACTGCAGTGCTCCGCCCAAGCGGGGCAGACCTTCAAAGTATGCTCCACCGTGTCCTACGAGCGATCCACACAATATCCTATTCACCCCGTTTGTAAGTATTTTGTAGATGCTGCCAGCCTCATGGGAAAATGGTGTTTATGTACAAACGTGTACGTTTATAGGGGTAATGTGAATGTGATAAACAAAAACATCCAAATTAAAATAAAATATTTTATTATGTCTAAAATCTTTACAAAAATATACTATGCGTTTAAAATGGACGGAGTTTCTTAAAGCATTAGTCATTGAGTATTTCAAATATTCGATTCCTACCAACTAGTTACAATTACTAAAATAAATAAACTCTAAATACTACAATCTGCTGGCTCATATAAAAATATCATTAACCTCAAAATACACTTATTATAATGACAATTTTTCACCCACTCTTATAATTTCTAGAACTCTGAATAAATAAATAAAACATTATTTAAAATCTATAACACTGGTCTTAAAGGCGCATCATAGACCAAAACCATGTTTGAATAGCAGCAGTACATCGGTAGTTACTTGGAAATGGAGCTGATTCCTAAGGACCGATGTCGCGGGTCGGTACATAGGACGTTCTATAGCCAACTATAGTACTGGGTATCTTATGACGATAAAACATAACAGGCTAGTAAATTATCTTAAGTTACTTTGTAAGTTTTTACTTACTTTCGCGTCGGTTCGCGGCACCGACATGCTAGTTTCGTGTTGCGCCAGACTAGCGACGTGCAGCAGCCTGTGTACACAGTTATGCTAAAGTCCTGTCGGCAAAAAAAATAAACTGACCATGTGCGTGTCGGATTTCGCACATTAAGGGTTCCGTACCATATATTGTTATATATTAAACATTATCACCAAATTTCAAGTTCATTGGTCAATGGGAAGTAAAAAATTCTTCGGAACAAAATTATGTGACAGACGACGGACACGTGATAGCAATTGGGCTCCGTTTGGACCCTTTGGGTACGGAACCCTAAAAATGGACACCCATGACTGTCTATTTTGTTTTTGCTTTAGATTACTTTACTTCTTTAGCTTACTGTTTTTTAGGAGTTACTTACAAGTTATGAGATAAAATCGGTAATTTTTTGAAGTGAAAACTTCTTTCGACGTGAAAAGTTTTTTCCCATCTCAAAAATGTCCAACGCGTGGACATTTTTGAGATGGGAAAAATCTATTGAACTCGCGCGACACCGACCCGCTACGAGTGCACTCGTGGCGCATCGCGTAGTGGAAATTGAAGTGAAACCTTCTTTAGGCGCGTTGGGCATTTTTGCTAAAGTTTCACTTCTGTCGGCACTCCCGGAGTGCCACTCTTTTTTTGTTTTCTCGTCAGTAGATACCCGCCACGTTTGCAGAATTTTGATAGCTAATTTAATTTAACTATTATAAATTTTACAAGCTCCATCACAAAATTCATCTTGCAGTATAATGTTGTTGTCTTTTTTGTGATGCGCCTAACATATTGCCATAAAACAAAAATACTTATTAATTTCTTCTAAAACTCCCAACTCTCAAGCCATTTTAACCCCGACATAGTAGAGTTAGGCTCATGGGCCAAGGGTCCATTCATTCCATACGCCAGCGGCGAGAACAGATAGAAACTGTAGATGGTCGTGGATACCACGAGTCCAACGATGCAGTGGTAGAATGTTCTGCCTAGCTCGGGGCTCAGGAAACTCTTGATGCTGGTTAGCAGATATTCTGTGAGGATACCTGGGGAAAAGATATAGTAAGTTAAAATCAAATTGACATCTTAAACAAGGTGGAAACGACAATACAACAGTAAATGAAAACACGGGCCACACTCATGATTATGAACTATTTTATTATGGGACCAAACATGAAATCACGAAAGAAGGAGCTCGTGGCTGAGTAATAATAATAACAGTCGCATGGGTCGATCCATCAGCACCAGGCCCGTGAGTCGACGGCGCGTAGTGTTCCACGCGCGCCGAACAAGAGATAAGTGTCAGCCACCACTGACGGGGCCCATCGTGGCCGGTGCCTGCATGCCTAGGTGTAGCGGATAAATTCTGAAAATGAGTTACCGCACCCCTGGGCACTCAGGCAGGGAAGGAACAGGGGTGGGTTTAAGTCAGGAAGAGTCTGACACGCCCTCCCGCTCCACCCAGAGCGGGAGAAGTCATTGGATGGTTTCCCACACCCCCACAAAAAAAAAATGGGTCGATCCATCTGGTTAAGGTGGATGCGCCAGGATGGCCCGTGCAATTCAAATATTCTTACATTTTTTGCAATTTGCAGGTCAGTGACAGGTTGTATCTTGGTCAAAATTTTTAGAAAAATTACAGAACTGTAATCATTAAAATCATCAATACAACTGTCTCAGTAAGAATTGATTGATTGTTGAGCTCGTGTAAAACAATTGTGTAACTGTTTTGGTGTACAATAAAGTTTTATTCTATTCTATTCTATGTATATGCATTTACAAATGTTTCACCGTAGCGCCTAAACTTCTGAGCAGATTTTGGTGAATTAGTTATACCTAATTGTTCCGAAAAAGCTAATTTAATGTTTGAAGAACCAGCCATAGAACTGCATTTTTACCCGACTGCGCGACGAAAGGGAGGGTAATGTGTTTATCAGCCTATGTATGTATGTAATACATACATACATACTATGTATATATTGTGGGGTATCAAAATAAGGGGTAGGAGGAGGCGATTCCAAAAATATAACTCACTAAATTGTAGAAAATACAACAGCAAACAACAAACAACAGCAAATATAGCAGTTCCTTTGTACTGTATTTATAATTATGTTTATTGTTACTGTGTCTCTGTGTGTACATAAATGATTAAATAAATAAAAAAAATAAAAAAAATTAATATTTTCAAGTCAAAAGTCAAACAAGTCACTTTTCAAGCAGTGTGATGCAGTTGGTGGCATGAAATCAATAATTGAACTAAAATAACTGCCACCAACTGCGTCAGACTGCTTGAAAAGTGACTTGTTTGGAACTTTTTAGTTGTTTTTTTGATAGTTCGATATTTATTTATTTAAACTTTATGCTCAGTAGTGATACATAGGCGGACTGAATTAAATAAGACATTCTCTACCAGTCTACAAGGTTTTTTTACACAGTATAGTCATATGCAGTTACCTGCTTCTAGGAGGATATAGGAAGACTATGTTACCTGTAAGCATGGAGCTGAAGACCAGTGCTGGGAAGTAGTGGTGGAAGTAGAGCACGCGCCCCATTGCCCAGAAGGGTACGTAATGGAGAGCCCAGCCGATAAACGTCCAGCCCGCCGCGTTTAGGAGCTCGCGGGTTTTACCACCTGATACAAAAATATTATTTATTTATTACGATGACACTGAAAATCTGCTTATTGTACCATCCTAACCAACTGCGTATGCTGTCACCTCCTTCACCCCGCACACACGCACTCACACACACTCACTCTCTCCCACACACACTCACACAGACACATACACGCTCCCACACACTCGCACTCACACTAGCGTACACATACTCAATTTCTCACTCATTCAATTTAGTTCCTCTCACCCACTTTGTACCCCCATAACAGAAACAATCTCACTTCACCACTTTGTACCCCTATAACAGCAACAATCTCACTGCACGTAGCTTAATCCCTCTTAATTATTACTTCTCACTGATGTTGTATACAGCTGTCACCTATTGTCCATCTGGAGAGGCTGGTTATCTGTCATACAGGTCTCCTAGTACAGAAACCAGTCTCTCACATAGATCACAACAATTATCGCTAATGTCTTGTTTGTTTTTTATATTGTTTGTAAAATTCTATGTGAGAGAAGAACAATAAACTTTATTATTATTATTATTTAAACCAACCAGCCACCCAAAAAAAAAAAAAAAACAAGTCAGTTTAACAATAATAACCCGCTTTACGCGAGGGTTACGTTCTGTAAAACATCGCGTTAAGTGAAGTTGCGTATATAGGGGCAAACATATTCCACGTGGAGGCAATAGGTGGCAGTGACCTCTTCCGCCCGGCCCTGGTCCAGGCCATGGTACGGAGCGAGAGGGAATGGGAATCTGTCATTTCCTTCTGCGAATTAGTAATGCTCACGAAGGATTAGGCGGAACGCGTGAGGGAGACTCAGTGGAGTCTCCATTGAGTCTCCCTCACGCGTCTCCCTTACGTCCCCAGCAGCGGAAGAGGCGCCCCGGGCGTCGGGAGACGCAAGGCGACTCCCGGCCACCGTAAGCGCGGGCTTGCGGACGGCGAGTAATGGGTAGCTCGCCGTCCGATCAGCACCAGGCCCGAAAGTCAACGGCGCGTAGTGTTCCACGCGCGCCTCATACGCGCTGCATCCGCGTATATGTTTGAAAAAATACGTGATATTATTTTTTAGTAATCTAGCTGACGTACCAAATACATTTGTTTAGCTACCCTATTCATTCATTTAAATACAAATACAAAATCTTTATATTTAAAAGCAAGAGCTTTACTATCGCATAGTGCCATATATGCTGATATTTTTATCCAAAAACTTTTAATAACTCAAATACTGGCTACCCCAAGAAACTCATTTTTTTACAATAAGGAGGAATTGAACGACGCAGCGTTTGACAAATCAAACACGAGGATTTGAGCATATGGTGATGCGTAATTTAACACTAAAATCAATACAAATCAATGTTGTACAAAAAAGCTACAGCAAAACCGCGTAACTCAATTGTTTTGCCATCGTAACCGCGCGTAACTCAATTGTTTTGCCATAGTAACCGCGCGTAACTCAATTGTTTTGCCATAGTAATCGCGCGTAACTCAGTTCTTTTGCCATAGTAACCACGCATAACTCAATTGTTTTGCCATAGTAACCGCGCGTAACTCAGTTGTTTTGCCATGGTAACTGCGCGTAACTCAAATGTTTGGCCATAGTAACCGCGCATAACTCAGTTGTTTTGCCATAGTAACTGCGCGTAACTCAATTGTTTTGCCATAGCTATGTTTTTCTAAAAAACTGTGTTTAGTGGTCTTTTGATTTTGATATACGGCGTGTTAGAACTTAAGCGACGATATTGCCTTCTCACTTCATTGACATCAAAATGACAAAGACATGTACTTAATACTTATAAAGAATTTTAGCTCACCTTGCAGAGGAGTACCGAAAGCCTCCGCTCTCTTCTCTCTAATGGAGTTGATAACGTATATAAGGAAGAAGATTGCCAGGAACAACAGGTTCCCCCACCACACTACCGGGTTCCCGAGCAGGTAGATTCTGTGAGTACTGCCTGAGAAGAACTGCCCCTGTAGATAAGATAAGATTTCATGTTAAACTGCTTGTTTTTTAGGGTTCCGTACCAGAAGGGTCCAAACGGAGCCCTATTGCTGTCATTCACGTGTCCGTCTGTCAGTTTGTCCGTAGTGTCCGTCGTCTGTCACACAGGTTTTACGGCCAAACGATTGGAGTCTTCAAATTTTCACAGTATAAGCATCTTGTTAACCCAAAGCCATACATACATAGACGGTATGGTTGGTGCAGTGGTTGAGCGTTCGGCTGCTGCGCTGCGTGTCGCGGGTTCGATCCCCGCACGGAACAAATATTTGTATGACCTGCAGATAGTTGTTCCGGGTCTGGGTGTCTTGTGTATGTGAATTTACATGTTTGTGAACGCACCCACGATACAGGAATATTCCTAGTGGGGGGCAACGTTTTTTAAAAAAAAAAAAAAATACATATAGTCAAAAAATTAAAAACTTTTTTACAAAAAAAAAAACAACCGACTTCCAATAAAAAAAGGTACACTAAACATTAAAAAATAACTTTAATTTCGGAAGTCGGTGTCAAATAACGAAGAAATAAAATACAAACATATGTTTTCATTTTTCAATTTTTAGTCGTTATACCCCAGAACTAAAAACTCCAATAACATGGAACGTGAAATTTAAACATACTCGTAATTGGAGTAAACAAAAACGTCATCTAGGTATACGTATTTTTCGTTTTTGTTCAGTTTCTCAAAAAGCGCTGAAGCAATTTCGATAAAATTCGGATAAAAAAAAATTTTTTTTAAAATCGGTCCACAACTGACGGAGAAATCGGCGGACATTCATAAAAAAAAACAACATACAGTCGAACATAGAACCTCCTCCTTTTTCGAAAGTCGGTTAAAAATACATTTGGTACGGAACCCTAAATGTGCGAAGTCCGAAAGCACTTGGCCGTTTTTTTTACCATTTATAGACGCGTTTGACCCCTATCTCACCTGATGGTAAGCAATGATGTGGTCGACGTTGGCGCACGCTTGCCTAGAAGTATCTTAATTCTTTATTGTACACCAAAAATTTCACATAATATTTAGTGGTTACACAATGCATGTACAAAGGCGAGCTAAACTCAATGTTGAGTTTTCTCCCAGCAAACCTTTGAGTGATAGAGAAAGATCACATTTGAGGGTAGGATCCAGTGCACAAAACATATAAACCTACATAAATAATTCCAAATATATATTATACCTACATACTAATAAATACCAATATATACTAATATTATGTCAATTTGAAAGGAAGTGCTCTTTGATTTTCTTCTTGAAGACATCTAGTGAAGGACTGTCGCGTAGTGAGTGTGGGAGAGAGTTCCAGAGACGCACTGCAGTAACAGAAAAGGAGCCATTATAGCGGCTGGAAGTGTGACGTGGAGTACGAAGGAGAAGAGAATTGACAGTGCGACAGGATTTACCCCTCGGGATGAAGTACTCGAACCGTTCACGAAGGTATTGAGGAGAAGAAGGATTGTGCAGGATAGTATAGAGAAGAGATAGGGTATGGGTATCTCGCCGACGCCGAATCGTCAGCCACCTCAATTTGGTCCGAAACTCCGACACATGGTCGTATTTGCGGAGGCCAAAAATGAAGCGGATGCACAAGTTCTGCAGTCGCTCGAGTTTATTTAGGAGTACCTCCGTAGCATCTAGAAAACAGACATCCGCATAGTCGATAAGCGGTAGGAGAAGAGATTGAGCAAGAGTGACCTTAGTGTGAAATGGTAAGAATTTTTGGAGACGTTTAAGAGACTGAAAAGAGTAGAAGACCCATCCTATTCCAGTATCCTTTTCACTCTTGACTTAAATATAACTATTGTTGTAGCTATCAGGAAACTCAGACTCCGGCAGGGAATTCCACTCCTTAGCTGTACGCACAATGAATGGTGTTTCCAAAACGTTTGTAATCAGCATAATATGATCCCGTCCGGTGTTCAGGGTCTGTGTCCTAGCAGTTTCGCATTGCTGGGACACAGACCTTTTTTGTGATAGTGGAGCCGCCGCCCGTGTCCAATATTTTTTGATAATCTAACTTACGGACTAAATACAATTATTATTTTTATACCAAAATAAGATAAGATAATTTTATTTGTTGAAACATGAGTATACACACAAAAAAAAAATTGCTATGTAAGTTGTTAAAGTATTTTATACAGGTCGTGCTTGCCTTTTAAAATAGCATACAAATATTTTTTTTGTAAATTATTTATTACAATATTTTATATAACGTTATATAACAGCCATTCCAATATTTTTCACATAAATAATCATTAATAGTGTAATAAGCTCTTTCTGTTAAATTTTCTTTAACTTTCTATTTAAACTGCACGTCACGTAAAAGCTTCTAACTTTTTGACAATTTATTATAAATAATTGAAGCCATACGAAAGACGCTCTTCCGCATAAGAGTAGTTCTGGCTCGTTGTATGTAAATCTGAGTGTTGTCACGTCTGTTGCGTGGAAACACCTTAGCCATGCGAGGAAACAGATTAGTGTTGGACCTTACAAACATTGCATTTTCTATTATATAAATGGACGGTAATGTCAAAATTTTATATTTCTCAAAATAAGGCCTACAACTCTGATCGGCTTCTAGTTTCCAATACATAGTTTCCTGGAAACATTCTTATTGCACCATCAATCACAGGCTAAACATAATCTATGTACAACATCATTTTGTCTGTTTCAGTCATCTTCAAATGATTGTCAGAAACAAAAAAAAAAAAATAACAAAAAAAAACAAAAAAAAATTACTTCATTGATCACTTGATCAATGAAGTAATTTTCGGCGCCAAACAACAATCTGATTATTAAATGTCTAAATTTTATGTGTACGTAGAAATGAAGAAGGCTAGATGTAGGTAATTAATCATTTTATTATGGCGCCGACTCAAAATTAGTTTACATAAAATTTGATATTTTATGTAGGTAAATAAGCTCAATACTCAAGACTTAAAAGGTTTATTTATTTTTTGCTTTTTAGTTCCTTTTCATCGGTTGAATTTTTTGTTAAAAAGTTTTTTATTTTATGTTTTTTTTTTGACTCGCATCATCTTTTAATACTCTCGAGGCTAATTTCTAATCCTTCATCATTCCTCTTGGCACTGAGGTTCCCAGGATATTGACCAGTTGAGGTTACCTACAATATTCTAAAGACGTCTTTTCTCAAAGCATATTAAGTGGTATCTGTCACTAAAACCAGTTTTTTTATATCGAACTTCCATTGTTTAGGAAAGGTATGGTTTCCATTATCAGCTCAGTTTCATGATGTGATGATTCCTAAATGCAAATACCTGATTAAGGGCTGATTTTTCAATAGTCAGATAACTTTTAACTGAGGAATAAAAATGGCATTTTGACAGTTTTTGTATAGAAATTATGTCAAACCGCAATTTTTATTCCTCAGTTAAAAGTTATCTGACTATTGAAAAATCAGCCCTAAGTTATGAAAAGTAAACAGAAACAATATTTGTGCCCAATTTTCGAGGTTTTCTCTCAATTTTATCAGGATTCCATGATCAGACCCTGATGTCCTTGACATGGGACCACCCTTGAGGTATGCCCTATCTGAGAAAAAAATAATCATCAAAATCGGTTCATAAACAACGGAGCGAGGGCCGAACATATGTACAGAAACGCTAAACGTGCCCACAATTTTCGAGGTTTTCTCTCATTTTTATTAGGATTCCATTATCAGATCCTGATTTCCTTGACATGGGACCACCCTTGAGGTATACCCTATCTAACAAAAAAATAATAATTGAGATCGGTTCATAAATGACGGAGTGAGGGCTGAACATACACAAAAAAAAAAATATATATATATACGGTCGAATTGAGAACCTCCTCCTTTTTTTTTCGTCGGTTAAAAATTATCTACACACTTGTAAAAAAAATACATATTCATTGATAAAAGTGGTACACATACCCTGTAGTTGATTGGCCACTGCCAAGGCTGTGAGGTGACTTCGCCCTCCTTAGGCTTGAGCCCCGCGTTGCCTTGGAACATGACCGCATGGGACTCCAGAAAACGTTCGATGAAGCCAGACGCGTACGACTCGAAGCTCACCTTAGGCACTAAAATATGAAATTTAACAATCAATATCAGAACCCGGGCCTGCGGAAGGCGAGTAGTGGGCAACTCGCCGTCCGATCAGCACCAGGCCTGAGAGTCAACAGCGCGAAGTGTTCCACGCGCGACTCAAAGAGTTGTCAGCAAAACATGACGGGGCCCGTCATGGCCTATGCCTGCCCAGGGGTTGAGGATAAATTCTAAACAGAGTTACCTCGTCCCTGGGTATTCAGGGCAGGGAAGGAACAGGGGTGGGTTTTAGTCAGTAAGAGTCTGACACGCCCTCCCGTTCCACCACAGAGCGGGAGATGTCATTGGATGATTTCCCACCCCAAAAGAAAAAAAAAGACAATATCGGAGCAGTAACAAAATCCGTGCATTTAAACTCTAATTATAATACAAAAAATAACACTAAAAGTAAAAATAAATCTGAAAACTGCATCAAAATTGGTTATTAAATGTAGCAGCAATTAACATTTCAAATATTATTTTGTAAAAGGAAGAGTGGGGGCGTAATGGGGGTGTAATGGCGTTGACGTCATACGTCAGTGTGTGCATCCTTTTTCTGTTACTTGAAAGTTTTCTCTTCCGCCAGATTTGAAAGGTTTCAACTTACACAATTTTAACCGGATTTGGGCGTTCTTTCTTTTTACGATTTTGGATAAAGTTACTCGTACTTATGTGATACGAAAAAAAAAATGAGCTAACTACCTTACGGTAGTTGGCCTCAACTCGTGAATAGAACCCAGGTTTCCATGCTCAGCACATTTTGAAGACTTGTAAATACTCACAGTCGTCAAACACATTATCCTCAACATTCCACAGCGCGTTCTTGTCTCTCAGGTTAGGGTTGCACGCCACCTCCTGCTGCTCGTAGCCCCACTTCGGGAGCTGCTTGCCGGTCGTGGTCAAAACGCAAGCCTGAATAATAAACCCACATGATTATTTTGTAAAATGTTATTTTGCAAATGTTTCACAAAAAAAAAAATCTCGAACAAAGAAAATTTAGTTCAAATAAATCTCAATAGGTGGAGTAATATGCATCAATTTCTTATTGAAGTTTAAGTAATATTAATATTTTGAAAATAAATATGGTAAAAACTGTATTTTCTTATTTGATAAACTGCCCTAAGCATAAAATTGTGGAATAATTGGCTTTTAATTCAAATTTAGACGATTATTGAAACGAATCCCTAGACATCTATATTTCTTGTACCATTAGATGGCGCTGTTTGAAGTTTTAGAGTTTATCCATTCGCCTCTTTAAAATTTGAATAGTGACACATTTTGATACAGTAGAACTGCTATAAAGTGCCAAAAATACTATAAAATAATTCCTCAACGTGTGAGAAAATAAAAAGACTTTAAGTAAATTCATTCTTCAACTTGCAAGCCGTCGCTGCTAACACCATCTAGCGAGGTGTAGAGGACGGGCCCGAACGAAGAAGAGAAAAGTTGCTTGTGCAAGTCGAAAACCCGTAGTTACGGCGGTACCGTTTCTTTGTATGGGATGAGGCATCTGTACGATTATATAGGATTATATTATCTGTGAAAGGGGTAAAAGTTGGAAAGTTACTACATTTTTTTTTAAATCACTCTATATCTCTCTGTACATAAAGCAAAATAATTTATTTGTAAAACTGTCTAGTACCTTTTTATTTACAAATTTATGAAAAGTAAAAAACATTATCTTTACTATTTCCAGAGTATTAGCGATTTTTGCGGACCTCTATATTTTGGGACATCTATCCCACATAGAGGATAATAACCTAATCCATATTATTAGCATTTAGGATAGATGCCACGCTGAGAAACAGGGCATCTATCCCGCAAAAACTTTGATCGCATTTTGCGTTACCATGCAATCGCACAGAGACATGTGACCCTGTCAACTTAGTGGTAGTTGGAGTCTTTCGATAGATCAAATAACATGCGATTCATCCGCGAAACTAGAATAATTATAATCGGGGCAACTATACCCCTGGGGCTGGGACAACTATCCTGGTTTTACCCTAAATGTGGGAGCAGATATGGACCTTTTTAGCCCAGTCGTGAGGCACACACTTTGTTTGTTTTAATGTATTTTTTTCTTCACTGTTATTTCAGTGTACCGTGCATGTTTCGTGTACTGTTGCTGAATAAATTTTATTCTATTCTTCTTCTATTCTTATAGATGTTTTGTTTAACTGATTATTTGAATAGTTATTGCAACAGACTTCCGGTGAAATGAATATCGTGTTTTATTTGAAAGGAAGTCGGCTGCAAACTTGAAATATTTTATCAAGTAATAATCATATTTAAAAGCTTTACTTCTGGAAGTTGTTCGGCACGCCACCTATTTGAAGTTTTTACATTGAAAATATTTTATAAGCACCTGTCCGTGCATTTTTCGAGTTAGTTCCGTGTAGAATAAATAACAACAACGTACTTTGCTTGTTTTATTGTCTCTTCCTTTCCTGATTTCGCACACTAAAATTCTCGTACTAAGGCACGAGAATATAATATATAATGTAATACTTTGTTGTTTGTGTAGGTTTAAGCATAAATGAGATATGTCGGTATGTGGAAATAAACCAGTTGTAAATCCGAATCGCAGTTTCATACATCGTTCCCGCTATTATTAAGGTGTTATGACACCAATCGATCGATGACATTGATCGACATCGATCGACGTTGATCGGTTGGTATGATAGCTTTAGCTGATCGACGGATACCGGTCGATAAACAATCGATTGATGCCATCGAAAAACAATCGATCGATGCCATCTATTGACGTTGATCGATTGGTGTGATAGCTTTGGCTGATCGACGGATACCGTTCGATAAACAATCGATTGATGCCATCGATCGACATTGATCGATTGGTGTGATAGCTTTGGCTGATCGACGGATACCAGTCGATGAACAATCTATTGATGCCTTCGATAAACAATGGATCGATGCCATCTATAAACAATCGATTGATGCCATCGATAAACAATGGATCGATGCCATCGATAAACAATCGATTGATGCCATCAATAAACAATCGATCGAGGCCATCGATCGACGTTGACCGATTGGTGTGATAGCTTTGGCTGATCGACGGATACCGGTCGATGAACAATCGATTGATGCCATTGATAAACAATCGATCGATGCCATCGATAAACAATCGATTGTTGCCATCAATAAACAATCGATCGATGCTATCGATCGACGTTGATCGATTGGTGTGATAGCTTTGGCTGATCGACGGATATCGGTCGATGAACAATCGATTGATGCCATCGATAAACAATCGATTGATACCATCGATAAACAATCGATCGATGCCATCGATCGACGTTGATCGATTGGTGTGATAGCTTTGGCTGATCGACGGATACTGGTCGATGAACAATCGATTAATGCCATCGATTAATAATCGATCGATGCCATCGGTCGACGTTGATCGATTGGTGTGATAGTTTTGGCTGATCGACGGATACCGGTCGATAAACAATCGATTAATGCCATCGATAAATAATCGATCGATGCCATCGATCGACGTTGATCGATTGGTGTGATAGCTTTGGCTGATCGACGGATACCGGTCGATAAACAATCGATTGATGCCATCGATAAACAATGGATCGATGCCATGGATCGACGTTGATCGACTCGATCTATGGTAAGCATGACCAGAATCGACATCCAGGATCAGCTCCAGATAAAGGAACTCTTCAATGCTTAACAGCACGGACACAGAATTGTGTACACATAATTATTATAATTGTGATAGCCGGTATAAAAGCTTGTTTAAATAAAAGTTTTTTCACTAATAACTTATATTAATTTCATAAAATACAACTGATTGGTTTGCCGATAAATATGTTTTCCTGAGTGGAGCGGAACAACCATACAGAATGAGCGGAACGACCATACAGCCCAGGTCGTTGTAAGAGCGTTATAAGGAAAGTACTCGTAATACGAACCTGCAAATAATGCACCAACATAAGTTTACTCCTGACTGTCTGCACATCATCGCCATCTTTGCCGCCAGATATGACGATCTTCCAGACATCGTTTGCATCGCCGATACCGTCCTACAAAAACAAAACATTTATATTCCGGACAACCTAAACACCAAACCAATTTGAAGTTTCTCATTAATTTTTTTTTTTTGAGGTTGGCAAATCATCCAATGACTTCTCCCGCCCTGGGTGGAGCGGGAGGGCGTGTCAGACACCCGGGCCTGCGGACGACGAGTAGTGGGTAACTCGCCGCCCGATCAGCACCAGGCCCGAGAGTCGACGGCACGTAGTGTTCCACGCGCGCCTCAAAGAGTTGTCAGCAATAGGGACGGGGCCTGCTACGGCCGATGCCTGCCCGGGGGTGGAGGATAAATTCGAAAGAGTTACCTCGCCCCTGGGTACTCAAGGCAGGGAGGAACAGGGGTGGGTTTTAGTTAGTAAGAGTCTGACACGCCCTTCCGCTCCACCCTAGAGCGGAAGAAGTCATAGGATGATTTCCCACACCCAAAAAAAAAAAAAAAGGGCGTGTCAGACTTTTACTGATTAAAACCCACCTTTGTTCCTTCAGTTGCCTGTATGCCAAGGGCTGCGGTAACTCTATTTCGAATTTATCATACATGCCGCGATAACTTTTGGAAAACCAAATTCATAATATCCTAGTGTAAATGAGTATTATTCGTAAGCACCGAGTTTCACTTTGTATTGGAAAAATGCACTAAAAAACACGAATTAATCGTTGATTAATATTTCGACAGGACGTTATTACAATGTTGTCTTTGGGTTCGTTGCCGTAGTGCTGTGACGTTCTGAAAAATCTATACTTTTATAAATATTACATTTAGAAAAGAGAGAAACGTATAATTACTGTATTATTATTTGTATTGTTGTTTTATTTAACATATAAAAACTTTTTTACAAAATAATAGAACCGACTTCCAAAAAAAAGTGCAAAATTTCGAAAGTCGGTGTTCTTGGTTTTGTGTCTTTGTTATTTGACACCGACTTCTGAAATGGAAGTTATTTTGCACTTTTCTTGGAAGTCGGTTCTATTTTTTTTTGTAAAAAAGTTTTTTATTTTTCACTTTTTAGTTGTGGTTCCCCATTAAACTGTGTTAACAATTCATAGAATTGACAGTAAATCAACCGCGATTGCTGCGATCGTATGGATCGCAGCAATCGCGGTTGATTTACTGTCAATTTTTTAAGAGTTCTGTTGTTTGTCTCCGAAACCCATCACCAGATCTAAATGAAATTTAAATGGGACCATTTCAGAACAAACTTCTTTCGAACAAAAAAAATTTGCAAATCCGTCAATATATGACTGAGTTATGCCCGAACATAATCTATACATCCGAATTGATAACCTTCTTCTTTTTGAAGTCGGTTAAAAAACAAAATTTAATCATATACATTTTTATCTTTATTTTGATATTTTATACCTTTAGGTTCACCAACAGCGCATAATATACATTGTAGGTATTATAGAAAAAAAATACGTTTATTTACGGTAAACATGACGCAAAAGACAGAGAATCACAACAAAAAAGAAAAAGTTGGGGGAAAACATGCGTCACATCCACATAAAACGGCCATCGCTCAGCTTAGTGCTGTGACCCTATGCGAGAAGGAGCACCAGCGCTGGTTTTCAGCGACAGCCGGCGCTGACGTCATGACGTCGACCGGTGCAGCAAACAATGAGTAAAACCTAATACTATACAGCGTATTGAATATTAAAATTTAAGTGGCAACATTAAAGTGATAATATTTAAGTACCTACATACATCTTACGGAAGAAATCAGTCTCTCGGGTTTTAATTTATGTCTTAGTTTGACTTTGAAACTCGCCCAAAGAAGGCGCAATTTGTATGGAGGTTTAGTTATAAAGGTAAATATAGGATGACTGGTAATTAGTGACCGATACTTTAACACGTGATTGTTCTTATGATAACAACTTTTACTATAGGACCAAACCTGAAATCGCGAGAAAAATCTGCTGTTCAGTACATTTATGTTCGCCTACTGCTGGTCAAAATGTACTGTACTGCCTATTTTTTTTTCGCGATTTCAGGTTTGGTCCCATAGTAAAAGTTGTTTGTTATCATGAGTACAATCACGTGTTAAAGTATCGGTCACTAATTACCAGTCACCCTATATATTTTGTAACCTAAAAAGACATAGAAAACAAAACATTTAACAAAAAATGTTTCTAATATCCTAAATATATTTCTCACTAGTATTGAACTTTTGAAACTGCTCTATTGATAGCTATCAAATCCGACTTCTCAGGTTGTCCGGCATAAGTTTATAACACGTCATGAAATTTTACTTACACCCCCCAAACCTTTCAGGCTTAAGGTGTCTCAGGTCAATCACGTAAAGGCTCAATTACACCTGATTTCAGGGGACCCAATTTAGAAAACAGGAAGGTGTAATAGCAGTTAGTGTCCAATTTAGTGAGATTGGAAGGTCCCGATTTGACTTCCTAAATTGTGTACGATTTAGGATAGTGTTAGTGTAATCGCATCACTACGATTTGGATTGCCATTTTGAAGTGTTGCCATTTTGGGCTATTAGTATTTTTATGTGTCTAAAATTAAATTTCATTTCCCAAATTCCCTTTCCCAGAAAAAAAAATTGAGTCCGCTCTTTTTCTTTTTTGGTCCGGGGGTTATAATTTGTAAGAGTTGGCAACAGACAGAATATCAAAAGTCGCCAGAAAGTCTCTAAAACTGATTCTACCAGGAGTATTAGCGATTTAGGATTCCGATTTAGGAGTCCAATTTAGGATAGTGTAAGCGCTAGCTTCCTACTTCCTAGTTAGATTGTTCCTAAATTGTGTTTCACAATATCCAACAGGAATCAATTTGCGAATAATAGAAACAACCACTGAACTTCACTCGAAGAAATCCCGCCTAAACCCCTTAGTGTGTTTCGATTTTGTGAGGGAAATAAAAAAACCTGCTCTTAAAATGTTGTCTATGGCTGCTGTACAGCGTGTAGAAGTCTATGTGTGGGAGTTTTTGGCGGAATTCTTTCGAGTAAAGTTCAGTGGCTGTTTTAATTATTCGCAAATTGATTCCTAGTGGATATTGTGATGTTAAATTGGTGTAGTTTTGTGTCTCAAGTGTCTACGCAACTGGACAATATGTGGAATCATTGAAACAGGCGCGACCACGGTAAAATAAAGCTGAGAATTTTGTCGTAGTATTGACTACCTCAGCGAAGCTTGCCGAGAAGGCTGACTCGACTCATTAGCTGCCAAATACAGGAAAAACATTATAATGTGTTACATCTGTATTCTAATGGGAAAAAAGTAACAGTATTCTCTAACTAAAACTAAATACTTTCTTAACATGACACTGGCTAAATGCACAAACTGCGCGAAACCAAAATTTAAAAAAAAAACGTGTGCAAATCACACGTGGTAGAAGTGAAACCTTCAAAAATTTTGGCTAAAACAAAACACACAAACAAAACACTGTATAATGCTTCCTATCTCATTTAAAACACAAAAACAAAACACTGTAGTATGCTTTCTATCTCATTTTCTCCCACGTTAAATCTTATGAATTTATGTGTCTGTCTCTTTTTCGTTTCATCGACTTTCAAATCACAACGATGCTAAAGAAGTTTTCACTTCAAAAAAAAAAAGTCTGTGTTTGGTTACCTCTCCGTACCCGGTGACCTGCATGTACTTGGTGGTGAGCGGCGCCCTCTCGCGGTGCGAGTGCAGGTTGCGGCCGGTGGTCGCGTGCGTCAGACGCACTAGGTCACCACTCTTGACTACCACAACTCCCTCCACTTGTTCTTTGTCGTACGGCTTTATGGCCCAGCGGTTGTTTTCGTCTTTGTGGGTATAAGTTGTTACCTAGAATTTTATAATGAAAAAAAACTTGAGAGGTGTCAAGGGACACCCGGATGGAACGAAGTAGCTTGCACCTACCCACCAAAAATACAAGAAGTTTTTATTAGATTTTTTTTCCAACACAATCTTTTTGGATGGACAGCCTCATTAGTGTCGTGACAACTTTTCGTAAGAATTTTTTTTATTAGATTGTTTTTCCAACACAATCTTTTTGGATGGACAGCCTCTTTGATGTCGTGACAACTTTTCGTAAGAATTTTTTCCGTCTAGCCCCCTTTCACAACGCGCGATAAGGAACTTCGTTCCAATAATATAATATTCCTCTTTCTCTGTCTATCATAGCGGAATATTTCAGGAGCCACTAATGCTAGACTTGAATATTATGTATTTACATGCTTTGGTCTCCTATAACTGAAGGAGCACAAGTCCCTTGTATTCTTATGTTTTGAGTCATATTTGTATATCATTTGTTGGTGATCCAAATCTCTAAATAGTAAATAAACCGGCCAAGTGCGAGTCGGACACGCACATGAAGGGTTCCGTACCATCGTACAAGATTACAATATTAAGATCGAGCAAAAAACGCCAAAAAAAACACGTTTCTAGTAGGGGAGCCTTTAATTTAGTTTTATTATTTGTTGTTAGAGCGGCAACAGAAACACACATTCTTGACATACAGCCCGCTGTCAGACACACACGTACGAACGGACGGCGGAAGCTTAGTAATAGGGTCCCGTTGGTTACCCTTCGGGTACGAAACCCTAAAAACAAAGTAGATGTCTGCATCTGTCTGTTTCTCCGCTAACTTCCTAAACCGTGCAACAGATTTTGATACAGCTTTCACTAATAGATAGAGCGATAAACGAGGAAGATTTGTGTTTATAATTTGCACCCGAGCAGAGCCAGAGCGTGTCGCTAGTAAACACATAAACAAAAACAATGTATCCACAAGGAAACTCCGAACATAGCCCTCTCCATTACTCTTTGGGTGACTTTAAGCCTTCTGATGATCGAATCAGGAATGATGATATCCGCAAGAGAACCAAAACATAGCCTGAAGAATTGCCAAACTGAAGTGTCCGTGGGCTGGGCACATTTCCCGCAGAACGGACGGTCGGTGGGGCCGAAAGGTTCTGGAGTGGCGACCGCGTACCGGAAAACGCAGCGTTGGAAGGCCTCCCACAAGGTGGACCGATGACCTGGTGAGGGTCGCGGGTAGCCGATGGATGCGAGACGCACAGGATCGGTCATTGTGGCGACACTTGGGGGAGGCCTATGTCCAGCAGTATAAATAGTGAATGTATCCACTAACCTGCTGCTGCTTGGCCCCAACTCCGGAAGGATACAAATGATGATGAGAGTGCAGATACCCACCGCCAGTGCGGTGGTTCTTCAGCGAGATGAGTGCCCCGTACGCGACGGTCTTGGGCGCGCTGGCGTTGTGCAGGCTGTTGCCTTCCAAGCGAGCCTGGAAGCCGGAGGAGTAGAAACCATCGCCGTTACCACTGTTGGGAGAACGTATGGGTAATAGGCTTACAGGGATGTTTCCAGGATATAAAAATAATAATTCTATTTTATTCTAGATTATCAAAAAACATTGGACACGTATTTTTGCTTTACAAAAATCACGGGGTCTCATCTTGAACAAAGAAAATTTAGTTCAAATAAATTGCAATAGATGGCGTAATGTTTCACGGCGTAACGATTTCAAAATGAAGTTTAAGTAATATTTATATTTCGAAAAAAAAATGGGAAAAAATGTATTTACTTATTTAATAAACTGCCTTTTTTTTTTGGGGGCGTGGCTTGGGAAATCATCCAATGACTTCTCCCGCTCTGGGTGGAGCGGGAGGGCGTGTCAGACTCTTACTGACTAAAACCCACCCCTGTTCCTTCCCTGCCTGAGTGCCCAGGGGTGCGGTAACTCATTTTCAGAATTTATCCGCTACCCCTAGGCATGCAGGTACCGGACATAGATGTCGCTTCACTCAAAATGTTTTTGGGTTTTTCCATAGGAATTTTCTCAGCAGTAGCTCGGTCTGGATTTACTCCCTATAACATGACAGGTGTTTCATAAAAATAGATTCATTGGTTTTTGAGAAAACTGCGTAATTAATATTTCCAACCGGGTCGTCTCACGACGGGGGATGCAGTGGCCCGGGGTAGGGTCGTCTTGGCGGTGTCCCTGGACATCGCCAATGCCTTCAACACCCTGCCCTGGAGTTGCATAGTGAAGGCACTTTGGTATAACCAGGTGCCGCCCTACCTCCGTCGCGTGGTCGAGGCTTACTTGACGGACAGGGCCGTCATCTACCCCGGTCACCAGGGAGAATGGAATCAGCGAGAGATGTCGTGCGGTGTTCCACAGGGATCGGCTGACGCAACCCAGCGCCACTGCGCGGATCGCCTAGAGGACACGGTGGAGCATACGTCCACCTATCGCATCCGTCGTGTCCTCGTGGATGCGATAGGTGGCAGCGACCTCTCGCGCCCGGCCCTGGTCCAGGCCATGGTATGGAGCGAGAGGGAATGGGAAGCAGTCTCCTCCTTCTGCGAAGCAGTAATACTCGCGAAGGCGGAGGCGAGACGGGTGAGGGAAGCTCAACGGAGTAGCCCTCACGGTCCCGGCCGCTACCGCCGCAGGAGAGGCACTGGGCGTAGGACGTCGCGAGACGATCTCCGGCCACCGTAGACCCGGGCCTGCGGACGGCGAGCAGTGGTTAGCTCGCCGTCCGATCAGCACCAGGCCCGAGAGTCAACGGCGCGTAGTGTTCCATGCGCGCCTCAAAGAGATGATTGTGAGCCACCACTGACGGGGCCCATCGTGGCTGGTGCCTGCATGTCTAGGGGTAGCGGATAAATTCTTAACAGAGTTACCGCACCCCTGGGCACTCAGGCAGGGAAGCAACAGGGTTGGGTTTTAGTCATCAAAAGTCTGACACCGCTCCACCCAGAGCGGCAGATTTCTTTTTTCTTTTTTTATCATTGATAGGCTCACGTTTGAATCTCACCTGGCCCTGTAGACAAAGTAACATCGCTTCGTAGCGAAACGATATCTAAATTCGTCACCGTCTCTGAGATATCGATAAACATTTCCTACCGTTAGCGTTCCTTCGTTATCTTTTTTGGCGATCGAGGCGAAGGCGAACTCTGAAAGCGCTGCTTGTCTACGCATTTGTATGGGATAATCACGATAGCAATTCGTTTCTTTACGAATCATAACATTGTCTACCAACTTGCGATAACGATGTCGACAGTCGACTGACCACGTGACTTAGCGCGGTTTATGTCAATCTCATACATTTTAGTCTTTTCTAACTTCGTTATCGTTTTTAAATTGTTACTTTGTCTAAGCCACCTGATGGTAAGCGATGATGTGGTCGACGATGGAGCACGCTTAGAACCTATTCACGCTTGACTTAAAGACCAGGCTGTAGCTATCAGGAAACAAAAACACCTGCAGGGAATTCTTATTTATTGAAGTCATTCATAAAGGCTCACCTTTTACTGAGAACAGTAAGATGTATCCAGAAGAAGAATACGTAGAGCAATGTCGGCCACAGAATTAGAGTGACTGATCGTCCTAGTAAGTGTTTCAGGGTCAGTCTCTAAAAGAGAAATAAGGAATATTAAATTACCTATATTGGTTATCTGTTTGTCAGTCATTTGATAGTCGATTGGAAATAATAAACATATTATAGTTAAAAAATAATAAAAATCATGCTTTAGTCATTTGATTTTTCGTAGTCTTTCCAGCATACCCTTCCATTTGATCATGGGAATGCATAAAAATAACCAGTCCGCCATCTTTGGGAGTCCGCCATTTTGGATTTGGAATGACGTCACTTAGCTAACCATGCATTGCCACCCAAACTAAACATCCGAGGACACGGTGGAGCATACGGTGGAGGTCTGCCCCGCTTGGGCGGAGCCCCGCCGTGCCCTCGTGGATGCGATAGGCGGCAGCGACCTCTCGCGCCCAGCCCTATTTCAGGCTATGGTACGGAGCGAGAGAGAATGGGAAGCCGTCTCCTCGGAATCAACAGTGGCTACCTCCAAGAAAAACGCCAAGGCAATGAAACTCGACGAGTTCAAGAGAAACGATTAAACTGTCTTGGGTCCCGCAACGACACTAATCAGAAAAGACAGCGGAGGAGTAAGAAAAACATAATTTCCACTTCCCTCCTAATCAAGCGGGAGACAGAACAAAGCTAGGCCATTAGGCACAAAGGGGGTATTTACAACTGTGGTAAGCCCAGTTGCCAAGCACCACTGGTTAAAAACACTAATATTAATGGGTCCTAAAATTATGAGCTGTTACACTTGATTCCAATAATAGGTATGGCAAAAACGATTGAACGCACGGAAATTCGTTCTAGTTTCCACAAGGTCCGTGTAATAGACTACTACAGACGTAGGCTGAATACTATCACAAACCTAATTCAGCTTGCAAGATTCTATCCAAAAAACAAACATTACATTTTATATATATGCTTAAAAAACTTCCATACTCACAACAGGCTTACTCAAATCCCCGAGCACGTTCCACAGGTCAGCTATAGTTCGCAGACCAACAAACAGGACGACGAACAAACCGACGAACTTGACTGACATGGTGCACGCGAGGGAGACGCCCAGGAACAGTTGCCAGGAGACCATGCGGAAGGAAAACGGGGGGAGGCCGTCGTCTGTTAGTGATCGAACCTGAGGAAGAGATCGGGCTCGTTGAAATGTTTCAAGAATCTTTGCTAGAAATAAAATATTACGTAATACAAAATATTTTGGTTTAAAAAACTAAAAACACGCTTTTAGTACTCTTCTCAACAAAGCCTTTTGATACCTTTTACATGAGTATACATAAATATAGTTATTACACCAATCGATCTATCGTCGATCGATAGTAGAATGCATTAGTCGACGTCGATCGATGGTAGAATGGATTAGTGGACGTCGACCGGTCGATTAGATTAGATTTATCGACCGGAATCCGTCGATCAGCCAAAAGTATTACACCAATCAATCAACGTCGATCGAAGATCGATCGATTGGTGTAATAACACCCTAACCATACATTGTTATACAAACTAAAGATGTATGCAAAATTTCAGCTCAATCGGAAACCGGGAAGTGGGTAAAATTTAAATTCTAAGATAGTTTTTTTTTTTTTTTTTCAAAAATTTATTTCAGAATCATTTTTCCATATTTGTTAGTAACAGTATAAACTTATAAACTAGTGTTAGTAACATATATTCAAAGCGTGAGGCTCACCGATCTCGGGAATGTCTACTTGACTGCGTACAGTCGTATCCACCGCCCCAAGATCGGAGAGTCCCACCTATCTGCCAACGTTCTAAGAATGGTGTTGGGGCTGGCGCGAACACGGCGTAGCAGAGATGCGCACCTTTTGCGCATTATGGCCGAAAAACTATCAACGTCCGCGTCGGCAAACATGCCGGACGCGCTACAAAAACGCGGCAGCCCCATCAACACCCGGAACGTGTTGTTATATTGTGTGCGCAGGCCACTATATGACCTCTGCGTAAAGCTCACCCACAGGCTGCACGTGTAAAAGGATTGGCAGTAGGCTTTGAAAAGCGTCACCTTAACCTGAGCCGTACAACGTGCAAACCTGTGGGCCAACATCCCACTTCGAACAGCCAGCGACCTGCGCTCCCGTTCTACATCATCGTTATCTTTCAAATCATCTGAGACCCAATGACCCAGATATTTAAACTTAGCAACTCTTTTTAGAGGTCTGCCGCACAGCATAACTGGTGGAGTTGTGCTATAGCATTTACTGCCTGCCCTAAATACCATGAATTCGCTCTTCGATGCATTATATTTGAGCCCATGGGTCCCAGCGTACGATTCACACACGTTAATCAGTTTTCTTAATGCTCTGATCGATGGGCTCAGCAGAACCATATCGTCTGCATAGCTTATATTATTAATGCATACACCATCAATATGACAGCCGTTTCCGGTTTTGCTAAGCTCAGATTATTCATATACAGATTAAACAACGCGGGTGAGGACAGCCCGCCCTGTCACACCCCACACTCAAGCCTGTACTCAGCTGAAAAGGAGTTTGCCCATCTGACACGGTTTTGTTGACTAGCGTACCAAAATTTAAATAAATTTATCACTTCCCGGGGCACATCCGTCTCATGCTGCAGTTTACCTTATAGCACATTATATGAAACAAGGTCAAAAGCTTTTGATAAATCTAGGTAACACGTAAATACTGGTGTCTTTCTTGCTGTATAGTACTGAACAGTCTGCTTAAGGCCAAGGATGGCACTCTCTTAGATAAACCGGGCCGAAACCCGAATTGAGCATCGTTTATTTTTAGATGTTTATCAAGCTGGCATACAAGCAGACTGTCCAGCACCTTAGCAATTATCGTCGCTAAGGAAATAGGTCTATAATTTGCACAGACGAATCACCCGTTTTATTTTTAATGATCGGTACAACAGTTGTATGCATTAATTTTTCAGGTAAATATGAATGACCTAGACATAAATTTAAAAACATACATAAGACTCGTGTCCAGCATGCTGCAGATGCTCGATGCTGAGACCGTCATGCCCGGGCGATTTTCTTCTAACCATATCCTTAATTGTAGCAGCAATCTGTTTCGCGCGGAGCAGACGGTCCCACAACCGGGCACAGGCACCCGCTGCTCATTGTTTAAGGGTGATTCTACTCTAAAATGCTGCCGAAAAAGATCCGCAATACTATCCTGGTCATGTACACCTTCGAAGCTCACGGGAAGGCTCGGCTTGTGATTTAATTTGTTTGTTGATTTCCAGAATTTACAAAAATCTTTGTTTGAGTGATGTTTACCAATTAGATCCATTTTAATTTGGTTTTGATTTGCTTGACACCATTTCAATTTACATTTGAATTTTTTCCTGGATAAAACCGGACCAGAACTGGGCTTACCAAACATTAACCATTGCTTATAATAAAGTCCCGCCTTTTTACATAGTTAAGGTGAAGCTAATACAAGCGTGTTAAATAATTTTCTGTACTCAGTTTAAAAAAAAACTAAAACACACTTATTTCTTATGAAAAATGTTGTAGTGTTCTTCTCAGCAAACCCTTTCATTTGATACCCATAACATATACAAAATAACTAGTCCGCCATCTTTGGGAGTCCGCCATATTGGATTTAGAGTGACGTCACTTAGCTATGCATTGTCATCCAAACTAAACATGTACGCAAAATTTCAGCCGGAAAGTGGATCAAATTTAACTTCTAAGATTTTTTAACATAGTTACAAGTAAAGCTAATGTGTTAAAGAAGTGTCTTTTCTAAAAACACAAATCGCTGATGCCCCTCAAAAATCAGCCTGGTTAAATGGGACTGGGTGGCTATAGACGTGTGTCGAAACGTCGAACAAATCTAAGTGTCCTTTTAGGAGTTGCGCATGTTTCAGCCTTAAACTAAGTTTCTTTCATTTATTTGGTAAATTCCAAAACACAAATCGCTGATGTCCCTCAAAAATCAGCCAGGTTAAATGGGACTGAGCTGACTATATTTGACATATGTCAAACAAATAATGGGCTAAGATCTACCACAATCTGGGTCCCGAAAAAAAAGAACGTACGGCGACATCAGAGCAGATCAGGCGAAGATACCTAAGTGTCCTTTTAGGAGTTGCGCAAGTTTCAGTCTTAAACTAAGTTTCTTTCATTTATTTGGTAAATATAATTGGTACCTAGTACTCTAGGTGCTACGGAATTAATTGGCAATACCACCACTTTAGGCAATTCAATCGTTCCAAAATTGAACTTATCTAACCATGCAAAGAACAGTAGCAACACGGGTGGGCCTGCGGACGGTGAGTAGTGGATAGCTCGCCGTCCGATCAGCACCAGGCCCGAGAGTCTACGGCGCGTAGTGTTCCACGCGCGCCTCAAAGAGTTGTCAGCAATAATGACGGGGCCCGTCATGGCCGATGCCTGCCCCCTAGGCATAAATTCGAAACAGAGTTGCCCTCGCCCTTGGGCACTCAGGGCAGGGAAGGAACAGGGGTGGGTTTTAGTCAGTAAGAGTCTGGCACGCCCTCCCGCCCAACCCTAAAGCGGGAGATGTCATTGGATGATTTCCCACCCCACAAAAAAAAACAGTAGCAATAGGTACATTTAAAAGTCGCTGCGCATGCGCAAGAAACTATATAATCCTTTTCTATAATCAGAAACACTTAAAATTCATCAAATTCAACGACTTCCCTGAAAACTCTTTTAAATAGATAAATCAATAATATACATAGAGGGAAAAACCATCTTACTACACTGAAATACAAGAAAAACCAACTACCGAGAGATAACGCTAACGATTTATGTAAACACATCAAGTACATACCTTAAAGGCTCCATATATGGAACAGCTCATAAAGAATAGTAATATCGGATCCAGTAATATGTACCTATTCAGGGTAAGGAATCCCACGTCTGAAACAAAAGAATTGCGTCAATATTCTCACTAGTATTACGTCATTTAGCTAACGGTAATGTGGTTTTTCAGACACTTGGGTAAACCACAATTATTTATGGATTAATTTTATTTATTAAGGACAAAAAAACAGTTACATGTTAAGGCAATACAATAACATTCTTGAGATAAATAGGTAAACATATAACCTACACTATTGTCTACTGATTAATCAAATAAGTGAAAAACGGAAGAGATTTTAAGAATATTTTTACAAGTTATTTGAATTACTCGTAAGTGCTAATTTAAAATTTTGATGCTAATGAAGTTATAGCAAGAGTTTTAAAATTTTTATTAGAAATAAAAAACGTTTTTACAATAAAATAGAACCGACTTCCAAAAAAAGTGCAAAATAACTTCAATTTCAGAAGTAAATTTCGCAGCAATCGCGATTGATTTGCTGTCAATTTTTGAAGAGTTCTGTTGTCTGTCTCCGAAACCCATCATCAGATCTATATGAAATTTAAATGGGACCATTTCGGAACAAACCCTCTTCGAACAAAAAAAGAATTTTGCAAATCCGTCACAATATATGACGCAGTTCAAACATACATAAAAAATAGAACCGACTTCCAAAAAAGTGCAAAATAACTTTAATTTCGGAAGTCGGTGTTCCTGTTTTGTGTCTTCGTTTTTTGACACCGACTTCCGAAATTAAAGTTATTTTGCACTTTTTTGGAAGTCGGTTCTATTTTTTAGTAAAAAAGTTTTTTATTTTTCACTTTTTAGTTGTGGTTCCCCATTTAAACTGTGTTAACAATTCATAGACATACTCGTACGATAGCAGCAATCGCGGTTGATTTGCTGTCAATTTTTGAAGAGTTCCGTTGTCTGTCTCCGAAACCCATCATCAGATCTTTTTGAAATTTAAATGGGACCATTTCGGAATAAACCCCTTTCGAACAAAAAAAGAATTTTGCAAATCCGTCAATATATGACGGAGTTATGCCACGAACATACATAAAAAAAAAAAAAAAAAAAATACAAACATCCGAATTGATAACCTCCTCCTTTTTCGAAGTCGGTTAAAAAATACAAACATCCCAATTGATAACCTCCTTCTTTTTGAAGTCGGTTAAAAAGAAAATGTCTGTGTCCATGAAGTGTGCGTTATAAGTTTCCACAAGGCATCAAAGAGGTACTTATGTCCCGGCATTGGTCTTACATGAATTCACGTGGAACAGGCGGGACACGCGAGTCCCACGTCTGATTACATTTCTGGGTACCGTGTAACATACTTTATTCGTAATTTAATTTCAGTGCAGTCAAATCTATTGTGGCCACCATGCAGCATCATTGTATCCAAAAGTAATCGTCTAGATTGTAGACTAAGAATGTTGTACTTCTATACTAATATTATAAAGAGGTGAAATGTTGTGAGTTTGTGAGGTTGTAGGGGGATCTACAGAACCGATTTTGAAAATTCTTTTACCAATAGAAAGCCACGTTATTTGCTATACATTTTTGAAATCCACGCGGACGAAGTCGCGGGTGAAGTGCTAGTAAGTAATAAATGTATGTAGGGAATCTTCGAATGTTAACATTTGTAGTTCATGCCACGCAAGAATTTTTTCTGTATCATTTCTAATTTGCTATTGTATAGGTAATATAGATTCCAATTTATAATATAAGTGGGTATGTGAAAGATTAGGGTTGGCTAGTGAGGCGGTGGTTGGAGCTCTTCTCTGAGAGCTTCTTCCACTAAAAACATACGCAATGCCATTTCGCTACAATTTTAGGTATGGCACATTCACTTTAACACTTCACACAACCCGGGCCTGCGGACTGCGAGTAATGGGTAGCTCGCCGTCCGATCAGCACCAGGCCCGTGAGTCGACGGCGCGTAGTGTTCCACGCGCGCTTCAAACAGTTGTCAGCAATAGGGACGGGACCCATCATGGCCGATGCCTGCCCGGGGGTTGAGGATAAATTCGAAACAGAGTTACCTCGCCCCCGGGCACTAAGGGCAGGAAGGAACAGGGGTGGGTTTTAGTCAGTAAGAGTCTGACACGCCCTCCCGCTCCACCCAGAGCGGGAGAAGTCATTGGATGATTTCCCAACCCACATAAAAAAAAAAACACTTCACACAAATATGTCCGAACATTCGGCCGATACTTCGTAAAACACTTCGGAGTAGACCCCCTGCTGTTCAGTTCATTTTGACGAGTTATGCAAACAGAAATGTATGGGGCAGCTGATTTTTTTTCGTGATTTTTGTGTTGGTCCCGTAGTAAAAAATGTTCACAATGATGAGAGATGAGTATTGCCAGTGTCTTTATTTATTGTCGTATTGTCGACTCCAATCATCTGCCTCATCTGCCTAGCCTTTTCCCACCGGATGCAGCTGAATACCAGTATTTTAAATGGAGCGACTGCCTATCTGACCTCCACAACCCAGTTACCTACTGGGTAATACGATACCCCTTGGTAAGACTGGTTGTCAGACTTTCGGGCTTCTGAAGACCCGTAACGACTGTCAAACATCCACAATTGATAGCCGGGACCAACGGCTTAACGTGCTTTCCGAGGCACGGAGGAGTCTCGGTATGTAAAGATGGTCACCCATCCATGGACCAACCCCGGCAAGCGTAGCTTAGCCTGATGGATCGACCCGAGCGGCTGTTATTACTTTAGCCAGGAACTTGTAGACTCCATATTGTAAAAATAAAAATTGCTGCTAGTCGCTGTCTTTGAAATTGCGGAGCGAAAACGGAATGAGCGTTTTGTTCGAGGCCCTTGCCTTATGGTATCGTTCTATTTTTACTTTTGTGGGATCACACAGGTACAGTTTTAAAGGATGAGCAATTTCAAAAACCCAGTTCTACTATTATCTTTTATACTTACCACACAATAACAGCATAGTTCCAATTATAGTGGACTCAAGCGATTTCGTCATCTCCCAGATTGTTAGAAACGTCAGCGGAATGATCAATGCTCCCAGGGTTGTACAGAACTGAAACAAGACTTGAGAACTTGGTTTCATCTATACATATATATATAAAAACGCACAGCCTAAACCGCTGGTCCTAGAGACATGAAATTTGGAGGGTGTGTTCTTTGTGAAGAGTAGGTATCCACTAAGAAAGGGTTTTTCGAAATTCCACCCCTGAGAGGGTGTAATGGGGGTTGAAAGTTTATAACGGGGAAGTACCAATTCCACGCGGGCAGAAGCTTCACATTCTGAATAACATTTAGTTTTCGGAAGGAATGATACTCGTACTTACAAGTCTCATGCCCTCATACCGAGCCCCTTCATATTTGTCTCCAGGCTTCTCAAACGGGAATGTTCCATCATATCCCGAGAGTTTTCCGGACAAGGCTATCAGCATCTGAAAATATATTAACAAAATTAAAAAAGTAACCTTACCACACTACTAATTCGTTCACAAACATGTAAACATACCTACATACACAAGACACCCAGACCCGGAACAACTTAGGCCATACAAATATTTGTTCCGTGCGAGAATCGAACTCGCGACACGCAGCGCAGCAGCCGATCGCTCAACCACTGCGCCAACCGTGCGGTCAATAATTTATAAATAATTATAAATTATTGACCGCACGGTTGGCGCTTTATTACTATAAAGTAATAAAAAACTTTTTTACAAAAAAAACAACCGACTTCCAAAAAAAAAAATCACTAAAAATTAAAAAAATAACTTAATTTCGGAAGTCGGTGTCAAATATCGAAGAAATAAAATACAAACACCGACTAAAAAAGTTTTTTATTTTTCGCTTTTTAGTTGTTATACCCCAGAACTAAAAACCCCAATAACATGGAACGTGGAATTTAAACATTTGGAGAACACAAAAACGTCATCAAGATATGCGTATTTTTCGTTTTTGTTCAGTTTCTCAAAAAGCGCTAAAGCAATTTCGATAAAATTTATATGGGACCACCTCGGGAGTATATTCTTTCGGATAAAAAAAAAGAATTTTGAAAATCGGTCCACAACTGACGGAGAAACGCGTGGACATACATAAAAAAAAAATAAAAAAAAATAAAATAAAATAAAAAAATAAAAAACATACATACAAGCGAACATAGAACCTCCTCCTTTTTCGAAAGTCGGTTAAAAATCATGAATGTGAGTTTAGAACTCACATTCATAATCACTATACTTAGTTATTATATTATGTATTATTGACCGCACGTTGATATGCTTTAGAAAGGACAGGTAGGTAATACATACTCTCTCACTCAACTAGCGTGCGTGTTCGTGCACCTTAGTGTGAGTTTTTATAAGTTTTCGATCGCGTTAGAGCGCACAGTGTGTTATTTTGCCTTAGTTCGGACATGCTCGTTTTATGTGTATTTGGGAAAGCCTAAAATGAAACAAACCTCCTAACAAAACTCCGCCGGCTCTAACTACTGTAGTTTAAGAGAAATATATAAAATCGAGAAAAATCCTTAAAAACCATAGAAACACAATATCTCATCAATCTCACAATTTGGGGGCCGAGTCACCCGCGTCCGTAGGAGTATACCCATTGAGTGGTGACACGTGGTCCCCGGGTGGTGCTAATCAGGTGACACAAACTGGTGGTAGGTTTCGACCGATGGCTTGCGACCACCCACTGGGCAAAGACGTACCGCCAAGCGGCCTGGCCGTGTTCCGGTACGATGCTCAGTGTAGCCAATCCAGAGGAGTTGGGTCGAAATAATTGTTCCATTGCAGGCAGACCAACCGGGCTCGCGCTGATATGGATGTATCGGGAGACTAGTCGCGGAGGGTAGCGGGATCCGAGGCACGGTGCGCCGCTGGCCGACCGCAGTTAGTAGGGGGCCCAAGTAGTGTACCTACTAGCCACACACGAAAGGCTGCCCCGCCAACTGACGAAAAATCCCGGAATGCACCATCGTGCTGGTTGGCGACCAGACGAGAGGGCCCGATGGACATTCCCGGGGGGGCTCGGGCGTCCCCGCAGTCTCCAGACTAGTCCCCCAATGATACCGTCCTGTCAGTGCGTACCTGAAGGTAGCCAGCATGGAACCTCATTTCACTTCCTTCTCCTCTCCTTCCTTCACTCTTCACAACAATGAAAGGCATTAAAAAGAAAAAAGCTGTACAGCGGCAGCACTCCCTCTCACACAAAGTGCACCTATCCAACATTCGAGGTCTGCACTCAAATCTCGCCGCAGTCCACCACCACCTAGAGACTGAGAGACCAGCTCTCTTATTCCTTACGGAGACGCAGATCGGATGTCCGTCTGACGTGGCGTACCTATCTTACCCAGGGTTTACCCTGGAGCACAATTTTAAGCCACGCGCTGGTATATGCATGTACGCCCGGGACGACATCTGCTATCGGCGTCTCCATAACCTTGAGGACTCCAGGTTTTCAACTCTTTGGGTCCTAGTGGACACAGGCCTAGATAAAATTGTCTACGCCTGTGTCTACCGTTCGCACAGCGGTGATCTGGAGACAACTGGGCTCACACAACACCTGAGTAAAGCGGCGGATGTGGCTCAGCAACGGTACCCATCAGCCCAATTGGTGTTACTGGGGGACTTCAACGCCCACCATCAGGAGTTGCTCTTCCCATACCAGTACACAGACCATGCTGGACAAGAGACGTATAAGCTAGCGCTGGCGTTAAATCTTACCCAGCTGGTCCAGGGGGCAACGAGGGTGCCGGATGTTGATTCGCACACAGCCAATTGCTTGGACCTTCTGCTGACAACAGATCCAGACCGTTACTCAGTGTCGATTTCTTCACCATTGGGTACTTCCGACCACTGTCTGGTGAAATCTGTATCCGTCTACTCCCCGCCCGATCCTAGCCCTAGAGGCACCAGGCGGGTTTGGCGATACAGGTCAGCAGATTGGGATGGCATGCGATCTTTCTTCGCATGTTATCCTTGGCGGCCCACTTGCTTTTCTTCGACTGATATTTCGTCGTGCGCGGACGCCGTGACGGATGTGTTGCGGCGGGGAATGGAGTACTACATTCCATTCTCTGACGTGACAATGTCTGGTAGGGCTCGACCATGGTTTGGTGCCGAGTGCAATCGCGCTGATGCGCTTAAACACGCGGCCTACCTGGCATGGGTCAACGATCGGACGCGTAAAGCGAGTGACGTGAGTCAGAAGAAGAGGGCCTTCAACAGGGCTGCCAAGTTCTGCAAGAAGGTGTTGCGGAAGGCTCGGTTTGACCACATTGGCCGAATTGGGAACAAACTTGCTTCTTACCCAGCTGGTAGTAAGGCGTTTTGGTCCCTGGCTAAGTCGGTTGAATCGAACTTCTGCCGCTCCTCACTACCTCCACTGCTGAAACCCGACGGGTCGCTGGCCCACTCCGCTGAGGAGAAAGCAAGCCTGTTTGCCTCTCTGTTTGCGGAATCTTCGCGTCTAGATCCTGGTGGCGCGAGGCCCCCTGGTACTCTTGGTGGATGCGAGTCGATTATGTCAGACATTCGCATTCATCAGAAGGATGTCCGGAGGGTACTGCGTAACCTGGACGTGAACAAGGCTAGTGGTCCCGACGGGATACCGGCAATTGTACTGAGGACGTGTGCGCCTGAGTTGTCTCCGATCTTGACACGCCTATATCGCCTTTCGTTTGAGACTGGAAAAGTGCCGATGGCTTGGAAGCAAGCTAACGTGCAACCCGTACCCAAGAAGGGTAGTCGAGCTGACCCAACAAATTATAGGCCCATCTCGGTAACTTCCGTTCTCTGTAAGAGTATGGAACGTATACTGAATGGTAAGCTCCTAGCATACCTAGAAGCTAACGATATCCTAAGTGACCGACAATACGGCTTCCGCCGAAATCGGTCAACGGGAGATCTTCTAGCGTATGCCATTCACATCTGGAGTGAGGCCATCGACAAACAAGGGGAAGCCCTTGCGGTCTCCCTTGATATCTCGAAGGCCTTCGACCGGGTCTGGCACGACAGCTTAATTGGCAAGCTTCCTTCCTTCGGTCTGCCCGCTGGATTGTGTGATTGGATAGCGGATTTCCTGAGGGATCGGTCTATCCGAGTAGTCATAGATGGCTGCTCGTCCGGACTGCTGGCTATTAATGCCGGTGTTCCTCAGGGGTCGGTGCTCTCGGCAACATTGTTTTTGCTGCATATTAACGATCTGCTAAAGCCCGGTACCTTTGGGTATGCAGACGACAGCACTGTTGCCGAGAGATACGTGCCAGACGCACGAGTTAGTGGGTCTCAGGTCCGGTCTCTCCGAGAGGCTATGGTTGGGCGCTTGAACATGTCCTTGCAGGCTGTCTCAGAATGGGGCGATGCCAATCTGGTTAAGTTCAATGCTGCTAAGACCCAGGCGTGTCTTTTTTCTGCTAAAAGGAGCCAATTTCACCCGGCTCCATGTTTCCGAGGTGTAACCGTGCCGATAACCGACCGACTTGATCTTCTTGGTGTTACTTTAACATCTACCCTCAATTTTGGTCCCTTCATAGAGGCTAAGGCTCAAGTGGCTGCCAAAAAGTTGGGGGTCCTCGCAAAGGTGAGACGATACTTCACGCCGGAACAGCTGCTCCAACTCTATCAAGCGCAAGTCCGATCGTGTATGGAGTACTGCTCTCATCTTTGGGACGGATCTGCAAGATACCAGCTTGATGCCCTTGAGTCAATTGAGAAACGAGCCAAGGGGATCATCGGCAATGATAGACTCGTTGAGTCAAAACTCCAAAGTCTTGAACATAGACGCCGAGTTGCTAGCCTGTCGGTTTTCTATCGATTACATTTTGGGGAGTGTGCGACGGAATTGCATGATTTGATTCCGCCAAGCCCGTTTCATCTAAGGACCACAAGACGTACGGCGAAGTGCCACCGGTTCATGGTGGACATCCCATCCATACGCACAAAGCGTTTTGAGAAAACATTCATTGCACGTACAGCTAGAGAGTGGAATTCTCTACCGGAGTCTGTGTTTCCTGTAAGATACAACCTGGGAGTCTTTAAGTCAAGAGTGAATAGGTTACTTCTAGGCAAGCGTGCTCCATCTTCGACCACATCATCGCTTACCATCAGGTGAGATAGTGGTCAAACGCGAGCCTATCAAACATAAAAAAAAAAAAGTATTTTACATGGAGCGACTGCTTATCTGACCTCCACAACCCAGTTACTGGGTAATACGACACCCCTGGTAAGATTGGTTGTCAGACTTTCGGGCTTCTGACGACTCGTAATGACTGTCAAAGATCCACGATTGACAGCCGACACCAACGGCTTAACGTGTTTTCCGAGGCATGGAAGTCTCGGTATGTAAAGACGGTCACCCATCCATGGACCAACCCCGGCAAGCGTAGCTTAACCTGATGGATCGACCCGTGCGGCTGTTGTTTCTTTAGCCACGATCATTCATCACGAGAAAAATGTGTGAGTTTATACAATAATGTGGGTTTTTCTGATTGTTTACTTTTTGGAGGAACACACATTTTCATCTCAGTTTATGAATCACTTATCCAACACATGAATCCACAGGGCATGATTGATGAGATGTTTATTGATTGTAAATATAAGATAAGGTATGCAATAAGTAAGTATCAGTTTAATATAAACAAAATAGTGTTATGATTATAATTAAATTGAGTTTATTAACATATTAGGTTACTGTTAAAAAATGAATGAATAATTAATTGGCAATACATGTTAATTTATTATTGTTTGTACATTTGAGATTCAAATAGTTAAATACAGAGGATGTGTACAAATAAATGTTTATAGTTTATTGTTGTAAAATTACCTAAAAAACTAAAGTACTGACTTAAAAGTTTTTATAATAGTATTAATATAAGTATAGAAGTATTGCCTTTTAAACTTATACATAATGTAGACCTCTAACCTTATATTGACATTATATATTTATTTATTTTTAAATTAAAAAAAAAACTCGTTAGTAGTTAGTTAAGTTCAATTATTGATTTCAGGCTACCAACTGCAACAGATTGCTTGAAAAGTGACTTGTTTGGAACTTTGAATTGTTATTTACAGTCTGGTTTTTCGAAAATATTTTTTTTTATTGTCTACATTTTAGTGAGAACCCTATATACCTCAATATAGTTCGTCGACTTTATTTTTTTTTGTTTTTTCACAATATGGCGTCTGGTTGTCGCCATATTGTATTTTGATTACTGTCATGTCTTTAGTAGCACTCTCAAGATTAAGACGAATCAATTGACGAAGAATTATCAAAATCGGCCCACGCATTTGGTCCCTAAAGCGCCACAAAGGAACAAACATACATAGGCTGATAAACACATTACCGTCCCTTACGTCGCGCAGTCGGGTAAAAAAGAGAGTCTGAATTCTGTGAGTTGGTATATGTGCAGGGTAGTCTTCAGAACCACAGGACATAATTTACAAATTCTTTTACCATTTGTATGGTACATTAAATAAAATGGACACAGTCTGTATTTTATAACCCTGCCAAGCTGGCGAGGACTGATAGTCTAATTTAACAATATATAGAGGTTCGTAAAAGCCGAGAACGATAAGCAAATCTAGTATCTTGGCTTTGCATGCAAGGTTGTCGACATGTGGGATGTGGTCTCGGAGATCATTGTACCGATAGTCATGTCGGCCAGTGGCTTAATAGCATCCAGCCTTGACCAACACCTCAAGAGGCTCTCGTTAGGCGACTAAGACAAGTTCTTGATTATAATAATAATAATAAGATTCAGAAAGAGGTACTTCTGGACACAACTCTTATGGTTAGTAGGAGGTTCCTCTGTCTGGAGCCCTGATAGCCAGTAGCTTGTAGCCTGTTCCTGATATTGGTGGGATATTTTTTTTAATGTTTTCAAATGTTTTTTTCTGTTGAATGGCCATAAGGAGGAATTAAAATTGATCGAAAAACAGATGAGATACAATTTTAAACAAATATATCTGTCCCTCTCTCGAAAACGCCGTTTTTTTTGGGAGCTGTATGGGTGTCATGTCCTTTGACATCAGATGTTACGTCAGACTTCTCTTTCTATTTATCACCTTTAAAGTTTCATACCTTCGGTTCTGATATTAAAAAAAAAAAACACTTACATAGTTGTTTACTATAGCTAGTAAGTATTATATTTAGTAAATAAAAAAATGGCATGCATATTTTCAACTACTCCACATACTAAGCTTGCTTGCCTGTTAGTTTGAAGCTGTAACTTATTAAACCATATTATTACAAATTATATATTTACCTTGCCAAGTGGGGGATGGACATCAAAGAAGAATGTTCGGTTTATATACCAGCTAGCCATTTTACCAAAATGTGTTTCATCCCAACTGAAATAATTAATTAAAGTTTTGCTTGTTTACTTATTACTATCTAGAAAACTAATATATAAGATTTTTTTATCCTAATACAATATTGGTATTTAATTTAAACAAAGAAATGCTAGGAGAAACAAGACACCACAATAAATACTTATGTGATTGGGCACTCAACTATCTGTCAAGACTCTAGACTACTGTAGCTAGACTATGACTCCAGTCAGAGTCAGCGTTTATATAGCGCTTTAGCAAACATTACATTAAAAAAGTACTTTTTGTTTAACATTATTTACCATACATGATCCGGCTCCAAAACTTTGTAAAATCTAGTTACGAATGTGGCACCACACAGAATACCGAATGTTATCCACCATCTAAAAAGAATACGTGTTTACATATTTTTATTATAGCAAGAAAAGTTAAACAATCAAAAACTAAATCCGTGAAATTAGAAAGTACATTTTGTTACTAGGCTTCGTAGTAATACTACTCTTCTTCTTGTCAGTCATTGTTGCAGAAATTTTTATTGGATTAGAATGATAAAGTTAAATGGAATTTAACATTTTCATTTACAATATTAAGTCTAAAACTACGAAAAATAACGGTACAACAACAAGGCAGATAAACGTCATGAACCACAAATGTCATGAACAGGTGACGAGTGAGGGAATGACTTTGACAGAAAGACTATTTTTTTTACTCCGAAGGGAAGGCTATAGTCTTCTGACCATATTGCCTAGTCTTACGTAGTGTATTTTCACTTTTTTTTCCATTGAAATGCACATGTAACACATTCTAATGTTTATTGCAGTATTTAGCAACCAATGTGTCGAGTCAACCTTCTCGGAAAACTTCGCTGAGGTAATCAATATTATAATAAAATTCTCAGCTCCATTTTACCGAAATCGCGCCTGTTGTAATGATTCCACATATTGTTCAGTTGCGTAGACACTTGAGACACAAAACTACACCAATTTTACATCACAATATCCACTAAAAATCAATAAGCGAATAATTAAAACAGCCACTGAACTTCACTCGAGAAAAGCCCGCCAGAAAACTCTGACAGAAAGAGATTTTTTTTATATAGGTATTTACCCCGAAGGGAAGGCTAAAGTCTTTTGACCATAAATATTGCCTAATCTTACGTAGGTTATTTTTCCTTTTTTCCCCATTAGAATGCAGATATAACACATTCTAATGTTTTTTGCAGTATTTGGCAACAAATGTGTCGAGTCAGCCTGCTCGGCAAACTTTGCTGAGGCAGTCAGTACTACAATAAAATTCTCAGCTCCATTTGCCCGAGATCGCACCTGTTTCAATGATTCTACATATTGTCCATTTGCGTTGATACTCGAGACACAAAACAACACCAATTTTACATAACAATATCTACTAGGAATCAATAAACAAATAATTAAAACAGCCACTGAACTTCACTCGACAAAATCCCGCCAAAAACCCTGACAGAAAGAAAACGTGACAGCCCTTTGTTTTTTTTTCCTATTGTTTCTTGTGGAACAGGCTAAAGTCAGAGACTATGCTCCCTAGTCATCAGTTAGTTAGTTTTTTATTTCGTAGAATGCAGGTGTAACACATTTTTGTTTTTTTTGCAGTATTTGGCAACAAATGTGTCGAGTCAGCCTTCAGTGTTCAGCAAGCTTCTCTGAGGTAGTCAATACTACAATAAAATTCTCAGCTCTATTTTACCAAGATCGTGCCTGTTTCAATGATTCACATATTTGTTTTAACGAGTCGTTAAAGAAAATACCCCGTCGGCACAACAATTATTTTACGATGCAAAGTTTACAGATTTTATAGGTAAACAAGGGGTTGTCTTAAAAGTTTTTCAAGCCGCACCCACTAAACTACCCTCGCAGGGTGGACCTTATAAACCTTCTGTTCAAAGAAGGGACACACAGGGGCTACCCTGGAGCTTTCGCCTTAAGAGAAGTCTCCGCTAAGTAAGGTACCGAGACAATTTCACAGTCGGGCACACCTTCTCAAACGGTAAAAAGAGAAAAAAATTTAAATAAAAAGATCCGTTCAAGATCAGCCAAAAACTAACGGATACAGATCTTTCTCCTCCCTCGAATATCTGTCAAAATGGTCAAAATTTCAGTCAATGAAACTTTACAAAAATAGTACCTACTTTAGACATAATTATGAAAAAAAAAGACATAATTTCGGTCGCGGTGGTAAATCTCAACGCCAATACGCAAGAGATATTATAGTTGACAAATGTATGGAAACGCTGGTGCAATTTCTATTTGTTTACTACTCACAGACCTATGGGATAGCAATATAGCAAGACCCGGGTAAGATCAAGCGCAGGACGAAGAGCTTTCCGAGGCACAGAAGTGTCACACCACAAGTTTATAGACTCCGAGCTATTTCTGAGAAACTCCTATTGGAAAAAAAGCCAATATCACTTTATCAGACCTGGATGAGAATCGAACCTAGGTCGCCACGCTCAGCAGTTGCGCTTGCCACCACGAGACCAACGCATTGAGGGTTTTCATAAATAACGAAAGTACACCAAGTTGAAATCTTGGTGCGTTGAAATCTGGGTAAGATTTTCTTTGGAATATTGGAAACTTTCAGCGGGGCAGTAAGTAACTACCCTAACCATTGCAGGTACACGAAAAGGGTCTTTGGAAACTATCCATAGCTTTTTGTGAAGTTTTGATTTTCATTCACAGATTTTCATAAAAATGTACAGTTAGCAACAAAATGGCCATTTAGACCAAAAAAAAAAAAAAACTTGAGAGGTGTCAAGGGACACCGGATGGAACGAAGTTCCTTTCGATTAATTAGTGAAGGAATTGTAATATAATTTTATTTTATTTAATTTATAATTTTTTTTTTTATTATTAACTACGCACACACGCACGCACGTAAGAAGTTATACTTCATCATCTCATCTCATCTCATCTCATCGCAGCTCAGCTCAGCTCAGCTCAGATCAGCTAAGCTCAGCTCAGCTCAGCTCAGCTCAGCTCAGCTCAGCTCAGCTCAGCTCAGCTCAGCTCAGCTCAGCTCAGCTCAGCTCAGCTCAGCTCAGCTCAGCTCAGCTCAGCTCAGCTCAGCTCAGCTCAGCTCAGCTCAGCTCAACTCAACTCAACTCAACTCTTTAGCAATAACAACAACTATAACAATAATGCTTGATCTGCTTGCAAACTTTGTACCTACCCACCAAAAATACAAGAAGTTTTTATTAGATTGTTTTTCCAACACAATCTTTTTGGATGGACAGCCTCATTAGTGTCGTGACAACTTTTCGTAAGAATTTTTTCCGTCTAGCCCCCTTTCACAACGCGCGATAAGGAACTTCGTTCCAAAAATGTTGCAAATCGAAACAAATTCTAATACTGATCGAGAACTTCTATGGAACCAATCCTGGTTGTATTTCTAAAAAAGTCAGAAATTGCAAATAACTTTTCCCTTACATTTTGTATGAAAATTTTACGCAAAAATATTTTTGATGTAAATCGATTCTGTTACTGATCAAACACTTCTATCGGACCAACCATCGTTGGAGTACCGTACTAAAAAAGTAAGAAACAAATTTTTCGTAGGAAATCATTGCAGGTCATAAGAAATAATTTGTGAAACTGAAATACAAAAATAAAAGACAAATGATCACTTAGATGGGCTTTAATTTTACACATATCAAAAATATCTTTTTTCAATTTTCTTACTTTTTGGATCCAACCATTTTGATTGGGGATTAAAATTTCACGAAAAATTCCTAAGACCCTTGTCGTATAGCTGCAACTGTTGAGGTAGTTCCCCTTGCTGCCCCGCTGAAAGCTTCCACCCTGTATAATAATAGGTGATCATTTGATGCAAGAGCGCGCGATGCAACCTCGAAAATGTTTGCAGTTTCATTTGAAAATTTACATAAAGGTAGGCGTTTTTCAGGTATACATAAGGAAAGTAGAAGTTTGCAAATGTAGAAGAGCATAGACCTCCCCCAATTGTCAATATAACGACCAACCTTGTGCGTCTCGCATCCATCGAATTCCCACGGGTCCTTTTATGAGGCAATTTTATCCCGTCACAGGAAACCACTAAAAATGAAAAAAAGGAAATGACAGGGAAGTGTCAGCAGCAGACCTTGACTTTATGAAAAAAAAAATGATTGCTCTAGAAGCATTATTCAGGAAGAAAAAAGGGGAATACAACCCCTGTTCCCTCTTAATAGTTTGACAGTTCCTTACTTGTCATTTATGATAATAATAATAAGATCGACGATCGCAGGGAAGTATGGCAGAGTTAGGAACTTCACAGACGCTTTTTCCGGGCCCTACATGGGCCCGATGTAGACCAACTAGTCTATTTTTTTTTTTTAATGTTAGGAAAAGGCCAACGAAAAATTCCAACGTTAGGGGGTCCAGAATCATGTATTGAATCACTAGTACACGTATGTGCGTTCATGTACCTTAGACCCTGTATACAGACTTATATAAATTAATTTTTAAGTTATTCATGTCAAGCCATTCAATTAATTTGTCAATCGTGTTGTTAATTTCTGTGTCTGTGTCATCTTCTTATTGGATGTCACTACAATGGAAATATCGTCGGCGAAAATAACGAATTTATGATTGGTTATCTGTGATTGAATTTATATAGAGTAGGAACAATGTTGGGCCCAAGACACTTCCTTGTGGAAGGAAGAGTGAAATAATTGTTGCATTTATACTCAGATGAGTATGGTTTAATGACGTTATTTTTATCTAATTTTGTAATAATAACACGTTGCTGTCGGATATTTAGATATGACGATATCCATTGAAGTGCATGTCCTCTTATCCCACTTACCTCCAGCGGTTATAGTAATAAGTCATGTGACACTAGGTCAAATGCAGACAAGTCAAATAATAATCTTGTATTCAGATAGTTTTTATTAATTTTGGATGAAATGTGGTCAGGGCTCCTGAGAAAGGAATCTCCTAACAATACGCGCCGTGTCCAGGAGTACCGCTTTCTGTATCAAGCCCTTGATCCAGCCGTCTAACGAGAGCCTCCTTAGGTGTTCGTCGAGGCTCTTGGCTATTAAGCCATTGGCCGTCACGACTATCGGCACAATGACTGCTGTATCCACCTCCCAAATGTCGACAACTCGACATATAAGGTGATATTGCCATTTTCGAGAACTGGTTTGGGCTCATACTGATAGTACGGTACTTCCGATTCCACAAGATTGTATTTAAGAGCAAGTTGCTGGTGAATAATCCTTTCTACAAGGTTGTGTCTATGCAAATAGTCTCCGTTAGCTAGACGAAAACAACCAGAATTAATGTGTCGGATTGATTCCCCGGGCCGGTGGCAAGCCCGACAGATGTCAACCGTACCGTCCTTCACAATGTATTTCCGGTAGTTATTCGTCATCATAACTTCGTCCATAATCGCACAGACAAAACCTTCGGTTTTCCCGAAGAGGTCACCAAAACGCAGCCACGACACGGACGCTAAGAGATCTACATCAGGCCCATGTAGGACCCGGCAAAAGCGTCCGTGACGCTCCTTGCTCTGCCATATTACCCTGCGGTCATTAGTATCCAGTACTTTATGTTTGCGCCAGTTCTCGTTTGCCAAGGAGAGCGGGATGAGGCCCTTGTCCACAGCGACTACATCTCGATGCATACCCACGTCGGTTTCCAGGAAATATTCCCTAAGGCTGCATACCTCGCGGTTGTGTAGGGTCTCATCATCGATGATCGTGGGTGATGCATCCGATTTGTGGTCAGCAGTCTGCGGGCCCGTCTATCCAGGGCGTCAAGTTCTGTCTAATTCCATTTGAGTATGCCGAAAGAGTACATGAATACCGGCACGACTCAGCTGTTGAAGACGTGCAACTTGTTCCCGCCTGATAAAAACTTTTTTACGAAAAAAACAACCGACTTCCAAAAAAGAAAATACACTAAAAATTAAAAAAAAAACTTTTATTTCGGAAGTCGGTGTTTGTATTTTATTTATTCGTTTTTTTTGACAACTGACTTCCTAAAATAGTGATTTTTTAATTTTTAGTGTATTTTCTTTTTTGGAAGTCGGTTGTTTTTTTTGTAAATAAGTTTTTTATTTTTCACTTTTTAGTTGTTATACCCCAGAACTAAAAACCCCAATACAATGGAACGTGGAATTTAAACATACTCGTAATTGGAGAAACCTAAAACGTCATCTAAATATACATATTTTTGGTTTTTGTTCAGTTTTTCAAAAAACGCTGAAACACTTTCGATAAAATTTATATGGGAACACCTCGGGAGTATATTCTTTCGGATCCAAAAAGTTTTTTGAATATCGGTCGACAACTGACAGAGAAATCGGTGGACATACCTACATAAAAAAAAAAAATACATACAGTCGAACATAGAACCTAGCTTACTATTATAAAGGATGATTCACGTTACACCGTGCCGCCACCGGGCCGTGCCCCGTCCGTGGCACGGCCGGGGCACGGTCAAAGATTGTTGCATACATTTTGTATGAAGTGATTCTTGCTAGACCGGGCCGCGGCCGTGCCCCGGCCGGGGCACGGCCGAGGCACGGCCGAGGCACGGACGGGGTACGGCCAGGGCTCGGCCCGAAAGTCGGTTTACATTTTGTAATTTTTAAAAAATAATTTTATATGTTTTTTGCATATATAGATAGGTTTTTTTAGGTTTTTTGAAACAATTATTTAAACATGTGGATAATATGTTTAAAAAAAAAAGAATAAAGGAAATATTTTAAAATAAGTTTTCTTTAACAGTTTGAAAAAGTAAATAAAACTATATTTATTTATTCATTTGACTGTTATTTTTAAAGGAAACGGAGTTGAACTAAACATGTTCATTTTGTTTATCAGCAGACAAGAATGCCTGAAAAATGTTACTAAATTGTTTAGACTTAGGAGCCTGCCTTGGAATGTGGGGAAAATTGAACGGCATGCCTCGAGTGTACCTAGAACTACAAATAACCAACGAATAGGGATGTTGCTATGCTGTTGATAAACTGAGTCGGAATGGTTATTCTATTTAAATATTTTTATTATCAATAAAAATCACCTGTGCACTGGCCAAGGGGAATACCTTAGTTAAGAGTTGAAATAAATCTCAAGTGAGGAGTAAGAGTACTGAGTCGGAATGGTTATTCTATTTAAATATTTTTATTATCAATAAAAATCACCTGTGCACTGGCCAAGGGGAATACCTTAGTTAAAAGTTGAAATAAATCTCAAGTGAGGAGTAAGAGTGATCTTCTCAAAATAAATTATCGGATAATAGGTGAATAGGCATGAGCGCCGGCAGAACTATTTTCAGGGGGGTGCATCTTTAGCACATGGCCTCATACAAAGATAAAACTAAAACAGAAGGCTGCAAGAGCAATATAGCGAGGTCGATAAATTCAGCACATCACGTCGATTATGCTAGGAATCATTTGGAAGTGGTTTTTTGGATATATATTTTTAAAAATTTTTGATTGATTTGTACAGTTGAAAGCCAAAAAAAAAAAACGGGGGTGCAAGCGCACCTCCTCCTGGCGCATAATACTTAATTAGACTGAACCTTTTTCTAGCCTGTATTCATTTGAAAACCATTACTATTTTTGCATGTTGCTGAACAACAGCAACATGAAAAAATAGTAATGGTTGTTTTTATTAACAAGTCGACCTATCAGGTAAAGCTACGCTTGCCGGGGTTGGTCCATGGATGGGTGACCATCTTTAAATACCGAGACTCTTTCGTGCCTCGGAAAGCATTCGAGTCATCAAATAGAGATAAGCTGAGCACTTACGAGATTTTCTAAAAGTAGGTACCAGCTTCTGCCAGCAGCTTCGCCCGCGTGGAATTAGTAATCCCCCCACCATAAATTATAGCAATGTGCTCTTTCAGACTGTAATCTATACCTGTGCCAAATTTCATCCAGATCCGTTCAGCCATTCTGGCACGCTAACAAACATCCATCAATACAAACTTTCGCTTTTTGCAACTAAAGTTGTTTGTAAACTTTTTTATAAATTTTGTAGGATTAGTAGTTAAAACCTTGCAAAAGAGCGATTGCTATTGTTTTGAATGACACTATTTTAGTAATTTTTAATTTAGGTGGTAGTAAAAACAGATTACATTGCTTTGTTCATATCGTTAAATCAAACTATCGCTATAACTGTTATATGCTTCACAATGCGTATATGTAACGTTTATTTGACGCACAAGAAATCTTATATCTGCACATCACTATTGTCAATTTGACGCGCACGTCGAAATCGAAATCGTGAATAATGTCAACAAATAAAAGTTTGTGATCATCCGTCTTCGCTCATCGCTGATTCATGTCGCTGGAGTAAACAAATAAATACTATACTACCAATTCATTTCGCCTTCAGTTTCAGTTCGCATATATTGTTCACACTTAGTGCACGACTATGACTGCGCATTGACGATTAAAATTAAATCATGAATAATATTAAGTATTTTTTAGTCGTCCAGTTGTTATTTTCTTTTTGTTTGTGCGAAATAAGTAATGGTCAGAAAGAAAAGTTGTTGAATGGCTTCATAGAGTATTATAATGGTTTGCCTAGTCAAGTTTACCACAGTCAAGAGGGATCTATGCTAAATACGCAGCAAGTGGTAAGTTTAGACGTCTTATTTTTTTTTATCATAGTTGTTTTAAACTATAAAGTGTGATGAGGGTTATCATCATCCGAGCGAGACCTTTGTATCTTAAGTTATCGAACTTTTTTGTCAATAAGTATCTATAGTATAGTGTTTTATTTTCCTCAAGATATCAAAAACTTATTTGAACTGAAATGAAAATGTTATTCCCAGATTAGACTTAGATATTTATATACCTACAATATTTTGTTATAAATAGAATAGTTTGCTTGTTCAATGTTATTATTTTTATAAAAAACTAGGCTAAGCTTTACTTAATCTGCTGTGGAGTTGGCAGTTCATATTTTTTTCACACAATTAATAGAAGCCTCTAAAATTAGCCAGTGGCTTCACACTCATGAAAGTCGAAAGTTATCCAATGACAACATTCCATCAGGATAAAAAGCATCCTATGTTCTGATCCAGATCATGGTGGGTTTTAGTCAGTAAGAGTTTGACATGCCTGCTCTACCCAGAGCGAGAGAAGACGTTGGATGATTTCCCTCAAAAAAAAAACAACAAAAAAAATGTCTGTTCAGCCATTCAAGTGTGTTTTTTTACTAAACTTTCACATTTATAATTTATTTTTTGGCTTTCAATTTTTTTGCTAACAATCTATTTAGATAAATATTATGTTAAATTAAAATTGAAAATTGTAATTGCTGGTAGATTTTCTTTCTTTCACATTTTTTCTATGGGTATGTTTGACCTGCAATATTATTTAAGTAGGATAGTAGTAAGTAAGATAAAATGTATGGGGCTAATACAAAACTAACAAAATATATGATGTCATAAAGGGTACTCTAGAAACATATTTTTTACAGGACGACAACACCTACCAAATAGTAGCCAATATAAGAGTTGCAGAGGTCAACAATGCTGAAGCAACTAAATGGTTAAAATGCACAGCAACCGTAAAGGATTCAGAAAATATTGTTTTGGTTATGAACAATAATTGCGAAGATGCTGTGGAGCAAAAGCAAAGTCCTGATGAAATTCTGGAAACAACACTGGAAGCTCAAGTTGAGGTTTCGGAACCCACCATTGAACGAAAACCTGTTCAACTTGATAATGAAGTACAAGCGGACACAGCTGTAAGTATAAACCTTGAATTACATATATGACTGGTTTTTCAGGTGCTCATTTCGCGTTTAGGTAGTCAAAGTTTCAAATTTTATGAGAATAGGAAATATGCATGATATTCTTTTATTCATTCAATTGAAGACTCATTAACTATAGTGAACAAATATGAAGGAATTTTCAAAATATCATCATCAGCGACGAAGTTATAAAGCTTTAAAGTTGATAATTAGAAAGAGAAGTCCGACGTGTTTTTTGATGTGAAAGGACATGACGCCCATACAACTGCCAGAGGGACAGATATATTTGTTTAAAATGGTTATATCTCGTTTAATTATCAATCAATTTTGATTCTGCTGTCACTGTTCATACTCTATTTTTGTATATTCATCGATAAACCGGTTAGATAATATTTTTTTTTTTTTATGCATATTCCCTATTGAAAAGGTTCTAAGCAGTAAGCGCCAGATAAATGTGGAATAAAGTACATTGACCTTTCCCTAATAACTTCTTCATAGGTACCTGAACAATTAAATATGAATCGTTTTTCATTATCATTACTTATATCAATAAATCATCAACAATGTTGAGGATCACGAGAGATGTTGATTTGGGACAGCTTTGTGTCATTATTTCTGTTTTTCAAGTAAAAAATGACAATAACTGTAGGAGGGTCAATGACCTTTATTCCACATTTATCTGGCGCCTACTATAGTCTCAAGCAGTAGACATGTAACTAGCTGATGTTAATTTAAAAAGAAACAGTTTCAAATGGGATGCCCTACCGGAGTGTTTAGTGCTTCCTGTTAGTTATCAAACTTAATAGACAGATGTGTTGCTGAAGAGTTTATTCCCACTTCTTCTTGCCAGCTAAAACACTAGAAAGTGGTGACAGGCTGTCTTTATGTAAAACTTTTTGATGTTCTAAAAGTGCTTGCTCTCAGCCTAGTTTGAATAAATGTTTTTTTTTATTATTGAAATAATGATGAGAGTGAAATTTTAAGATGCGCGCGTATCACTGTCACACAAAATTCACAGGTTGAAGTTAGCTAGAACCGACACCCTGAAGTTAACTATGGTCTGTGGTTCATGAAGAATGATTGTTTTCCTTTTGTAAACTTTGTGACAGTTTGGTTTTTATCTTGTTGCGCCAAAGAAGTATAACTTCTTACGTGCGTACATAAGTACACACACACTTTTTTTTTATTATGCTAATACTTAAAAAAAAGATTTTACATTCTTTGGTTTGCCAATTAATATGTTCCATATTGTTATGATTACTAGCCTAACAAGTAATTACACAAATATAATTTCAGATAACCCTTTATCATGTCAGTGTACGCTAAGTATGAATGTGGTCTGGGTGACCTAGAAACGTGTTTGTGTGTCAAGGATATTTACATCAATATCACTGCACATTATAAAAAAATAAATATAAGTAATGTAGGTTAAGACAGAAAATCTGATTATGGCTGCATAGCCGATGGCAGACATGAAATAGGTCAAAAAAAAAGTGGGATTTACATTTATTGTTTCCACAAAAGTCATGAGTATTTCCTTGGTATTTACTAAAGTCTTCAAAATTAAATAAAACATTTTTAAATTTAATGAAATGACAACAAATATTTCCGACCCATTAGTTTACATAATAAAAGGTGTAAGTAATCTTTTGTCTCTTTGTTCAAAAAAGTATAAATATAACTTTTACGAAAATTAAAATTAGCAGCTGATATCTAAATTAGGTATCATTGTTTCTCATGCACTTAATTGGCATTCAGCCCGACGATCCACTTGTTACAGTTCATTTACATTGTTTATACAAGGTTTATACCTATTTCGAGATTCTTTGCTGTCTTACCAAGATTAATGTCAAAACGAAACAAAATTCAGAGACAAAACAGAGCGGATTAAGGCGCTATTAATTGCCAATGACCTTTAGTGGTTAGCTTGCGTGTTCTGTGCTGAGCTCACGTAACGCGTCGTACATCTCTCCCATCAAGGAGCGCTGGCCGAATTTAGACGCATTATTAATTTATTACACATAAAACAATAGGTATTAAACTAAAAGACTTAGACTAAAATATAAATAATTAAATGATCTTTAAAATGGTGAAGGTTTCATAGAAATACGCTTTATAGTTTTTTCGTAATTCTCAATTTTTCATCCGCGTTAGACATAACTTTACAAATTAATTAAACTATCTTATAAAAATATAATTTCAAATATTCTCAGATCAAATTACGACGGGAATTATCTAGTGTAACATATATTTTTTTCAAAGAAATAAGACAAGTCGTTTAGACGTGATGTTCAATTAAAAACCATTAAAAGTCGTATAACTGCGTCTTAAGGGTGTGAGATGACCTAAAGCGCGGTCACTCTCGGGCTGCATAGAAAATAAAGAGATGCGCGTCGACACAATACTTGCAATTTATTGCAAAATAATTATGAAATATTTTATCGATTTACTCAAAACTAAGTTGAGTTATTACAAATCTAAAACAACAAAGTTTTGCATGAAGATTCGATTCATTATTTGTTATAAATTTTACCGACGTACGTTGGCTAGTAATACGGGGAAAAAAAATTAAAAGTTCAAAATTAGAGGTGTTCGACGATCGTTTCTATCGAACATTTTATTTTTAAACAAGTTTCGGAAACAACATAGTTGTAGTAGTAGTGTAAACACATACCTAGGCAAAGGTAATCTAATCTTCTAATATACGTATAAAAACCGGCAGTGCGTGTCGGACATCGCACATTTTGGGTTCCGTACCGAATCGCCCAGAGGACACGGTGGAGCATACGGTGGAAATCTGCCCCGTTTGGACGGAGCACCGCCATGTCGTCGTGGATGCGATAGGCGGCAGTGGGAAGCGGTTTCCTCCTTCTGCGAAGCAGTAATGCTCGCGAAGGAGTGGGCGGAACGGGTGAGGGAGACTCAACGGAGTGGCCCTCACGCCCCCAGCCGCAGCCGCCGCAGGACACGTGGGCGTCGGCGGTCGCAGGCCGATCTCCGGCCACCGTGGACGCGGGCCTGCCGACGGCGAGTAATGGGTAGCTCGCCGTCCGATCAGCACCAGGGCCGATAGTCGACGGCGCGTAGTAGTGTACCACGCGCACCTGAAAGAGAATATGTCAGCCACTACTGACGGGGCCGATCATGGCCGATGCCTGCATGCCAAGGGGTAGCGAATAAATTTGTAACAGGGTTACCGCTCCCCTGGGCACTCAGGCAAGGAAGGAACAGGGGTGGGTTTTAGTCAGTAAGAGTCTGACACGAAGAGCGGAGGAAGTCATCATCATTCTCCTGCTCTTATCGCAATTTTTATTTGGGGTCGGCGCAACATGCCTTTTTCTTTCATACTCCTCTATTAGTCGTCATCTCTGTAGTCACCCCCTTTTTATCCATATCCTCTTTCACACAGTCCAACCATCGTTTCTTTGGCCTTCCTCTACTCTTATAGCCATCTACATCCATACACAAGACTTTCCTCACGACATTTTCTTCATTCCTCCTCATCACATGCCCATACCACGACAACCGATTTCCACACAACTTTTCAGTCAGCGGTGCCACTTTCAGACTTCCTATTATGTACTTATTCCTAATTCTATCCATGCGCGTAACACCACACATTGCTCTAAGCATCCTCATCTCAACTGCATGCAATTGTTTTGCCTTTTTTTGCATGCCAGTGCGAAAGAAGTCATAGGATGATTTCACACCCTAAAAAAAAAGGGTTCCGTACCAAATGAGGGATTATCAAAGAAAAAATTAGATTATTGGTATTTGTTAGTCAAATATACATAATAATAATAAACATTATCACCAAATATCAAGTTCATCAAATCGATGGGAAGTTAAAACATTCTTTGGAACAAAATTTTGTGACAGACGACGAACAAACAGCAATAGGGCTCCGTTTGCGCCCTTCGGGTACGGAACCCTAAAAATCTCGTGTCACGGTGTTTGTGGTTGCACGCCTTCGAAACGGCTCGACCGATTTTAATGATTTCTTTTTTTGTATATCTGGTAGGGTTTGAGAATAGGTCGTAAAGTATTTTTCACCCTCCTACCCCCACTCCCCATTTTTTAGTCGCAGAAAGTTTGCTGGGTCAGCTAGTAATAAATAATGGAACGAATTTCCTTGTGGTTTTCACCAATATACAGAGTGATTCATGAGAAAGGTTTATGTGTATAATCTGTACCTACCCGTGTGAAGTTGGAGAGGGTCGCTAGTACAAAATAAAACAATGCATTACATCTGCATGACAAATGTAAACTTTGACGCAGCAGATCTTATAGAATATAATAGAATAGAATAGAATAGAAATCATTTATTCGACACAAACACAACACAACAGCAACAAACAAAAGGAAAAGAGAAGTACACAAAGATACAATAAAATACAATAAAATTGTGCTGAGCGTGCCCACACCGAAAGGGTTACCATCTCAGCATTTGCTAGGCGTCAGACACCTAGCGCTGGTTTTCAGTTGGCACCCCGCAGTGACGCACGGACGGGGGTAAACAAAATATATACATAATTAAATATCGATGTTTATGTTCCTACTTAGGTAATATTATAATTAAAATACGTAACTAATTAGTGTAAAATAATGATAAAATATTATATAATATGTGCCACGCTTGTATAGAAGTTATTAATTCCTACCATACCCACAATACTAAAATAATAAAATAAAATAACGCGCGAACAATGCACATCAGTCGACGCGAACTTCGACGCGATGACGCATAATCGATGCTGATACCGGCTCGGCAAGTAGCCGTCACCTAGGACTACTATCTTCGTTAGTTCTTCGATCGCAGACGCATTTCTTAATGCGTATATAGCCGTAGCCGCCAAGTGGCGCCCTCATTGAATAAAAGATCGTAGCAAAGCGTAGAAGATAAAGATTAAAAAATCCTATGTTGCGTTTGTTAAATACCTTATCCTATTTGTAACAAATGCAACATAGGATTCTTTAATATTTATTTTCTAGGCTAAGATACGAATTTTTATTCAATGAGAGCGCCACTTATAGGCCCTTAATTTATCTACATACTAAGTGAACAAGAATGTAAAACTACAGAAGAGCGTGTTAAAACTTTAAGATAAGATAAAATAACTCACGACACACTTAACATAAGCACCCAACACGCGCTCTGAAAATATGTTGTGAATGATAGTTTACTGTAAAGTGATATTTGTAAATGGAAGACTAAAACGAGAAAAAACAAACTACCTAAACTAGAAAAAAAAATATGTTACTCTAGACAATTTGCGTCGTAATTTGATCTGAGAATATTTGAAATTATATTTTTATAACATTCATCAGCCTTTTAATGTCCTAATGTCCCCACTGCTGGGGCACAGGCCTCCTCTCTGTGAGAGGGTGTGGGCCGTAATCCACCACGCGGGCCCAATGTAAATTGGTGGATGTCGCATGTCTTCGAATTGTTTCTAGGACATGCCGGTTTCACAAAGTAAAGCGCCTGCCTGGGTTTGAACTCACGACCTACAACTTGTAAGTCGCGGCCTACCACTGGGCCACCACTGCTCTATGCTCTCATTTTTATAACATAGTGTAATTAATTTGTAAAGTTATGTCTAACGCGAATAAAACATTGAGAATCACGCAAAAACTATAAAGCGTATTTTTATGAAACCTTCACCATTTTATACATCACTGGCTGTGCCCGCAGTTTCACCCGCTTTTATGTATCTTTCGTAATTTTTTTTTTTTTTTCATAAAAAGTATCCTATGTTACCTCTAATACCTCCAAGAATATGTGTACAAAGTTTCATGATGATCGGTTAAATAGTTTTCGCGTGAAAGCGGTACAAACAAACTTATATTCACATTAATAATATTAGTAGGATTTAATTATTTATAATTTAGTCTAAGTGTTTTAGTGTACCGGTTGTTTTAAATGTAGTAAATTAATAATGCGTCTAATTTCGGACCACGCTCCTTGATGGGTGAGTCCTATTACCGGGAGGACGTACGACGCGTTACGTGAGCTCAGCACAGAACACGCAAGCTAACTACTCAAGGTCATTGGCAGTTAATAGCGCCTTAACTAATCCTGCCAAGGTCGCGGGAGTACTGGAAAGTGTCACCGCGGCCCTGACACAGGCAACTGAAGAAATTGAAGAGGAACTGAGGAGGTTTGAGTCAGTAAGAGTCTGACACGCCCTCCCGCTCCACCCAGAACGGGAGAAGTTTATTTAATGATTTCCCACCCCAACAACAAGGGTCCGTTTTTGATTTTTTATTAGGAAAAATATATTTACAAATAAATACAAACTTAAATTTCAAAGACGTATCTACAAGCTAATAAAAAATAAATAAAATATGTACAAGCGACATAAAAAGAGGAGGCGTAAAACTCATTGGGCATCGAAAATTCGTCCACATCGCTATCAATGGAAAAAGTGCCCAGAACACTGGCAACATTGCCACGTTAAAAAAAAAAAGGTCACGTTAAGTGTCAACAAATTTTGACTTTCTAGAACATTTATATGTGACAATGGAGTGGAGTTACGGGTGGCGGCAGTTCATCGGGACTATCTGCGACTCCCGCATTCCCCTTAAACTTAAGGGGAAGATTTATAAAACAATGGTCAGACCTGCTATCTTGTATGGTTCAGAATGTTGGGCCACAAAAGGGATGAATGATAAGCATGCAGCTGTAATGAGAATGGTAAGAACGATGTGTGGTGTTACGCGCATTCTATCCATGCGCGTAATCCACGCGCCTTTTCATTAGGAATGAAAGAAGAAGAATGAAGTGGCACCGCTGACTGAATACTTGTGTGGAAATCTTTTGTCGTGGTATGTGATGCGGAGGAATGAAGAAAATGTCGTGCGGAAAGTCTTGTGTATGGATGTGATTGGCTGGGCTGGGTTGGGTTTGCGGAATTAAGGTTTGCGGAATCTTCACGCCTGGATCCTGGTGGCGCGAGGCCCCCAGATTCTCTTGGTGGATGTGAGTCGATTATGTCGGACATTCGCATTCATCTGAAGGATGTCCGTAGGGTATTGCGTAACCTAGACGTGAACAAGGCTAGTGGCCCCGACGGGATACCGGCAATTGTGCTGAGGACTTGTGCGCCTGAGTTGTCTCCGATCTTGACACGCCTATTTCGCCTTTCGTTTGAGACTGGCAAAGTGCCGATGGCTTGGAAGCAAGCTAACGTGTAACCCGTGCCCAAGAAGCCAGTCGAGCTGACCCAGCGAATTATAGGCCCATCTCGGTAACTTTCATACTCTGTAAGAGTATGGAACGCGTACTGAATGGTAAGCTCCTGGCATACTTAGAAGCTAACGATATCCTCAGTGACCGACAATACGGCTTCCGAAATCAGTCAACTGGGGATCTTCTGGCGTATGCCATTCACATCTGGAGTGAGGCCATGGAGAAACGGGGAAGCCCTTGCGGTCTCCCTTGACATCTCGAAGGCCTTCGACAGGATTCGATGCCAAGCTTCCTTCCTTCGGTCTGTCGCCGGATTGTGTGATTGGATTGCAGATTTACTGAGGGATCGGTCTATCCGAGTGGTCATACATAACTACTCGTCCAGACTGCTGGCTATTAATGCCGTGTTCTTCAGGGGTCGATGCTCTCGGCAACATTGTTTTTGCTGCATATTAACGTTCTGCCAAAACCCGGTATCTTTAGTTATGCAGACGACAGCACTGTTGTTGACAGATACGTGTCCGACGCACGAGCTAGTGGGTCTCAGGTCCGGTTTCTTCTAGAGCCCATGGTTGGGTGTTTGAACTTGTGGGGCGATGTGAATCTAGTCAAGTTCAATGCTGCTAAGACCCAAGCGTGTCTTTTTTCCGCTAAAAGGAGCCAATTTCATCTGGCTCCATCTTTCCAAGGTGTAACCGTACCAAAAACCGGACAACTTGATCTTCTTGGTGTTACGTTAACATCTACTCTCAATTTTGGTCCCTTCATTGAGGCAAAGGCTCAAGTGGCTGCCAAAAAGTTGGGAATCCTCGTAAAGGTGAGACGGTACTTCACGTCGGAACAGCTGCTTCAACTTTATCAAGCGCAAGTTCAATCATGTATCACGGATCTGCCAGATACCAGCTTGATGTCCTTGAGACAATTGAGAAACGAGGCAAGAGGATCATCGGCAATGATAGGCTCGTTGAGTCGAAACTCCAAAGTCTTGAGCATAGACGCCGAGTTGCTAGCCTGTCGGTTTTCTATCGGTTTCATTTTGTATGCAATTCGCATAATTTGATTCCGCCAAGCCCGTTTCATCAACGGACCACACAAGACGTACGGCGAAGTGCCACCAGTTCATGGTGGACATCCCATCCATACAAAATGGCGACCGCCATGGTGCCGCGTGTAGTCGTATTTTTTTGACCTGGTCATGTGGGGTATCAAAATAAAGAGCGAGAAAAATTTAACAAATAAAAAAAATTAAAATATAAAAAATCCGACTCATAAAAAACAACTAAAAAGTTCCAAACAAATCACTTTTCAAGCAGTTTGATGCAGTTGGTGGCATAAAATCTGTGATTGAACTAAAATAAATTCCACCAACTGCATCACGCCCTCCCGAAGTCGGTTCATCAACAGCCTTTTAATGTCCCCACTGCTGGGGCAGAGGCCTCCTCTATGTGAGAGGGTGTGGGCCGTAAACCACCACGCGGGCCCAATGCGGGTTGGTGGATAAGTCGAGTCAATTATCGAGTTAAGTTGATTTTTAAGTGGTAATTTTAGTGTAATTTTATTGTTATTATAAAACCGGCCAAGTGCGTGTCGGACTTCGCACATGTAAGGTTCTGTGCCAAATGAGGTTATTATCAAAGAAAAACCTGATTTATCAATACATTAATATTTGTTAGTAAAATATACTTACGTAATAATAAACGTTCTTCGGAACAAAAGTTTGTGACAGACGACGGACAGATGGACACGAGAGTGACAGCAATAGGGCTCCCTTTGGACCCTTCGGGTACGGAACCCTAAAAAGGCCTTAACGATGTTAAAGAATTTTAACTTTGTATCCTACCACATAGTTTGGTGTTCCATCTCTAATTCTCTATTCAAATGTAATGTAGGTACCTATAATGGGTAACTGTAATCATAGAACACCGAACACGCGGTTTTGCTTTTAGTAATGACTCAATTATTACACCTTCCGACTTTAAGGGACTTACAAATTTAAGCCCCTAGACTGAATATCAAAAGTCGCTAGAACGGCTCTAAAACTGATTCTACCAGGAGCGAACAAAAAAAGAAAAATAGTGGACTCAGATTTTTTTTCTGGGCAATATAATTTAATTTTAAACAAATATAAAAATACTAATAGCCCATTTGTAGATCTAAATCGTACACAATTTAGGAAGTCAAATCGGGACCTTTCAATCTCACTAAATCGGACACTAACTGCTCTAACTGCTATTACACCTTCCTGTTTCCTAAATTGGGTCCCTTGAAATCGGAATGTGTAATTGAGCCTTAAATGTTTTCTCTCTCACTAGTTTATGTTCTAAAGGAGTTTGAAACACGGCATGGTCTTTATTTTTGTTAATATCTACGGTAGTTAAGAATATGTATCTGTATGATATGGGTTTAATAATTGCCTGAAATAAATGATATTTAATTTAATTTAATTACTGAACGGACGCGTCTTTTAAAAACATGATTAATCTATTAAATTTTCTCACTACCAATAAAACCCGAGGATATCAAAACATCTTTAATTTTATGTGTGAATGATGAAAAACGCGATGTGCGAAAAACTAACTTTTCATTCCTATGCAATAAAATAATTGAACGAAAAGTTTGAATAATCGATCAACAGCGATAAACCGTGACCGAACATAAAAAACATAAATGTATTCAAACAAATAACCTTAACAAATAAGATTCAGTATGGTGTTAATAACTTTACAAATATGTGACATGTCGCAATTAGGAAATACATTGTTCGTTATTCACACGCTCATTAACATTAAAATCCTGCAAAAAAAACGTTATTGTGATTTTTTTTAAATCACATTCATAGCCTCGCGCTTGACCACTATCTCACCTGATGGTAAGCGATGATGTGGTCGACGATGGAGAACGTTTGCCTAGAAGTAACCTACTCACTCTTGATTTAAAAACCCCAAGACTCAGGCAGGGAATTCCACTTCTTAGCTGTACGCACAATTAATGTGTTCCCAAAACGTTTTTTGCGTGTGGGTGGGATATTCACCATGTAAGTAGGTACCGTTGTATCGTCGTACGTTTAGAGGTCCGATGATGGTACGTTCTTGGCGGAATTAAAATATACAATTCCGACGCACACTCTCCGAAATGTAACCGAGCGATAGATAGATTTACTTCCGTAGGTACAGAAAATTAGCTGTCAGCTTAAGTATTATGTGATAGCGATAGTAATTGGCAGTAATTTGTAAATCGCGGAGTTACTGTGCAACACACAAATCGCGGCGTTACTGTGTAACACACAAATTCATGCAATTCATAGCAATATCTTTAATTTTTGACAAATCAACAGTAATCATTGTGTGTTAACGCTCTACTACCGGCCAAGTGGTGCCCTCATTGAATAAACAATCGTAGCATAACATAGAAAATAAATATTAAAGAATCCAACGTCACGTTTGTTACAAAGAGGATAAAGTATTTTTTCGTTGTTAAAACAGGTCACAAAATGTTTCGTATTTAAAGTAGAAGGCAAAAGTACCAAAAACGGCCGTTTTTGACACTTTTTCTTACTACACTTTTGTTTTAACAACGTTAAAATACTTTATCCTCTTTGTAACAAACGTGACGTTGGATTCTTTACTATTTATTTTCCATGCTATAAATTAAATTAAATTTCGTTTATTTCGGACAGCAGTGCTACGCCACGACTATGCTACGATTTTTTATTCAATGAGGGCGCCACTTGGCGGGTAGTAGACCCTTAAAACCGACACGCTGGCAACTCGGCGTTCGATGCTCCAGACTTTGCTACTTTGATTCGACAAGTTCATCATTGCCAATGATCCTCTTGGCTCGTTTCTCAATTGACTCAAGCGCATAAAGCTGGTATCTATCAGATCCGTCCAAAGATGAGAGCAGTACTACATACACGATCGATATGATTCATATCTATACAATACAAATATTATAAAGCTGAAGAGTTTGTTTGTACGCGCTAATTTCTAGAACTACCAGTCGGACGTGAAACGTTATTTTTGTATATGATGCCACATTCATGAGGAAGGCTAGGCTATCTAGCATTACGCTAAAATTCTTGGTTAGCCTTAAATATTGATATTTGTAAAGTAAGACGGAAGAAAAAGCGCTATCGAACTGCTTTATCCGCGTGTATTGGGGTAGTTTATAATCACAGAAAAGTCTTACTTTTAGTGATTCCGTAACAGTAAGGCGAGGGCGATCAGTACTTGTACATCCAGGGGAAAAGCAGCAGCGCTGAGTATCAGGTGCTCTTACATAATTTGGTAAAAATATTGTGGATTCTATCCCTTGCCCTTGAGGTGTGTTTGTGTAGACTCATTTGTTTCAGTACTGTCAAGGTCTACGGTCTCTTCATCTAAATCCACTGACCGGTTACTAGAACTGATAGAACGTGAATGTGTAATTGCTCTATCACTTCTCTGCCAGCAAGGGTGGCAGATGCGAGACGAGCTCAGCAACTGAAACAAAGTAATATATCTTCTGTCTTTTAGGTACAGCTACCAGTCAGCTTAAAATGTGTACCTGCTTTTTTTTAAATTTTTTATACTTTTTTAATAATCCAGGGAAGTAATGAAGCTATATAATAATATATACCTTAGTCTAGTAAGCAAGACCACTACAGACCAGACCAATGAATTATTGAATAATATTATATGTATAATATTTCACACCAAAACCTGAAATATAGGAATGATTTATTTAAAACCTTACCTGACGTGGAGCAATTTGTCTAGAAATATTTACCCTTATATGATCATCTTGTGGAAAATCCTGAGACAACAGGTGACTTCTTTGTCTACGTAGTGAGCGACCACAACCAACACAAATGAGGCGCGCTGCGGTAGGTGAGACGCTTTCTGCTGGATGTCTTATTTCATTCCATGCTGCAGTCCAGCATGAATGACAAATAAAATCATTGCTTGAGATATGCACCTGAAAATGCAATTGATTATTATTTAATATTAATTACACAGTGAACAATACATAATTATGCTGAAAGATTTTTTAAAGTTTCTCATTAAAATAAAAGTATTTATTTAAAAATATTCTTTACTATGTAAATGTTTAATCAATCTGCCGTCTTTTCCCAATTATCTTGGGTTGGCTTCCAGTCTAACCGGATGCAGCTGAAAACCAGTATTTTAAAATATAATAATAAATAAAAATAAAAATGTTTATTTCAGTTGCCTATAGCTTTAGCATACATGATTCGCAGATCACCTTTTAAGTAAGAAGATGCTTGTGTTAGGTGACTCCGCTCTACCACTTAACATTATACAGAGTATGCAATTGGAAACAGAATAATAAAAGAATAGAAAATACAAAACAGAAGCGCACTTGTGCTATGTTTGCGGGTGGGTTTGAAGTGTGTGTGAGTGAGTACGTGTAATAGTGTGTGTGCGTGAGAGTGTATAATAGTGTGAGTGTATATTGTGTATGAGTTAAATTCGTTTACCTGCATATAGATACAACTTCAGGATTAAGTTAGGTTTAGGTTTAGGTTAGCCTTGCGACAATGTCTTGGGATCGGAGGAAGCCAGGAACAGCTACCTCCACTAACGATTTCATTACTGCGGTCCTATTGATTACCAGACAGATTATAGAAGCGATGTTACCATGTCCTCAATGTCGTCGTAGGTTTTATTCATAAGCCATTCAGTCACAACTAATTTACAGTCACGGAGTTTCAGAGGATAGATGTGTAATTCTTTATTCAATAGGTTGTATAAATGGGAAGATTGCCTTGCATACTGCCTCTTAGCAAAAGCAGATCTGACTGGAACAGTTGGAGCGATTAAGTAGCGTCTTCTGCTACTCGTACTCGGCGTTACGGGATCATACGGGAGAGATTTGTGTTTTCTCAGGATAAGATGGAGTAAATAAAGTTTTCTTACGGACAGAAGGTCAGATGTTAGGTAAAGGCTATGGGTTGGGAACCTATAGGGTTTGAAGAGCATAACCTTAATCAGAGATCGCTGCGCCCTCTCAAGTTCTAAAAATTTAATTTTTGTTGTCCCACCCCAGCATGGCAAACAGTACGTAAGAATCGATTGGGCCAGTGAAACGTAGACTTTCTGCAGAAGATTCTTTGAAGCAATGTGTCGCAATGTTTTAAAAGTCCATATCAATTTTCTAACCCTTTTCATGATCAGTTCAGTATGCATATGCCAGGACAGGCGCTGGTCAATCATGATACCCAGGTATTTAGTAAACTGTAACCTGACAATTTTTGTACAAGAGCAGTCAGGAATTGGGGGGCTGGCACAGCAGTGGATCTTTATTTGGAATTCGAGTGGTGGTTGAGTGCGGGCATACTTGGTGAAGCATATGTAGTTGGACTTGGAGGCGTTTAGTGTGAGGAGGTTACGATTAAGCCATTCTGAAATATTTGACAGGCCCGATTCGGCTGACCTTCTAACTTTCGTCCAAGTCTTATCAGCAAAGACTATGGCAGTATCATCCGCGTAAGAGATAATGTGACCCCCGTCAATAAATTTTACATGGAGCGACTGCCTATCTGACCTCCACAACCCGGTTAGGTACTGGTTAATTCGATACCCCTTGGTAAGACTGGTTGTCAGACTTACTGGTTTCTGACGACCCGTAACAACTGTCAAAGATCCACGATTGACAGCCGGGACCAACAGCTTAACGTGCTTTTCGATTATGTGAAAATGTTAAAAGTTTGCACCTACTGCCTATTATTATAATAGTTTTCTAATGGTATTGTTTAATGTAAGTGAGTAATACAATATGGCTTACCTGTTGTGGAAGAACCCATTGCTGTATGATTGATCGCACCTCCACAATTTCTAATTGATGAGATCGTAAGCGGCTTATATCCACTCTCGCACAGCGAACGTTGCTTGCGCCGCCGCCTGTTAATCCCTGCGACGATGTACTCGGGACAGTAGGGCAAGAGAACAAATGAGTGCGAGGATCTTCATTAGATACGGGGCCAGTTTCCACATTCACATCACGGTTGTCATTTAAAGAGAAGCCAGGGTCCAAGTTAGCGCGAGGGTCATTCAGGTGAGATTGATCGGAGTCCATTGTCGTAAAAAGGGTCACAAAAGAGAACAAAACACAGCAAAAAAAACTACGATAGCGATACAAACAAACCACTATAACGAGCTTTATTTATTAGTGTGTCGATCGATTGGTATTTACAGTTGTTTACTGTCAAATCCATCATCTGTCAAGTGTCAATCGAAGGATAATGTTGCCATATCCTGAAATGTAATCGATTAGTTGCATCGATTGTTGATCTTGATCAATTGAATTTTTATCTAACTACGCCAAAGCCTTAGAGAATACAGTAATTTTACATTCTATGTTTATGTATGTGTGGACTATAGGACCTCTAGTCTGAGGTGTTTATGAACATAATTGTTTTGTCCAGTAGGTGTCGTTCAAAGAAACTAAAATGGCCGTGACATCAGAAAAACTTTTCGCTAACCATAGAAATACATAAAATCACTTTAAAAAAATTGATATCCGACCAATGTATTTAGCAATATTCTCTATGCTTCCCGAAGATAAGAGCATAAATGCTCAAGTTTTAATTTAAATAGTACCTGACCGATAACTTGCTTTGTTCTTTTTTCGCTGGCAGGTTTTAGTTTTTAAGAATATTTTTATTTATTTTTTATTTCATACGAATATCATATTAATTAATCCATAATCGATTAGATATATTTTAAATATCAATCGAAATTAAATTGACCACATAATGGCAACCCTAAACTTCGCCTAAAAGTCAAACTCGCATTGATAATCAGATGAATTACTTATTTATTTGATAAGATCACGGCGACTTATTTAGAGATAGAAATTAAACGGATAACTTCTATTTAAAAAACTTATATTTTTGGATTATTGTTTAAAATGTGTTCGTGTTGGGCCATATTCGGGCATTCTTCTTTTCATACGTTTTTTGCAATATGCAGGTCAGTGTCAGGTTGTATCTTGGTCAAAATTTGATTCACGGCCGTAGCAAGTATGTATTTATAGAATTATTATCATTAAAATCTTCAATACAACTCTTTCAGTTAGAATTGATGTCAAATGTAAGTATTTCATGAAATCATGACATTTGGGGAATCAATTCTAACTGAGAGAGTTGTATTGATGATTTTAATGATAACAGTTGTGTAAATACGTACTTGCTACGGCCGCGAATCATATTTTGACCAACACACAACCTAATTTGAATTTCGCGGGCTACCCTGCAGCTTTCACCTTAAGATGGGACAGTCCGGTCTGCCAGAAATAATTTTCAGGATGCTGTTACGAGTATTACACAGGCGTTGCGGTATGGAAGCCGCGAGCTACCAGATTCAGCAAACATCTCCGACGCACGAACACACAACGCTGCGACAGCCGCAACAGCATCTTGAAGGCGTTCTTCTTCATCTTAGTCGTATCGATGATTCTGAAATTAAATCTCTTTTGACCAATAATTTGCTACGTCGACAGCGTTAGCATTTGTATCCTGAAGGCGGTGTTATATTAAGGATATCTGAAAGATATTAATTTAGGCAACGATAGAATATGATTTACTGTCCTGTATGTAAAATAGTGATATCTACCAGAAACCTGTTGGATGGTCATGAATTAAATAGGTCATATGGTCGATACGGTATGTTTAAGTAATAATCCTCTTGTTTATGATGTGACTACACGTGAGACACGTAAAGTACATAAATATGAACACTCTGGTAGGGACACAAAAAAAAGTTCAGTTTCACTACGATTTATCCTACACAAAACGTGCACTTTTTGCACGATTTAGTTTTAATGTGTCATAGTTAACCCATCGCGCATCTAGTTATCAGAAAATAGATTTTTGATTGTTTACGGCCCATGCGCTGTCCGCCAGATACGGAAGAGGTTAAATTGTAAATATTGTTTGGTAATGATTGTTATAGATAACATCAGGCGAACAGTTCATTGCGATACCTCGGGATCAACCAAGCGCTCCGTGTGTTGGATGCGCTTCGCACGTGAACCCAGAGGCAGCGGGCGTCAGCGACCTCGCCAACCTTGGAGTGAGGCATCTCGACCTTCACGAACCCGCCGTCAAACACAGTTTGGAAAGTGTCATAGATGTGGAAAGACAAGTTCAAGTAAGTAACAACATTTTTAGAGACGTACGTACATCAAATACATTAGGTACACCGACAAGTACTACATTGCTTTAAAATTTTCCTTCGCAGGTCGTAAACGGTGTCCGATATATTTTAACTCTATCAATTAATTCCAACAATTGCAGTCAAGTAGAATCTGAAAACTGTGCTTCATCTAAGATCTGTAAGATAACTATTTTAGTGAAACCATGGGTTAAACTGTCCAATGGTGGAAATTACAGAGCAATTCTAGCAAATAATTGTACAGAAGAATGGGTATTCGGAGAAAACGGTGAAGTTTTGCCTGAATCCTCTACTAATGACAATCCGGTAAAGAGTAATACATCTGTGGATCCTGGTGACGACGATATACAGATTAAACACAATACAGATACCCAATCTCAGCCGATTCAGGGAAGAACTATTACAGACGACGATTTAAAAAAAATACAAGAGCAAATAATTTCGTATGCTCAATTTCATGAAGTCACTGAAGCAGATCGGCAGTCGATTACAACAGCTCCTGATGCGTCTGATATAAGCAAACAACATGTCTTCAAAATTGAATCTGAAAAACACACTGAAAATTCGATTCCCGTTACTGAATCTCAAAAAACAGAACACCAAGCTTTTAACATAAATCTTGATAAAAAGAAAGCGATAGATGAAATGTTAGATTTTTTCGACTTTTCTGGATTTAAACCCAAAACGGAAGCTGCACATGTCGTACCAAGGGTAAGGCGGAGTTATGATTATGATCTACAAGTGCTGTCGCTCGCGGAAGATTTTCATGGCATTAAAAATAGTATAGAGAATGCTCGTTTTATGTACGAAATGGCACAAGCTATGGTTGACTACTTGAATGAGATGGATGTGGAGGTAAAAAATAGAGCTGTAAAAAATGTCATAAGAGCTGAAGAAGAAACGGAAAATCTTCAGCGTTTTGTTTACATTCAAGCTCGTGTCACGATACCTTGCGACAAAGTTGAATGTGAATCAAGAGACATGGATACTCAAATTTGTAATGGCGTTCTCGATTGCTCGAACGAAAAAAGTCCTCAAATTCTAAATACTTTCTGTTACAACGATAACAAAGAAAGCGACTACAGAGAAGACATTAGAGAAATACCTGTCGATGACCTTGTTCTACGCAAAATGGCCGAAGAGGCGCTACAACAAATTGAATCTGAATCAAAATCGCAGTATGCTTTGAAAATAAATAAAATAGCGTCAGCTATAACTCAGGTAACATCCGGAACATTAACCAAATTTTCGGTTATCGTTGAGAACATAAAATGTAACAAAAGCGTGCCATTGCCATTAAGAATAAACTGCACAGTTCTGGAACAATTGGGGACGAAAATTTGTGATGTAATTGTCCATGAGAGACATTGGCTTACAGAAAAGAAAATATCATATACTTGTACAGACAGACCGGCAGACATGAGAATATCGAAAAGTAAAAAAGTGAACAAAAATGTCACCATAGACGACCCGCAGATTATTGAAATGTTGCAAGAAGCCATACAATATTTGGAATCGCAATCTGAAAAATCTAATAAACAAAAGATTGTAAACATTAAATCTATTTCATCTCAAATTATAGCTGGATTTTTGACTAAAATAGAATTTGTCGTTGGTTATACAGATTGCACAGACGAAACTTATTCAAGAGATCAAATAAATAAATGTGAATTGTTGAAAGGCGAAGGACTTCGCTCATGTAAAGCTCAAATATGGGACAGATCATGGATCATGGATGGGAGGCAAATTGAAGTTTCATGCGATGATGTTTCGAAAAATAACGAAATTTTAAATACGAGGAAGAAAAGATCTATTGATTCCACTAGTAATAAGGAAAAACACGATTCAAGTAAAGATGGTGATCTTGATTACAACAAATTAGCCAATGAATCATTATATAAGTTTATGCAGTCATCATCCAGTCACCAACACTATGAAGTCGTTAAGGTTGACAAAGCTATAGTTCAAGACATTTCCAGAAAATTAATAAAAATTGATTTTTCAATTTCTCCTACTGACTGTCTAATTCAAAATGATGGTACTTTGTCTTCGTCTGAATGTGAAATCGTGAATCCTAAAAATATTCTACACTGCCGTTCTAAAATATTAGAAAATAATTGGATTGACAAAAAACAGTATTTTGTTAAATGCAAAATAAAATACCAAATGCAAAAAAACGGTAACGAGATAAAGGAACGAACCCCTAGTGACTCGAAATACTATCAGCTAGCTGAAGAGTCATTGACGAAATATCTCCAAGATACTGGCAATCCACATCACGTAATTGTTCGAGTGGAAAAAGTAACCACACAAATTGTGTCTGGACTACTCACAAGGATCGATTTTATAGTATCTCCAAAGAGTCAAAGCGTCAATGACAGCAAAACTGTTCGCTGTCATTCCGAAATTTTAGAAAAACATTGGCTTGGAACAAAAGTCTTTAACGTTTCCTGTCAGATGAAACAAAACATGAAAAAAATAAATGACACAGAAATAAATATAGATAATCCCAAATACATACAAATAGCTGTGGAGTCCTTACAAAAATATTTAAAAAATAAACCTGAATCGAAACTTGTACGTGTGGCTTTTGTAGATAAAGTGATACAGAAGGAAGAAACGATTATAATCAGATTTATCGCGTCTCATGCAGAAGAAGGCGATGGCGATACTCTTTGTTTTGCCGAAGTGTCCGAAACAAGAGAGTTTAAAAGTGACATTGACGTGAAATGCCATTTAATCGGCACAATATTCAGAGAAGCTGAAATCATGGAAGACGACCCAAACTACTACAAATATGTGCAATTGGCAGAAGAGTCTCTCCGTAATTATCTCCAGAAAATTAACAGCTCGTTTTACACCCTTGTAAGTATGGAAAGTGTAACCGTGCAATGGGATGAAGGCATTAAAACTCTTATTGATTTTAACATATCTCCAGATTCAGAGAACAGCGAATTAATACAGGGCAAACATTGCATTGCGGAAATATTAGAACAACCATGGTTACATAAAAAGAAAATAATCCGAGACGTTAAGTGTGAGTTAGAAAAAGACTTGTACAGAATCAAAAGGCGGATTCCAAATGATAGGGTCCGCAGACAATTGGGTGGTTCTGTTAAATTAATCGGTGGTTTAAAGGAACAAGATCCAACAAGTCCGGAGTACAGAGCACTTGCTGAGGAATCCTTGCGAAAATATGTGGTTGATTCTGGTATCTCCCAACCTCTGGTAGTATTACAGGTTGAAAAAGTGAATACGCAAGTCGTTGCAGGCACACTGACTAAACTAGAATTTCTGGTTTCGGGTAGTTCAGGTTCTGCAACAACTAAATGTCACTCAGATGTTTGGGAAAGACCCTGGCTCGGTAAAAAAGAGATAACTGTTTCTTGTCAAAGTGATGGTCATAGAGGTAAAAGAGAAATGCCCGGTGGTTTAACGGAACAAGATCCAACTAGCCCGCAGTACAGAGCACTTGCTGAGGAATCCTTGCGAAAATATGTGGTTGATTCTGGGATCTCTCAACCTCTGGTAGTATTACAGGTTGAAAAAGTGAATACGCAAGTCGTTCAAGGCAAACTGACCAAGCTCGAATTTCTGGTTTCGGGTAGTTCAGGTTCTGCAACAACTAAATGTCACTCAGATGTTTGGGAAAGACCCTGGCTCGGTAAAAAAGAGATAACTGTTTCTTGTCAAAGTGATGGTCATAGAGGTAAAAGAGACATGCCCGGTGGTTTAACGGAACAAGATCCAACTAGCCCGCAGTACAGAGCACTTGCTGAGGAATCCTTGCGAAAATATGTGGTTGATTCTGGGATCTCTCAACCTCTGGTAGTATTACAGGTTGAAAAAGTGAATACGCAAGTCGTTCAAGGCAAACTGACCAAGCTCGAATTTCTGGTTTCGGGTAGTTCAGGTTCTGCAACAACTAAATGTCACTCAGATGTTTGGGAAAGACCCTGGCTCGGTAAAAAAGAGATAACTGTTTCTTGTCAAAGTGATGGTCATAGAGGTAAAAGAGACATGCCCGGTGGTTTAACGGAACAAGATCCAACTAGCCCGCAGTACAGAGCACTTGCTGAGGAATCCTTGCGAAAATATGTGGTTGATTCTGGGATCTCTCAACCTCTGGTAGTATTACAGGTTGAAAAAGTGAATACGCAAGTCGTTCAAGGCAAACTGACCAAGCTCGAATTTCTGGTTTCGGGTAGTTCAGGTTCTGCAACAACTAAATGTCACTCAGATGTTTGGGAAAGACCCTGGCTCGGTAAAAAAGAGATAACTGTTTCTTGTCAAAGTGATGGTCATAGAGGTAAAAGAGACATGCCCGGTGGTTTAACGGAACAAGATCCAACTAGCCCGCAGTACAGAGCACTTGCTGAGGAATCCTTGCGAAAATATGTGGTTGATTCTGGGATCTCTCAACCTCTGGTAGTATTACAGGTTGAAAAAGTGAATACGCAAGTCGTTCAAGGCAAACTGACCAAGCTCGAATTTCTGGTTTCGGGTAGTTCAGGTTCTGCAACAACTAAATGTCACTCAGATGTTTGGGAAAGACCCTGGCTCGGTAAAAAAGAGATAACTGTTTCTTGTCAAAGTGATGGTCATAGAGGTAAAAGAGACATGCCCGGTGGTTTAACGGAACAAGATCCAACAAGCCCGCAGTACCGAGCACTTGCTGAGGAATCCTTGCGAAAATATGTGGTTGATTCTGGTATCTCTCAGCCTCTGGTAGTATTACTGGTTCAAAAAGTGAATACGCAAGTCGTTGCAGGCAAACTGACCAAACTCGAATTTCTGGTTTCGGGTAGTTCAGGTTCTGCAACAACTAAATGTCACTCAGATGTTTGGGAAAGACCCTGGCTCGGTAAAAAAGAGATAACTGTTTCTTGTCAAAGTGATGGTCATAGAGGTAAAAGAGACATGCCCGGTGGTTTAACGGAACAAGATCCAACAAGCCCGCAGTACCGAGCACTTGCTGAGGAATCCTTGCGAAAATATGTGGTTGATTCTGGTATCTCTCAACCTCTGGTAGTATTACTGGTTGAAAAAGTGAATACGCAAGTCGTTGCAGGCAAACTGACCAAACTCGAATTTCTGGTTTCGGGTAGTTCAGGTTCTGCAACAACTAAATGTCACTCAGATGTTTGGGAAAGACCCTGGCTCGGTAAAAAAGAGATAACTGTTTCTTGTCAAAGTGATGGTCATAGAGGTAAAAGAGACATGCCCGGTGGTTTAACGGAACAAGATCCAACTAGCCCGCAGTACAGAGCACTTGCTGAGGAATCCTTGCGAAAATATGTGGTTGATTCTGGGATCTCTCAACCTCTGGTAGTATTACAGGTTGAAAAAGTGAATACGCAAGTCGTTCAAGGCAAACTGACCAAGCTCGAATTTCTGGTTTCGGGTAGTTCAGGTTCTGCAACAACTAAATGTCACTCAGATGTTTGGGAAAGACCCTGGCTCGGTAAAAAAGAGATAACTGTTTCTTGTCAAAGTGATGGTCATAGAGGTAAAAGAGACATGCCCGGTGGTTTAACGGAACAAGATCCAACTAGCCCGCAGTACAGAGCACTTGCTGAGGAATCCTTGCGAAAATATGTGGTTGATTCTGGGATCTCTCAACCTCTGGTAGTATTACAGGTTGAAAAAGTGAATACGCAAGTCGTTCAAGGCAAACTGACCAAGCTCGAATTTCTGGTTTCGGGTAGTTCAGGTTCTGCAACAACTAAATGTCACTCAGATGTTTGGGAAAGACCCTGGCTCGGTAAAAAAGAGATAACTGTTTCTTGTCAAAGTGATGGTCATAGAGGTAAAAGAGACATGCCCGGTGGTTTAACGGAACAAGATCCAACTAGCCCGCAGTACAGAGCACTTGCTGAGGAATCCTTGCGAAAATATGTGGTTGATTCTGGTATCTCTCAGCCTCTGGTAGTATTACTGGTTCAAAAAGTGAATACGCAAGTCGTTGCAGGCAAACTGACCAAACTCGAATTTCTGGTTTCGGGTAGTTCAGGTTCTGCAACAACTAAATGTCACTCAGATGTTTGGGAAAGACCCTGGCTCGGTAAAAAAGAGATAACTGTTTCTTGTCAAAGTGATGGTCATAGAGGTAAAAGAGAAATGCCCGGTGGTTTAACGGAACAAGATCCAACTAGCCCGCAGTACAGAGCACTTGCTGAGGAATCCTTGCGAAAATATGTGGTTGATTCTGGTATCTCTCAGCCTCTGGTAGTATTACTGGTTCAAAAAGTGAATACGCAAGTCGTTGCAGGCAAACTGACCAAACTCGAATTTCTGGTTTCGGGTAGTTCAGGTTCTGCAACAACTAAATGTCACTCAGATGTTTGGGAAAGACCCTGGCTCGGTAAAAAAGAGATAACTGTTTCTTGTCAAAGTGATGGTCATAGAGGTAAAAGAGACATGCCCGGTGGTTTAACGGAACAAGATCCAACAAGCCCGCAGTACCGAGCACTTGCTGAGGAATCCTTGCGAAAATATGTGGTTGATTCTGGTATCTCTCAGCCTCTGGTAGTATTACTGGTTCAAAAAGTGAATACGCAAGTCGTTGCAGGCAAACTGACCAAACTCGAATTTCTGGTTTCGGGTAGTTCAGGTTCTGCAACAACTAAATGTCACTCAGATGTTTGGGAAAGACCCTGGCTCGGTAAAAAAGAGATAACTGTTTCTTGTCAAAGTGATGGTCATAGAGGTAAAAGAGACATGCCCGGTGGTTTAACGGAACAAGATCCAACAAGCCCGCAGTACCGAGCACTTGCTGAGGAATCCTTGCGAAAATATGTGGTTGATTCTGGTATCTCTCAACCTCTGGTAGTATTACTGGTTGAAAAAGTGAATACGCAAGTCGTTGCAGGCAAACTGACCAAACTCGAATTTCTGGTTTCGGGTAGTTCAGGTTCTGCAACAACTAAATGTCACTCAGATGTTTGGGAAAGACCCTGGCTCGGTAAAAAAGAGATAACTGTTTCTTGTCAAAGTGATGGTCATAGAGGTAAAAGAGACATGCCCGGTGGTTTAACGGAACAAGATCCAACTAGCCCGCAGTACAGAGCACTTGCTGAGGAATCCTTGCGAAAATATGTGGTTGATTCTGGGATCTCTCAACCTCTGGTAGTATTACAGGTTGAAAAAGTGAATACGCAAGTCGTTCAAGGCAAACTGACCAAGCTCGAATTTCTGGTTTCGGGTAGTTCAGGTTCTGCAACAACTAAATGTCACTCAGATGTTTGGGAAAGACCCTGGCTCGGTAAAAAAGAGATAACTGTTTCTTGTCAAAGTGATGGTCATAGAGGTAAAAGAGACATGCCCGGTGGTTTAACGGAACAAGATCCAACTAGCCCGCAGTACAGAGCACTTGCTGAGGAATCCTTGCGAAAATATGTGGTTGATTCTGGGATCTCTCAACCTCTGGTAGTATTACAGGTTGAAAAAGTGAATACGCAAGTCGTTCAAGGCAAACTGACCAAGCTCGAATTTCTGGTTTCGGGTAGTTCAGGTTCTGCAACAACTAAATGTCACTCAGATGTTTGGGAAAGACCCTGGCTCGGTAAAAAAGAGATAACTGTTTCTTGTCAAAGTGATGGTCATAGAGGTAAAAGAGACATGCCCGGTGGTTTAACGGAACAAGATCCAACTAGCCCGCAGTACAGAGCACTTGCTGAGGAATCCTTGCGAAAATATGTGGTTGATTCTGGTATCTCTCAGCCTCTGGTAGTATTACTGGTTCAAAAAGTGAATACGCAAGTCGTTGCAGGCAAACTGACCAAACTCGAATTTCTGGTTTCGGGTAGTTCAGGTTCTGCAACAACTAAATGTCACTCAGATGTTTGGGAAAGACCCTGGCTCGGTAAAAAAGAGATAACTGTTTCTTGTCAAAGTGATGGTCATAGAGGTAAAAGAGAAATGCCCGGTGGTTTAACGGAACAAGATCCAACTAGCCCGCAGTACAGAGCACTTGCTGAGGAATCCTTGCGAAAATATGTGGTTGATTCTGGGATCTCTCAACCTCTGGTAGTATTACAGGTTGAAAAAGTGAATACGCAAGTCGTTGAAGGCAAACTGACCAAGCTCGAATTTCTGGTTTCGGGTAGTTCAGGTTCTGCAACAACTAAATGTCACTCAGATGTTTGGGAAAGACCCTGGCTCGGTAAAAAAGAGATAACTGTTTCTTGTCAAAGTGATGGTCATAGAGGTAAAAGAGACATGCCCGGTGGTTTAACGGAACAAGATCCAACTAGCCCGCAGTACAGAGCACTTGCTGAGGAATCCTTGCGAAAATATGTGGTTGATTCTGGGATCTCTCAACCTCTGGTAGTATTACAGGTTGAAAAAGTGAATACGCAAGTCGTTCAAGGCAAACTGACCAAGCTCGAATTTCTGGTTTCGGGTAGTTCAGGTTCTGCAACAACTAAATGTCACTCAGATGTTTGGGAAAGACCCTGGCTCGGTAAAAAAGAGATAACTGTTTCTTGTCAAAGTGATGGTCATAGAGGTAAAAGAGACATGCCCGGTGGTTTAACGGAACAAGATCCAACAAGCCCGCAGTACCGAGCACTTGCTGAGGAATCCTTGCGAAAATATGTGGTTGATTCTGGTATCTCTCAACCTCTGGTAGTATTACAGGTTGAAAAAGTGAATACGCAAGTCGTTGCAGGCTCAATGACGCGCATAGATTTTCTGGCATCTGGTGGTTTCGATTCCACAAGAATTAAATGTCACTCAAAGATTTGGGAACAGGAATGGCTCAACTTTAAAGAAATCAATGTTTCATGTCAGAATGATGATCATAGAAGTGAAAGAGGAACTCCCGATGGATTAGTCGGTGGTTTAACGGAACAAGATCCAACAAGTCCGGAGTACAGAGCACTTGCTGAGGAATCCTTGCGAAAATATATGGTGGATTCTGGTATTGCACAACCTCTGGCAGTAGCGCAGGTTGTAAAAGTGACTACGCAAGTCGTTGCAGGCTCAATGACGCGCATCGATTTTCTGGTATCTGGTAGTTTAGATTCTACATTAATTAAATGTCACTCAAAGATTTGGGAACAAGCCTGGCTCAATAAAAAAGATATAACTGTTTCTTGTCAAAGTGATGGTCATAGAGATAAAAAGCACGTATTAGTCGGTGGTTTAACGGAACAAGATTTAACAAATCCTAAGTATCAAGCATTGGCTGAGCAGTCTTTGCGAAAATATACCAGAGAGTCTGGCACCAAACAACCTCATGAAGTACTTCGGATCGAAAAAGTGTCCACGCAAGTGGTTGCCGGTTTACTGACTCGTATCGACTTTGTAGTGTCAGTTAATCACGGTTCTTCTACAATTATTTGTCACTCAAAGATTTTGGAACAGGGCTGGCTCAACCATAAAGACATAACAGTTTCTTGTCTTCCAGTCAAGGAAAGAGTAAAAAGAGAGCTGAGAATGCCTGGTGTGTGGATCCGAGGAAATAGTAAAAATGATTCAGAACAGCAGGTTCGTAATTTAAGAGGACACGACGAAGAAGAACAAGAACCAAATAAGCCTGAATATAAGCAACTGGCTGAAGAGTCCTTACGTAAATTATACCGAAAAAAAAGTACTGTTTATCATAAAGTAATCGAAGTGCAACGTGTTGTGACTCACGTGGTTTCTGGTTTTAAGTATAAGATAGATTTTACTGCTGCGCCAACATCATGCTCGGTAAATGTTTCAAGCGTGCGGGCACGCAGTTGCAAAGCCGATGATGAAGTTCTTCTGTACTGTCACAGCGAAATTTGGGATCGACCTTGGTTAAAGCAGAAAAAGATCGACGTTCAATGTAATGACCCAAAGCATGATGACCTTTCAGAGTATGAATCTGATAATGATGTGTCTTTAAAGCCATCCGATCCTCAAAATAAAAATGATGAAAAGTATGTGAAACTAGCAGAAGAAGCTTCTGAAAAATATTTGACGACATCGAATAGAAAATACGTTCATAAAGTTACAGAAATTCTCAGCGCTAGTGAACAAGTGGACGACGGCACTCTTATTAATATTGATTATTCACTTTCACCTACGACATGTTTGCGGAATGAAACTACTGATAACACGACATGTAAGTTGAAAAAACCATTAGTCGTTTTTACTTGTAATGCTAATATACGCACTCGGCCTGGGTCGAATATCGAAAAAGAAATCACAGTCACATGTAAAAAAAATAGCGAAGGCAGAAAGCGTAAGCGCGAATCAGTTGCCAGGAAAGCAAGACAAATAGGCGATGATGAGGACGAAATAGATGAAGATACTACTTATTATTACGCAGATCGTGCTGTTCAACATATAAATGACCGATCGGATTCCAATAACTTACATAAACTAATATCTATACACGCCGTGCAAAATAGTGTACAAATGGGAACTTTAACGATTAAAATGTACATTGAAGTAGCCGAAACATTTTGTTTACGACATCACAAGCCAAAGGATCTTCGAGATTGTGACGAGATGAGTGGTTTGAACCATAAACTATGCTTGGCTAGACTGTGGCCTTCACCTGATGATGAACTAATAGTAAGACACGTGTCTGTTGTTTGTGAAGATGAAGAAGATTTTGTGCAAATTACTGGTGTGGACATACCCGAACTTATCAGGATATCCGTCGCTGTCCTTGAGAGCCCTGCAGATAGTAAATTTAAATTGGTCCATCAAGGTGAGCCCCAAGTTATACCAAGTCTCGATTCACGACGTCCTTTTAAACTTAATTTCGTAGTTGCTATTACAAACTGTTCTAAAAATGTCAATCTAAACAAAAACCCCTTTCAATGTTATCTCAATCCAAATATACCTGCGAGGAACTGTCGTGCTTTTATCTGGTTGAAGGTAGAAACCAAATACATTAGTAACGTTGAAGCTCATTGTACGCCAATCGGACGTATCAGGAGATCTCCTCTAGATCCAGAAAATTTAACTTTAGACTATTCTGAAATACAAACCTTGGTGAGAGCAGCTTTAGAACAATTAGAAATGCAATCTTTGCATAGATATAAGCAAAGAGTTCTTCAGATTAACAGTCATTCTACAAGGATAACTTCGGGTAAAGTAACTACAATTGATTTTGATGTCGGCTACACTTCTTGTTTAAAATTCGAGTGGGTTGCGAACATTACTAATTGCAATTTCCTTGAACATTTACCGCGAAGGCGTTGTGTGGCGCAAATATGGGAGAGGCTATGGATCAGCAACGGAAAGAGCATTGATGTCAATTGTGTTGATGACGAGACACCATTGGAATCTCATATCGAATTCGAAAGTGCTGAAATGGCCAATGAGTTGGCGAGACAGGCCTTGAAACACATTGAAGCAAAGTATCCTCATCCGAGCAAACAGAAAGTTGTTAGGATATTCTCATTGGAAAAGCAAGTAGTTGCTGGTATTCATTACAAAATGAAAGTTGAAATCGGCTTCACGGATTGTTTAGCTTTGAGCGACCAAAAAGACTGCAAGCTAGTGTCGAATCACGGCTTGAATAAATTCTGCCGTGTTAATGTATGGATTCGACCGTGGACTGATCATCCTCCTAATTTCCGAGTATCATGTGACTTCCAAGAAGGCGCTACACATGATTTGTACCACCACGTACAGTCCGAACATTTGTTTTATAACTTTTTGACAACTTACAGCCCTAGTTATGTGAACGATTATTCTCAAATGCATAAAAGGTTCGAGATTTTTAAGAACAACATTAAAAAAATCCACGAGTTGAACGTTCATGAGAAAGGGACAGCTGTGTATGGGGTGACTAGGTTCACTGATTTAACTTATGAAGAGTTCAGTACGACATATATGGGACTGAAAACCAATCTGACTAGTGAAAACCAGGTTCCTATGAAGCAAGCTGATATTCCAAATATTAAAGTACCTGCTAACTTCGACTGGCGGGATTACGACGCCGTGACGGAGGTGAAGGACCAGGGCGCTTGTGGCAGCTGCTGGGCGTTCAGCGTCACTGGTGAGATATATTTTTTTTTACTACTACTTAAGAAAAAAAAAGAGAATTCTATCTCTCTATAAAAGGGAAATCTTGGTATGGTTCTCGCCGTCCGACCAGTCTTGTTTTAATATGATTCAAAAATACTATCTTGTTTATTAAAGAAGACTTTCTTCGGAGTTCGTATATCATCTTTTTTGTTTTTTCTTTCCTAGTTAAAGTAGTAATTTCTGTACCACTGATTGCGTATCACTTTCCCTTCCTAACGAATCGGATGACATGAAGTATATTTATCTTTCAGGTAATATCGAGGGTCAATGGAAGATGCAGTCGGGACAACTTGTATCTCTCTCTGAACAAGAGTTGGTGGACTGTGACAAACTGGACGATGGCTGTAATGGAGGATTACCTGACAACGCGTACAGGTAAGAAAAATAGTTAAAGCATCATCTTTGAGAAATTGAAGAGATAGATAGATAAAACATTTATTTAGTGCACACTAAAGACACAGCAGAAGACACAAAATCACAACTAAAATATTTCAATTTACATGTAATAAGTATATAAAAACAAGGTGCCAACATACAAAAAAAAAGGAAACATACTACAAATAGAAATAAAAGGGGATTTACTCGAGTGATGTTCAGTGGTTGTTTTATTTATTCGCTTATTGGTTCCTAGTGGATATTGTGATGTAAAATTGGTGTAGTTTTGTGTCTCAAGCGTCTACGCAACTGGACAATATGTGGAATCATTGAAACAGGCGCGATCTCGGTAAAATGGAGCTGAGAATTTTATTGTAGTATTGAGTACCTCAGCGAAGTTTAACGAGAAGGCTGACTCGACACATTTGTTTCCAAATACTGAAAAAAACATTAGAATGTGTTACATCTGCATTCTAATGAAAAAAAATTATAAAAATACACTACTGATGACTAGGCAGCATGGTCTCTGACCTTAGCCTGTTCCATATCGAACAAAAAAAAATGACCCTAGCATTACTAGCAACATACTTTAAACATTCAAATAACGAATACACAAAGTGCGGTGTGCGTCTCAAGGTTGCACCAAATGGGAGTCCAGCTTAGCACGTGTCAGGCAAATAAACTTGAAGCTGATATTCTGCTGAGTCCCTGCAGTGATATACGGACGTCAGCAGACGTGATAATTATGTTCTTATTGTGACAGTGTTATGCGAGGAGTATTTCACTTAAGTATACCCTCAACTTTAATTACAGTGAAGTTGTGCAGTGGGAAACTTTTGTAAGGCAAAGACCTATTGTTTTATGGAATGGTACATTTCAAATAAATTTATATACTTAAGCCATGACAACACACAGCAATTTTTCAGCATGACTGTATTTTACCAATTTTTTGAAAGATTACAGGTGGCGGAGATGAGAGATGTGTGGAGTAACGAGAATGGATAAAGTGAGAAATGAGTACATTAGAAGTAGTTTAAAAGTGGCGCCAGTCACAGAAAAGTTGAAAGGGAACCGCTTATCTTGGTATGGTCATGTAAAGAGGAGGGATGAAACACATGTAACTAAAAGAGTCGTGAATATAAATGTGGATGGATGGAGAGGGAGAGGGAGGCCAAAGAAAGGATGGATGGATTGTGTGTGTGAGGAGTGATATGAAAGAAAAGGGAGTTAGTGATAGTGTGACGGCTGACACTGGTGAGGACAAAATGGAAGAAAAAAACGTGTTGCGCCGACCCCAAGTAACATGGGATTTTTTTTTTTTTTTTTGGGGGGTGGGAAATCATCTTATGACTCTTTCCGCTCTGGGGTGGAGCGGAAGGGCGTGTCAGACTCTTACTGACTAAAACCCACCCCTGTTCCTCCCTGCCCTACGCGCCCGGGGCCGAGGTAACTCTTTCGAATTTATCCTCCACCCCCGGGCAGGCACTGGCCGTGGCAGGCCCCGTCCTTTGCTGACAACTCTTTGAGGCGCGCGTGGAACACTACGCGCCGTCGACTCTCGGGCCTGGTGCTGATCGGACGGCGAGTTACCCGCTACTCGCCGTCCGCAGGCCCGGGAAGTAACATGGGATAAGGGCAGGAAGATGATGAGATGATGATGACTGTATTTTACCAATGTGTCGTTCTGCTGCTAAGGTTGAAAACTAAACGTCCGTTTTTAACACACTTACCTATATTAGCTTCACTTGTGTGATGATGTAAACAAATCTTATAAGTTAAAAGTTTCTGTACTTTAAACAAACTAAAAAACACACTTTGTTTTTTTATTTTTCATGTTCTTTGAGAGATGAGCAAACCATTTCATTTGATACCCATAATATCGTGGGAATGCATACAAAATAATAGTCCGCCATCTTTGGGCGTCCGCCATATTGAATTTAGAATGACGTCAATTAGCTAATCATGCATTGTCATCCAAACTTAACATGTACGCAACATTTCAGCTTCATCAAAAACAGGAAAGTGGGTCAAATTTAACTTCTAAGATTTGTTTACATAGAATAGAATAAAACTTTATTGTACACCTAAATAGCTATAGGCTGATGATGTACACCAAAACAGTCACACAATTGTTTTACACGAGCTTAAATCTATGGGTACAACGGCGGCGGCGGTCTTATCGCTGAACAGCGATATCTACCAGACAACCTTGGGATGGACTGAAAGAACTTAAAATCTAAAAGGGGGTAGTCTGCGGTGTACTGCTAATAAAAAAAAAATTAACAAAAAATACAACCGACGAAAAAGAACTAAAAAGCAAAAAATAAATAAACCTTTTAAGTCTTGAGTTGAGCTTATTTACCTACATAAAATATCAAATTTTATGTAAACTAATTTTGAGTCGGCGCCAAACATCAATCTGATTATTAAATATCAAAATTTTATATGTACGTAGAAATGACGAAGGCTAGATATAGGTAATTAATCATTTTATTATGGCGCCGACTCAAAATTAGTTTATAACACACTAACAAAAAGATAATATTTTTTTTTTTTTTTTTTTTTTTTTTTTAAACGTTACCCCACACTAGGAATATTCCTGTATCGTGGGTGCGTTCACAAACATGTAAATTCACATACACAGGACACCCAGACCCGGAACAACTATCTGCAGGTCATACAAATATTTGTTCCGTGCGGGGATCGAACCCGCGACACGCAGCGCAGCAGCCGAACACTCAACCACTGCGCCAACCGTGCCGTCATTTAATTAAGATCGGTTCATAACATAAATAACAGAGTGAGGGCTGAACATACACAAAAATATATACATATATAATACGATCGAATTGAGAACCTCCCCCTTTTTTTTTCGTCGGTTAAAAAAGGATGTCAAAATTTTACATAGTTACAAGTGAATCTAATATAAGTGTGTAAAACGAACGAACTTATCTGTTACTACTTGATAAATCTTAGTAAAAAAATTAATTAGTCCGTCAGTTAAATTACCAAAAAATATTGGACACGTATTTCTTCTTTTGTCACGTACGTTGAAATTTCCCGTGACGTCACACACATCTCGATACACTTTGTACCGAGCGGCGCACGAACGGCGCGAGAACTTGAAACGCACACGCGTAGCTCGCGAGCTGCGCAATCGCGGCCCATTCGCCAGATCTGGACATACCCTTAAGTTTTGCCGGCAAATCTTAGGATGTACCCATACTTTGGACTATTACAGTAACGTACCGACTGCTCAGTGTGTAGAGCTCCTCACTTTTTTAATTAAAAATCTCATAAAACCACATCATTATTAGTTTCATTATAACTGATGGTAATGACAGTTTTAATTAGTGACGTGTAGCCTATACATATATCAACAGATCTGATATCTTCATTTATACACACAGGCATTTTTAAAGGCATAGTGTCCCATTAAAACAATTATTTGCTTATGTTTTACTGTCTCATAAACTACGGTTTGATAGCTCATTGTTTGTTTTTACAAAAAACCTTGAAAAATTAGCGTGCAACTCCTTTGTCGCCAGGCTGGTAAAGGGATTATTTTTCAACGAATATAATCCGCCACGCGTCGATTTTCCAAGTAGAGTAACACTTGCCGAGGTCGCTCCGTGGATGGGTGATCATTCATTACCAGAGGTCGGAATTAGGTAGTTATTTATGTACTTACACTGATTTCATACAGCGAAAGAGTAAAGTGGATATGCCTCAAATCCCGAGATTAATTTTAAAGAGCAGAAAAATCCAGTGATTCAATTAAATAAAAAAGCTATTTACTTTTATACAATTTAAACCACTGCACGCGCGACGTTGCCTATTTTACATCAACGACATCTGATGTCCGAAGTTGCAAAATTTCACATTTGTGGTTCACACAACATAGCTACAACACACACATACACAACATAGTCCATTAGAAATCCCGGGAAGATCCATATTAATATCAACATTTCGATGCAAGTACATAAATAACTCTACCTAATTCCGACCTCTGTTCATTACATACCAAGACTCCTTCGTGCCTCGGAAAGCACGTTAAGCCGTTCTTATTTTATTTTTTTCTTTTAAATAAAACGTTGCCCCACACTAGGAATTATTCCTGTATCGTGGGTGCGTTCACAAACATGTAAACTCACATACACAAGACACCCAGACCCGGAACAACTATCTGTAGGCCATACAAATATTTGTTCCGTGCGGGGATCGAATCCGCGACACCCAGCGCAGCAGCCGAACGCTCAACCACTGCGCCAACCGTGCCGTCAAATACCGTGACGTTGCATTGGTCCCGGCTGTCATTTGATTTCCAGGCCTACCCAAGTACTGCCTAGGATCGCGGGGTTCGAAATAGAGTTAATCGCGGCCCTTGGCACAGGCGACTGAAGGAACACGTTTCGAGAAAATATTGAATATTTTCAACAAAACCAGACTAAAAAACAACTAAGAAGTTCTAAACAAGTCACTTTTCAAGCAGTCTGATGCAGTTGGTGGCTGTTATTTTAGTTTAATTATTGATTTCATGCCACCAACTGCATCAGACTGCTTGAAAAGTAACTTGTTTAGAACTTTTGGTTGTTTTTTACAATCGGGTTTTTTGAAAATTTTTATTATTTTTATTTTCTAAATTTTAGTGAGTTATATTTTTGGAATCGCCTCCTCGAACCCTTTATTTTGATACAACACTTAATATAGTTCGTCGACTTTCATTTTTTTCTGGTTGTCACCATATTGTATTTTGATTACTGTCATATGTTTAGTAGCACTCGCAAGGAAGAAGAACCAATTGTCGTAAGAATTATCCAAATCGGCAGACGCGTTTGGTCTCTATAGTTCCACAAAGGAACAAACATACATACATAGGCTGATAAACACATTAAGGGAGGGTTCCCTTGCGTCGCGCAGTCGGGTAAAAGGGGCTTTAGACAAGGATCGTCGGTGTGTTTGAAAGAGTCACAGCAGCTCTGGAACACAAAGAGCAACTGAATGAACACGGGTAGGTTTTAGGCAGTAAGAGTCCCGTTCCACCCAGAGCGGGAAAAGTCATCTGAAAACTTCCGAACCTCGAAGAAACAGGCGTTCTAGACAAATAGTCTAAGCTCCAATGGGATTTTCGTTTGCAAAATATGCAGACCGCATTCTGACTTCTGATATGTGTTGTATTGATCCCAGGCTAAAAATAAAAAAAATAAAATTTTTTACAAAAAAAACACTTCCAAAAAATAAAATACACTAAAAATTAAAAAATAACTTTAATTAATTAATTATTTAGGTGGTGTTTGCATTTTATTTCTTCGTTTTATGACACCGACTTCCGAAATTATTTAATTTTTAGTGTATTTTATTTTTTGGAAGTCGGTTGTTTTTTTTGTAAAAAGTTTTTTATTTTTCACTTTTTAGTTGCTATATCCCAGAACTAAAAACCCCAATAAAATGGAACGTGGAATTTCGAAAATCGGTCCACAACTGACGGAGAAATCGGTGGACATACATACAGTCGTACATAGATGATAGAACCTCCTCCTTTTTCGAAGTCGGTTAATAAAATCCCTAAGCGGGAGAAATTATTTGATGATCACACCTTAAAAAAAAGACGGATTCTGACACGCTTACGGCTATTCAGGTTATAAACCGCTATCATTGTAATGCTTGGGTTCTCCTAAGTGTCATAGTCAAATAATAGCCGTACTCTCAGTGGCGTAGTGTAGTGTGACGCATAATGACATCATCAGATGCTCATCTTGTCTATGTGTAGTGCAATTTTTGTAGGTAAATTAAAATCATGACTTGTGAGGTGACACCTTATTTTTTAGGGTTCCGTACCCGAAGGGTGGCCATGGGACCCTATTACTTAGCCTCCGCTGTCCGTCTGTCTGTCAGCGGGCTGTATCTCATGATCCGTAATAGGTAGACAGTTGAATTTTTCACATAATGTGTATATCTGCTGCCGCTATAACAATAAATAATAATAAATTAAAAATTAAAGGGGGCTCCCATACAAGAAACGTGATTTTTTCAGCTTATAATACGGAACCCTTTTTCTTTTTTGTGGGGTGGGAAATCATCCAATGACATCTCCCGCTCCAGGGTGGAGCGGGAGGGCGTGTCAGACTCTTACTGATTAAAACCCGTCCCTGTTCCTTGCCTGCCTTAATGCCCAGGGGGCGAGGTAACTCTGTTTCGAATTTATCCTGAATCCCTGGGCATGCATCGGCCCCGTCATGTTTTGCTGACAACTCTTTGAGGCGCGCGTAGAACACTACGCGCCGTCGACTCTCGGGCCTGGTGCTGATCGGACGGCGAGTTACCCACTGCTCGCCGTCCGCAGGCCCGGGTAGTACGGAACCCTTCGTGTGCAAGTCCGACTCGCACTTAACCGGTTTTTCTGTTGGTCGCCACTGTTAATTCTGGCTTACAGGAGTTACAGTCGTTTGGGAATCGTGTGGTGGGCTCATCATGTAATCTATTCACTCGTCTATTGCATCACATACTCCGTCTACGTTTACTTCAGATGCATTTATTTATGAAGCGTTATTAGATGACATCATAATGACGTGTGATACCGCGGCGCTCCGCATTTGTGAAACCGGTTATTCAGAGTGTAGACCTTGTTATCTTTATCATCTTTACATAATATAGGTAAAACGAAGTTCCCTCTGTCTGTTCGCGATAAACTCAAAAACTACTGGACCGATTTCATGCGGTTTTCGCCAATAGACAGAGTGATTCATGAGGAAGGTTTAGGTGTATAATGTACCCGTGGGAAGCTGAGGCGGATCGCTAATCTTTATACTAACTTATATGAAACAAAGTCGGGTTACTTACACCATTTATAATTCAAGAACGGTTGGACCGATTTGTATGATCTTTGATTTATTGGATTTGTCCCGCCCGAATAGCAGAATAACTAATAAACCATTGGAAAATTTCACTATAGTAAAAATATGAAGAAAAATAATTTTTTCATACATGTTGTATGGAATGGCTTTTTTAATTATATCACAAGATCGGATTCATTTCTTGATTCTGAGGCGGTACGAAGTTCGCCGGGTCGACTAGTTTGGTGTAAGACAAGGTCGTCTTCCGCGTCTTTTTGTTTTTAGACTTTCTGTTTATCCGCTGACTCCTCCTTAAGAGGGAACAGTGCCTGCAAGGAATTTACAAAATAAGTATTTGGTGAAACTATTGCCATCGTGCTCCCTCAAGCCGACCTACCCAGACCGATTTTATCAATAAAATTTTGACGAGATCGACGTTTCGTATTTCCCTTTTTTCTCCTCGAAAACTGTGCCGATTCAATTATTTTTGGCACTAAATTTTTAAGAAAAAGTATGTCTAGGTCCCTATTAAATGTATAAAATAAATTTTCAAATCTGCCTGGTAACGGCGGTAAAAATAGGGCCATTTTTTGTAATTTTTTGGAGGGTCATATTTTATTTACTTATTAGTTGCTGAAAAAAAGGAAATGACAGGGACGTGTCTACAGCAGACCTTGACTTTATGAAAAAAAAAAAAGGATTGCTCTAGAGGCATTATTCAGGAAGATAAAAGGGGAATATATTTCTGTGGAGAATCGCAGCCCCTGTTCCCTCTTAACCACGTATCGAATTGTGATACGGCTTCACTTATAAAAAGAGTGATATACAATGGAAGTTTAATAGATAATTTGAACCCGAGCAACGTGTCGCTAGTATATAAGAATCATTCTTTATATGTATTCATTTAACAACTTACAAGGACTGTATGAATGAATTTAGCACATCATTGGTTATCAAAGCGAGACTTAGATTACTTAAATGGTTGTATAACTTAACATCACGCCGTTTTTCCCCGAAGGGTACTCCAGAGGTCTAGTTATAGAAAACCGCATTATTATAACTACATCTCTGGAGGTGTAGTTATAGTAATGCATTAGTATTTAAGTGCTATGTAATAAGGGTCGTGCCTATCCCATAATTATCATAATTTTGTGATAAAATCGGTCTGAGCTGCAGCTGTCCCTATCGCACTCTACGGGGGCAGCTTGAGGCAGCACGACGGCAATAGTTTCTTCAAATACCTTTTTGTAAATTCCTCGCAGGGCCTGTTCCCTCTTAATATCTTTAGTCCCCAATTTGGTCAAAAGCCCCAGATATAACCGTCCATATTTGTTGTCCAGGGCCATCGAGCAGATGGGAGGTTTGGAACTAGAGAGTGACTACCCATACGAGGGAACTGACGACAAGTGCTTGTTCAACAAGACGCTGGCCAAGGTGCAGATCAGCAGTGCCGTCAACATCACCACCAACGAGACCGGCATGGCCCAGTGGCTTGTACACAATGGACCAATTTCTATCGGTAAGACGGAAGACCTCATTGATAAACTAAAGCTAGAAGCAAGTTCTAAAATACTATTTTCATTTTTGTGGCTGAAGCTGTATTTTGGACAACAAATAGCAATGGTGTAACCACCAGTGTCTGGAACGCAAAATAAATGTTATTAAGGTGGAAGCGCCAGTGTAGCCCGCGAAATTCAAATTTTCTTACGTTTTTTGCAATTTGCAGGTTAGTGTTAGCTTGCATCTTGGTCAAAATTTGATTCGCGGCCGTAGCTAATATGTATTTATGGAATTATAATCATTAAAATCATCAATACAACTCTTTCAGTTAGAATTTCATGAAATCATGACATTTGGCATCAATTCTAACTGAGAGAGTTGTATTGATGATTTTAATGATTACAGTTCTGTAAATATGTACTTGTTACGGCCGCGAATAAAATTTTGACCAAGATACAAACTGACACTGACCTGCAAATTGCAGAAAACGTAAGAAAATTTTAACTTCGCGGGCTACCCTGGAGCATTTACCTTAACTGTGTTAACGATTCTTAATTCATTATCAACTCAACTCACAATGGCTTACTCGCACTTGACAATTTTGCGATAAGTTAAGTGTTTTATACTTTTATCCAGCTGCCAATGAAATTTCTTGCAGTTAATTTAGTCACAAGAAGGAGATGAACGTTTTGTTGTGACTGCTCGCTTTTTGTTAAAAAATATTTTGACCAAGAATTAGTGACACTCGATACCGTCTTGCGGCGAAGTTTTTAGCAAGTAACACATACCTAGTTGAAGTTTATTTGAGATTTTAAAGCAGAAATACTGATTATCTGTACATAAGTTTTTCAGTATACAGCATGTAACAAAAACCCTGTCCGATCCTAACGGGAATTATTTGGTATCGTACTGCGTACACATATACGTAATTATTTAATGGATACGAGATTATTAACTTTTCCACAATAAAAAAAAAATATATATATATATATATAAAAATATATATAAAAAAAAAAATATATATATATGGCAAATTTTCATTTCATGGGCAAAATCCTTTGGACTCTTACTAAACCCAACTAAATCTCAAGCGCTCATTATTGGTGGCAAATACATGCTCAACCTATTAGATCACCAGTCGCTCCCACCAGTAGTGTACGATTCAGTGCCCATATTATACTCCAAAAGCGCTAAAAACCTGGGCGTCCACATGGACTCTAAACTCTCTTGGGAGGTACATATTGCTGATGTGAGTAGGAGGGTCTTCTACTCCTTTCAGTCTCTTAAACGTCTCCAAAAATTCTTACCATTTCGCACTAAGGTTTCTCTTGCTCAATCTCTCCTACTACCGCTCATAGACTATGCGGATGTCTGTTTCCTAGATGCTACGGAGGTACTTTTAAACAAACTTGAACGACTGCAAAATTTGTGCATCCGCTTTATTTTTGGCCTCCGCAAATACGACCATGTGTCGGAGTTTCGGACCAGATTAGGGTGGCTGCCAATTCGGCGTCGGCGAGATACCCATATCCTATCCCTTCTTTATACTATTCTGTACAATCCTATTTCTCCTCAATACCTTCGTGAACGCTTTGAGTACCTCGTTCCGAGAGGTAAACTCTGTCGCACCACCTCCTCTCTTCTCCTTCGTACTCCGCGTCACACTTCCAGCCGCTATAATGGCTCCTTTTCAGTGACTGCAGTGCGTCTCTGGAACTCTCTTCCACACTCTCTACGCGACAGCCCTTCTCTGAATGTCTTTAAGAGGAAAATAAAAGAGCACTTCCTTTCTCAATGACATATTATTGGGGTATATATTGGTGTATATTTGTATATATTAGTATATAGTATTTTGTATGTATTTTATATACAGGGCTTATTTATATAAGTTTATATTGTACACAATCTTACCCTCGAATGTGACCTAACTCTATCACTCAAAGGTTTGCTGGGAGAAAACTCAACTTTGAGTTAAGCTCGCCTTTGTACATGAACTGTGTAATAACTTTATTTTATGTTAAGATTTGGTGTACAATAAAGAATTAAGAATATATATATTCCACAACTACACTACAACGCGTCTAAGTGCCTACAGCGCGGCTAGTGCAGGGCGGTATCGTTTGAAATAAAAATAGGTAAAAATGAAAATATTTCTCCGGCTGGTGGAGTGTTGTCAACTTATGAAAATTTGCCATATTTAGTGTTAAATTTCGCATATGTCATAAAAATAAAAAATCTATAACTTTTGTTTTTAATGAGTTACATTTTTTTTACTATTTTTTCTACTACGTATCTTCCAGGAATACGCCTTTATTGGATCGGACAGGGTTTTTGTTACATGCATATATGTTGCAAATAAATAGTTTTTCTTTCCGAAACCGAGATTAGTTTTGACATAATATGAATGTCTCTGCAGGTATAAATGCCAACGCGATGCAGTTCTACATGGGCGGCATCTCGCATCCATGGAAGATGCTGTGTAACCCAACCAACTTGGACCACGGCGTGCTCATTGTGGGATATGGAGTCAAAGGTAAGATTTGTAAAGATGCTGCATTACACATAGCATAATCAGCCTAATATGTTCCCACTGCTGGGACACAGGCCGACTCTCTGTGAGTGGGTGTGGGCCGTAATCCACCACGAGGGCACAGTGCGAATTGGGTGTTACATGTCTTCGAAGTTTTGGTTCTAGAAGATGCTGTTTTCCTCACGATGTCTTCCTTCCCCTTTTTGAGTGGTGATTAAGTAATTTACACAAAGTAAAGCGCGGGATTCGAACTCATGACCTACAACTTGTAAGTCGCGGCCGTACTACTGGGCCACCACTGCTCTACACTCTGCATAACCAGAACGCGTTAAAATCGTTCCATGCAATCAGTTCACCCGGGCCTGCGGACGGCGAGTAATGGGTAGCTCGCCGTCCGATCAGCACCAGGCCCGAGAGTCGACGGCGCGTAGTGTTCCACGCGCGTCTCAAAGAGTTGTCAGTAATAACGACGGGGCCCGTCATGGCCGATGCCTGCCCAGGGGTTGAGGATAAATTCGAAACAGAGTTACCTCGCCCCTGGGCACTCAGGGCAGGGAAGGAACAGGGGTGGGTTTTAGTCAGTAAGAGTCTGGACACGCCCTCCCGCTCCACCCAGAGCGGGCGATGTCATTGGATGATTTCCCACCCCACAAAAAAAAAAAAACAAAATGCAATCAGTTCAACCAGAGATTACTTACTCTTTACATGACGCGCTCTCGTGATTTTCATTATCTATACCGTGAAATCAATTCATAACGCGCTATCAAGAATTTAAGATATGTTCGTAATACATTTTCTAAACATTGCATGCGCCACTCGACAAATTTCTCCGGTGCGTTTACAAACACAAATTGCGAATAGTTCCACAATCTATCTATGTTATTATGCCAAACAAATAGTTTCGTAGAAATGACATAAACGAACGGAATGCATCACCGAATAGCTCAAATGGTGTTACCGTAGGTAAATATTGGGCCAAATAATTGCTTAATTTGATTCCGCCAAGCCCGTTCCAACGGACCACAAGACGTACGGTGATGTGCCACCGGTACATGGTGAACATCCCATCCACGTGCACAAAACGTTTTAGGAACATATTCATTGTGCGTACAGCTAGGGAGTGGAATTCCCTGCCGGAGTCTGCGTTTCCTGATAGCTACAACCTGGGAGTCTTTAAGTCAAGAGTGAATAGGTTACTTCTAGGCAATCGTGCTCCATCTTCGACCACATCATCGCTTACCATCAGGTGAGATAGTGGTCAAACGCGTGCCTATCAACAATAAACAAATAAAATTCAACTTTAACTGATAGATAATGTCTTGTTGCATTAAGTCCGCTTATGTATCACCATTGTCATTCACATGAAATTTAAATAAATAAAAACAACTACAAAAAAAAAAAACTACATTTGTCATGAATACGCTAAGAAGAGGAACGTAACGTAATCTACTATACCAACCATGCCGGTCCCCTTTTTTTTTGGGGGTGGGGGGGAAATCATCCAATGACTTCTAGGAGGGCGTGTCGGACTTTTAATGACTAAAACCCACCCTTGTTCCTTCAGTTACTTGTGCTATGGCCGGAGTAACTCTCTTTCGAATTTATACGCTACCCTGACAAGCATCGGTCCTAGCCGACCCCTTTAATTGTTGCTGACATCTCTTTGAGGCGCACGTGGAACACATGCTAGCCCCCTTTTCATTTCTTTTTTTTTTTTGGTGGGTTGGGAAATCATCCAATGACATTTCCCGCTCTGGGTGGAGCAGGAGGGCGTGTCAGACTCTTACTGACTAAAACCCACCCCTGTTCCTTCCCTGGCTGAGTGCCCAGAGGTGCGGTAACTCTGTTAAGAATTTATCCGCTACCCCTAGGCATGCAGGCACCGGCCATGATGGGTCCCGTCTGTGGTGGCTCACAATCGTCTCTTTGAGGCGCGCGTGGAACACTACGCGCCGTCGACTCACGGGCCTTGAGCTTCCCTCACCATGCTAGCCCCTGGCTTATCTTCTCACGCATAAGCTATGCTCTAAGACGAGACGACCTATATGTTTTAACACAAAAAATCAGCCTATAACATTCCCGCTGTTAAAGACGGCACCACGCAGGTATAATGCAGTAGGAGGAAGTGGGCCGTAATTCACCACGCCAGCCCACCCCAATGTACCCGACATTGCGGTTTATATAATATGAACAAGTCGATTCCTAACGAGGAGGATGGCACGTTTGTTTTTTTTTGTTTTCGGGGGGAAGGAAGCCTTCAAAAGGCACCTGGACTTTTAGAGTTGTTTTACTTTTTTAAAGACCAGGGAGTGTGGGGTTCTTACCTCACTAAAACCATTCCGGTGATCACCACCAGCACATGCAAGGGGTCCCCCACATCCCTTTTTTTTGTGTTTGTGAAATTATTCTATGACCGGAGCGAGAGGGCGTGTCATACTTTTACTGACTAAAAACCCACCCCTGTTCCTTCCTTGCCTGAGTGCCCAGAGGCGCGGTAACTCTGTTACGAATTTATCCGAGACCCAAGGCACATCCCTTTTTTTTCTTTTTTTTTTTTGAGGAGACCATAAATGTGTCTCCCCCGAGCACCCGCTGTGCACGACAGGCAGCACGTGATCACGGTGCTGCCGTATTCCCTGGAACCTTTCGGTGGGCAATCAGAGTCCCCAGTGTGGTGTTATGGCCTAGCAAAAGGTTGTTGCTGGTTATTTTTTTTTTTTTTTGGGACAAGCCCACCACACTATTCCCAAACCACTGTAACTTCTGTAAGCAAGAATCAACAGTGGCGACCACCAGAAAAAACGCCGAGGCAATGAAGCTCGACGAGTCCCAGAGAAACGATTAAACTGTCTTGGGTCCCGCAACGAAATTAATCAGAAAAGACAGCGGAGGAGTAAGAAAAACATAATTGTTGCTGGTTAGAAAAAAAACATTTGGGTGACCTACCTGAGGTTATTTTAAGATCAGGTTTTTAGTGTATATCACAGATTGCACAGTAGATTTTGTTCCCAAATTCAAGATAAGTTTATTAAAATCAATCTGTATCCTCATTTCTAAAACCTCTTTCGCAGACTATCCGGTCTTCCACAAAAAGCTACCGTACTGGATCATCAAGAACTCGTGGGGCAAGTCTTGGGGTGAGCAGGGCTACTACCGCGTGTACCGAGGAGACGGGACCTGCGGAGTCAACCAGATGGCGAGCAGCGCTGTTATATAGGACCCGGTATTAAGAATATGGCATCTTTTTATATCTGTCTTACGTTCTACTGGGCAAGGACTTGATTTTCATAATTTAAATACGTTGTTTAAAAAAAAAGTTTTGATGTTTTGATTGTGGTGCTTCCGAGTTACAGCATAGCGCAGCAAGGCTATACGGCCTGGTGATCGGTCGGTAAACGAAAAATGAGAACCTATATTTTAATTCAGAGTTCAAGATAAGTATCAAATTTTGGGATAATAAACTCTGTCCTACAAACAAAGTTAAAATTTCATTGGAATCCATACTTTTTAGGGCCTCTTGGCTCCGGTCTGCGACGTCTCTTCGCATACCATGGTCCACCTCTCATCTTGCGCTGCATGCCCTGTCGTCTGTACATGTGAGCACCTTATGGCTGCGTCAGCGAATGCTGTTGCCGTCACTAAATGCTGGGCCAAGACGAAGGGCCTTTTTAATAGCATCTTAAAAAACACAAAGACCGGTCCTGTGCGTCTCGCTTCCATCGGCTACCCGCGATCCTCACCAGGTCGTTAATAAGGCACATAGAGTTCTAGAAACATATTGACTTTGCTCCTGCTCTGTCTCTCAAAAATGCATGACGTATTTACGATCAGGTAACTCCATTGACTTAAAAGGAAAAATAGTTGCAAGTTCTTGCTTAGTATCTTTTACGACCATGTAAAACATATATGTATTTTAGAGTCGCTAGCTAGCCTAGACTTAAATAAACACGTATTGAGACATATAGAATGGCTTCTGTTCATTTCAGACACCTTTGAACGTTCATCTTTACATTTGTATTAAATAAGTCCTTAGTAGTAGTTTATAAGTCGTAGATAGATGCTAAATTGTGTTTAAAAGGATGTGTTAAATATGTAGGGGTAGGCGTCCTTTACACCCTCAAGCAAGCGTCACTAAATTCCAAAACTTATGACTGCATGATGCAATCAAAGTATCGAGATTTTTTCATGCAATCACGAGTCACTGTATTTCACGATAGGTTTTCCGTCAGTCACAACTGTGGCTGTTGTGTCTTAAACTGACAGAAAAACCTTCCGTGTTAAGGACGCCTTATATGCGGCTGAATTTATTTCAAACTGTATCAAGTGCATAAGGAAAACCTCATATTCTAATATATGGTTAAATTAAATCAGTTGGTGAAACTCTACAGACCGATGGCTATCAATACTAAATACAATAAAACAAAAAAAAAACAGCCTAGTGTTTAACATAGTATATTTTTTGTTTTATCGATTACCCACTTTAGTGAAGTTTCACCAAATTATTTATTTTTACCTTGTTTCATTAATTTACCTACATAATTAATTATTCTGTCGTGCATAGAAGCCATATAATGAACCAGCCAAAACTTTAACCCTCTTCCTTTAGCAAGCCAGTGATCTCAAACGCTTCCAAGTTTACTAAAGGATTTATTAACAATATTAAAACAATTTATAATAACAAACATTTTAGTTATAACCATGGTTTATTACAATGTCTCGTTACGTCCGCAGCGAATTTAGATTTACTTGTAAATAAGTAACCTTATCAAAAACATTTAAAGCATAATTGGTTGTGAATATTGGCATTGGTCACATATTGGAGCCAACATTGGTCATGCAAATGTTGGTCCGAATGTGTGACTCGTGCATGTGATATTGGACTTATGATATGTAATGGCCTTCAATACTTACTGCAGGTTTCTTGAATAATTTAATTATGATAAGATATGCGAAATTATGTATCATCGATTAAACATGTTAAAGATTCTAATGCAAAACACTTATGTAAGTTACATAAAAATATAGAAAGAGTTCTTGAATATGGTTCAAGATGGCGGCTTATAATCATTTGAGATAAAAATATTTATAATAGCAATTACACATAATTTGGAAGGAGTGCACTTCCTGCTGGAGTCTGTGTTGCCTGATAGCTAAAACCTGTGGGTCTGTAGGTCAAGAGTGAATAGGCTATTGCTAGGTAAGCGTGCCACATCGTTGCTTATCATCAGGTGAGATAGTGGCCAAGCGTGAGCCCAACATAGTTAAAAAAAAAAAATTAACCGACGAAAAAGAACTAAAAAGCAAAAAATAAATAAACCTTTTAAGTCTTGAGTAATGAGCTTATTTACCTACATAAAATATCAAATGTTATAAACTAATTTTGAGTCGGCGCCAAACAACAATCTGATTATTAAATATCTAAATTTTATAAGTACTTACAAATGAAGAAGGCTGTAAGTAGGTAATTAATCATTTTATTAATTGGCGCCGACTCAAAATTAGTTTATAACATTTGATATTTTATGTAGGTAAATAAGCTCATTACTCAAGACTTAAAAGGTTTATTTATTTTTTGCTTTTTAGTTCTTTTTCGTCGGTTAATTTTTTTGTTAAAAAGTTTTTTATTTTATGATTTTTTGTGGCTCGCATCATCTTTTAACACTCTGAGGCTAATTTCTAATTCTTCATCATTCCTCTTGCCACTGAGCTGATGATATAACAATCCTTCCATGAAGTTCCCAGGATATTGACCAGTTGAGGTTACCTCCAATATTGTAAAGACGTCTTTTCGTCAAAGCATATTAAGTGGTATTTGTCACTAAAACCAGTTGTTATATCTGACTTCTGTTGTTTAGGAAAGGTATGGTTTCCATCATCAGCTCAGTTTCATGATGTGATGGTTCCTAAATGCAAATACCTGATTAAGTTATGAAAAGTAAACAGAAACAATATTCGTGCCCAATTTTCGAGGTTCTCTCTCAGTTTTTTCAGGATCCCATGATCAGATCCTGATGTCCTTGACATGGGACCATCCTTGAGGTATACCCTATCTAAGAAAAAAAGAATCATCAAAATCGGTTCATAAATAACGGAGTGAGGGCCGAACATACATACAGAAACGCTAAACGTGCCCACAATTTTCGAGGTTTTCTCTCAATTTTATCAGGATTCCACTGTCAGATCCTGACTTCCTTGACATGGGACCACCCTTGAGATGTACCCTATCTAACAAAAAAAGAATAATCAAAATCGGTTCATAAATGACGGAGTGAGGGCTGAACATACATACAGAAACGCTAAACGTGCCCACAATTTTCGAGGTTTTCTCTCAATTTTATCAGGATTCCACTGTCAGATCCTGACTTCCTTGACATGGGACCACCCTTGAGATGTACCCTATCTAACAAAAAAAGAATAATCAAAATCGGTTCATAAATGACGGAGTGAGGGCTGAACATACACAAAAAAAAAAAAAAAAAAAAAAAACATATATACGGTCGAATTGAGAACCTCCTCCTTTTTTTTCGTCGGTTAAAAAATACAATGAATTGTCCAGAATAGTTTTTGTAACAAAATACTTAATTGCCAACTAACATGCTTGCAAAGTAGGTGATTTTTGAGATTAATCATTGGCATTACCACCTTGTTCAAAACCTCACCTTGTTTATAAAGAAGCTGAGCATTGGTACCCAACACGTGATGCCCAATTAGTGCTTTGCCGATCTACTTACAAGTACTCATACCGAATCTATCTAAGTTTTTCCCCTATTTATTCCACGAAACTCAGCCAGTGTGAGGAAAACCACAAACAAAAACATTTGCTATGTTTATTGTGGACACAATACTTTATCAAAGACTAGCACTTTGCCCGCGGCTTCACTCCCGTGACCTATCCCGCGGGACCTGTTATTTTTCCCGGGATAAAAAGTAGCCTATGTTACTCGCTGATAATTTAGCTTTATACTGGTGGAATAATGGTTAAAAATGCGTTTAGTAGTTTCGGAGCTTATTCGGTACAAATAACTAAAAATATCTTTCCTCTTTATAATATCAGCATAAATTACGTAAGTGTTTTACATAGAACTCCTTTTATAAGATATGTCTCTATTTACTCGTTCCAAATTTTTCTAAAATATTAATCAAATAATCACACACTCCACACTATTATTATTTTTCGAGATAACCAATACTAATCGATTTTTTTTTATAATATTAAGTTATTACTATTATTAAAAAGGGGGAAGTCAGGCTTCTGAAATTGGTTTGCCATACTTTAAATTAGTTATTTTTAAGTTAAATTATGTAATCAACTAAATTGATTGACATTTTGACAGTTTTTTCTTCTTTAATTGTATCGCTTTGTTAAGGTTCTCATGATTTATTTTACAAAAAAATATTTTTTATTATGTTTTAGATTATTTATGTTAATAAACTAAACTCACATCTATTAATACGTGTCTTAGTGCCGCCATAGACGGACATTAATCGGTGCCGACAGCTTTAAGCGGTCCATGTTGGGCGATCTGCAATTTCAATACGAAATTAATGATCGCCATACACGGACGGGTCAAGAAGTTAATTGGTTTTCGTAGCTAAAAATGTACTGATTGCTCCAAGCAGTCCGTCTATGGAGACCCCGACCGCAACACGACTGCTCTCGTGCAGTTGGTCTCGACTGCTTTAATCAGTTCGTCTATGGCGGGTCATAAGTAGTCATAAAATACAGTCATAAAAAATGCTCTCCATTTTGTCTAGCTTTATGACTAACAATGTTTATGTAATTAGCAATGAATCTTCATTAAACTTATTGATAAATATGTAAAAAAAAAAATGGAACACCTCTATATATTGGCATACGGATTACATTCTGTACATAGACTGGTAACAAGCATTCAACCATACGCGCTATGCAAAAAAACAGCTGGTGAAAAGGCAAACTTATTCCGAAAGGGTTTTTACATAGTCACCAATCAACAACGCCTAAATAGATAGCTCATTCGTTGTATGAGGCTGCGTTCTAAAACTGGAGGCAATTAACTTGTTTTAAATAAAAAAAAAAAAAAAACTACAGTGACATGAGACTTCATCTCAAGGATTGACAACGCATCTACAATACCTCTGATACTGCGGCTATTGTGCTAGTAAAATGTTTTCATTTATCAATGTTAACGTAGCGTTCTGAGGCCGTATTTAGTGCTAGACCGACGGTCAGCGCGTAGCGTGCGCGCCGACCGTACGCGCCGATGGTCGGTCGTCAACATACGTTTACTGCTTTACTGACGACAAACGTAGGCGAACCTGTGCAGTTAAAAAATAAATATGAATCCATTTGTAAATGCGTACGATCGGTGGATCCGTCAGCGTTGCACTAAACGCACTCATATACCGCCATAGCGCGTCAGCCGACCGACGACCGACGAGCTCGACCGAATCGTCTTTTGATCAACGCTGCACTGTACATCATATTATGTTTTCATTGATATAGCTACGTTCGACCGACGGCGACGTCAGCGCTGACCGTCGGTCTAGCACTAAATACGGCCTTACGCCTGTTTGCCACAAAACCACTCGTAACTTATTTAATAAGTCGCATACAGTTGATAGTCCGTGAAGTTGTGCCAACTTATAGAGCAAACTGAATGTAGTTAAACCCATTACTTATGAAATTAATTGAGATTGAAAGATATTGCTTGCCATTTATAAAAAAATATTTAGGAAATAAAATGCAATTTATACACCTAAGCTGTACCTATGTGAGATTTGTAGCACTTCTGCGTGTACCTGATATATTGGTATGATATTATTAAGCTATTGCTTATATAACTCATTTATACTTATTGTTTGAAATTGCCATTCTGTAGATTATTTAAATACCTATTTAAAAATATGCATGACAAATATTTACATAAAGAATGTATAAAAGTTGCCTTGAAATCGTATTTGTTCCGGTAAAAATGTACCTACATAGCTTCTGTTATTAAAAATATAGTTGTTAGTAAAAATATAGTTATTGCATTCTACGGTAACGCATTTTGAGTCTTATCGCACTTGAAATAGGTTTAAATTTCAACATTTCTCACACCGACGCAAAATACAACAACGTTTCTTGGAATTTTAATTATATTGGATGTTAAAGATGTCTTAAAATTATGATTTATGTGTATTTATAAATTGTTATTGTTTTATTATTTGTTGTGCTAACTCAGACGCTATTTTTGTTAATTTTAATTTTGTTAAGTTGTTTAATGTTTTCTATAGAAATTCTTTTAATATAGCTCATAATGCCAATGTAATTTCGTTGAAGACGTAAGAACGCATAATTCATGTCACGTTAGGTGTTAAGCGAAGTATTTTGATAAATTCACCTTTGATACCAAACGAATTTGATACTATCTGTTTATCACAATAAAGATATTTTATGAAATCATCTGTTTTATTTGAACCTCACCTTCTTCTTCGTTCCCTTACTGCTGAGAATCGCAACCACATACGACGCAGCTCCAAGTTTTGCGGCAATGTGTACCGCTCGGTACATGCTGCCTCCAACAGACTTCTTTATTACTAGTTACTATTTTGAGAAAAACTTCGTGAGGAAACTAGCATGTCCTAGAACCAAAAATTCGAAAACATGTAACATCCACCAACGCGCATTGGGCCCGCGTGGTGGATTACGGCCCACACCCTCTCATAGAGAGAAGGCCTGTGCCCCAGCACTGGGGTTATTAAAAGGCTGACCTCATACATACATCTAAAAACCGTTTTTGTTTCGCTGATCGCTATCATTATCCAGAAACCAAGTAGCATAGGCTACTATATATAAGTAGGTAACTGCAAAGTATAAGAATTAGGATGTAGACGAGCCACTGTACAAGTTTGCTGTAGCCCACGAGAGATGTCGGGTATGTCGTATCGAAAAGTAAGTAACAAACACAAGGAGTAATATTTATTTGCCTCTTAAGTCCAAGATCCCGAACTTTTTTTTTTGTGGGGTGGGAAATCGAGCAATGACTTCTCCCGCTCTGGGTGGAGCGGAAGGGCGTGTCCGACTCTTACAGAAAAAAAAACAAAAAAAAACTTCCTTCCCTGCCTGAGTTCCCATGGGTGCGGTAAATCATTTTCAGAAATTATCCTCTACCCCTAGGCATGCAGGCACCGGCCACGATGGGCCCCATCAGTGGTGGCTGACACTCATCTCTTTGAGTAAAATTACGCGCCGTCGACTCACGGGCCTGGTGCTGATTGGACGGCGAGCTACCCACTGCTCGCCGTCTGCAGGCCCGAGTCTACGGTGGCCGGAGATCGTCTCGCGACGTCCTACGCCCAGTACCTCTCGGTGGTAGCGGCCGGGGCCGTGAGGGCCACTCCGTTGAGCTTCCCTCACGCGTCCCGCCTCCGCCTTCGCGAGCATTACTGCTTCGCAGAAGGCGGAGACTGCCTCCCATTCCCTCTCGCTCCGTACTATGGCCTGAACCAGGGCTGGGCGCGAGAGGTCGCCGCCACCTATCGCATCCACGAGGACACGGCGGTACTCCGCCCAAGCGGGGCAGACCTCCACCGTATGCTCCACCGTGTCCTCTGGGCGATCCGCGCAGTGGTAACACCCGGGCGTTTCCTCCCGCCTGATCTGATGCCGGAATCTCGCGAAACAACCGTGTCCGGTGAGGACCTGCGTCAGGCGGAAGGTGAGGACGCCGTGACGTCTCTCCAGCCACTCCTCAAAGAGGGGCACTACCGCCGCGATGGTGGCGTGCCCAGCGCTGGGTTGCGACAGTCGCTGTCTCCATGTCGCCATGAGATCCTGTCGGAGCTCCGTCCGCCGAGCCGCGAGGTGTCGCCGCAGCAGAGTTTCGTCTCGGCGTTTGGCCTCCTCGCGCCACTCTCAGAGCAACGCGAGAACCTTGGCCTCCAGGTCCCATGGCGACAGTCCGGCAAGGAGGCTCGCCGCCTCACAGGAGACCGTGCGGTATCCTCGGATGAGCCGAATGGCCATGACCCTTTGGGACGCGTTCAACCGGCGTGGTGGTCGCCGCCTCAAAGAACACGCCCACACCGGTGACCCGTAAAGGGCCATGGACCGCATGATCCCCGCGTAGAGCCTCCGGCAGGAGGCGTTTGGACCCCTTAAATTGGGCAGGAGCCGCTTCAACGCAGCACTGGCCGCTCCAGACTGGGAGCCAAACGTCGTAAATGCTCGACGAAGTTCCACCGGCTGTCGAGGACGAGACCCAGGTACCTCATCGTCTCCTCGACGCCGATGTGAACCCCTCCTACCGTTATCCGGGAACCCGATGCCCCGATTCCCCTGGAGGAGGCGTAATGGGGCCGTTACTGGCATTCCATTTCATCTTCCTCCCAAGCCTCCAGTGATTGTCCCGCCGCCGCGGTGGTTGCGGTGGCGACGACAGCTGTGGGTCCGGCGGCAGCGGCGGAAGCGGTGGCGGCGGCTGCTGCGGCGGTGACGGTGGTGGCGGAGGGCTTGGCCCTACCCCTGGCCTTGGCGGGTGGAGCACAGGAACTGCTCCCAGCCCGGTGATCGGGCTTGCCTGCTGCCGCACATGCGATGCAGTGCGGCGCGGCGTTGCTCGAGCCGGCCTTGTGACCGGGCTGACCACAGCGGAAGCAGTAGTCGCTGCGGTCCACCTCCGCGGTGCACTTAGCCGCCACATAGTCGCCCATATGGCAGCGGAAACATCTCAGAGGTCTGGGCTCCGGCAGTTTAAACTGCGCTGAAACCCAGCCCACCAATAGTCTCCGGCCCTCCGCGGTGTTCTTCCTGACCGCCGACACGGGGCAGCTGACCATAACGGTTTGCAACCCCGTGGGGTCAGGACGGATGGCGCTCGTCCTCACCTGCTCGCCAGGTCACCCCCCTGTCCTGGCCACGGCGGCCACCACCTCAGCCTCCGTCACGGTCGTCCAGGCCCAAAATACGCATGTCAGCGCACTTTGTCGGCCTGGACACCCGAGAACCCCAGACATTAGGTTCGTATTTTCTCATCAACAAAGTATGTGTGATTGAGTAGTGCTAGTACCTATGTTCTTTGAACGAACGCATATATCCGGGCCGACGCGACGACGAAGTCAATTTTTGGTGTAAAACATCTATTGGCGCGGCTTGGCAACAAAATGGACTCGAATGCCGTGACGCCAAACGGCATGAAAATTAGAACCCATCTATGCGAAAAAAGTAACATAACACACAACTACAACAACAACACAACACCACCAACAACAACAACCAACAACAACTACACCACCAACAACAACTAACAACAATTTTGAATTCTTATAATAGATGTATCACATCTGCTGGGCGTCCCGTGACGGCCAACTTTTTTTTTGTTTTGCGTATATGTACTTAGATCATATTTGAAAAGTCAAAGAGGGTGTTTTTGCACCCTCCCAAAACATGGTAGAATAGTTTTCGTTATTAACACCTATTGAATAAACTATGTACTCGTATGTAGAAGCCACAAGAATAATGTAACCCAGTATTTTCGTATTAAGTAACATGATCTAGACTAGAAGTCCTAGGAGTTTCATATACATTCTTCTAGGGATCAACGCTTTGGAATGTGCAATTAGCTTCATCTTTCTGACTGACCAACCTCTTAACAATAGGCTAGCCTAGTTTACCCTTTTTAGGGTTACGTACCCCAAGGGCCCAACCGGTGCCCTATTGTTGTCACTCACGTGTCCGTCTGTCTCTCCGGCCGTCGTGTACAACCTAGACTAGAAGTCTTTAAGTCAAGAGTGAATAGTTTACTTCTAGGCAAGCGTGCTCCATCTTCGACCACATCATCGCTTACCATCAGGTGAGATAGTGGTCAAACGCGTGTCTTTCAAGAATAATAAAAAAAAAGTTTGATTGAAAGTTTAAAAAAAAACTTGAAAGATTACAGGGAAACCTATAAGAGAGGGAGAAGAGGGCTCCTCCCTCTCTTATAGGTTTTCCTGTAATCTTAAAGAACCTACTTTCTGTATTATTATTTACAAAATTTTAGGCCCAGTGGTTTCGGAGATAAGGGCGGATAATATTGTTACGTCGACCGTATTACTCTGGAACGTTCGAGAATGTGGTCGAAGTTTGCAGAAGTTTCCACTAGGTTCGAGAACATTCCATTGTGGTACTGTATAGAAAGACATAGATGTTTCTAGAATATTCCACTATAGGATAGTTCGACAATGATCTGGAAACTTCCATGACCGTATAAATAGGCCGGACGGCGGGCGAGTGGGTCAGTCTGATTTCGACTACGGATGCGAATACAAGCGATTACGAAGAGAATAGTGATTATTAGCGAATTAGTGTTTGTGTTTATAAGTTGTTGAGTTAATAAAGAATATTTAGTTAATTAATTGTTGTAAAATAATTTATCCCATACCCAGCTCGTAACAAATTGGTGTCAGAAGTGAGGGATAAATTATGCCAATTTTACCAAAGGACGACACGGACGGTATTCGTACAAGGAGTCAACGGCAGCAAGACATGGATCAGAGGCGGTTTGGAGATTCTCCGATACAGACGCCGGGTGGTGTTCAGCCTACGACAGAGCCAGTCGCTAGCCCATGTGGAGTTTCTTCAGCACCAGCGGTGCCAGACTTGTCTGCGCTAATGGCGCTGTTGCAGGAACAGGCTTGCCGTCAAGAAGAACAGGTCCGTCGGTTGGAGGAGAAGCTTCATCAAGATAAAGAGGAGCAGGCCCGCCGCCAAGAAGAGCAGGCCCGCCGCCAAGAAGAACAGGCCCGCCGCCAAGAAGAGCAGGCCCGCCGCCAAGAAGAGTTACAGGCCCGACGCCAAGAAGAGCAGATGCTCCTCATTAAAGACCTTCACTCAACACTTGGCAAAGAGTTCAAGGTGATGAAGGAGCAGGTTCACCAGCATGAGAACCGCATCTCAGAAGCTGAAGTTCAGATTGCCGGGGTGAAGAAGGCTTTAGGTGAACTTAGGGCTGGAGACGGGGTTGTGCCTTCAGTGGTTGCTGCACCTTCGGCACGTGGATTTAAGGTGCCACCATTCGACGGAACATCTTCATGGTCGGCCTACAAAATTCCATTTGAGGCCGTTATGAAAGCGAATGGGTGGACCAAAGACCAAGCTATGACAGCGCTCACCTTAGGCCTCCGAGACCAGGCCCTAACCATACTTGAGGCTCTTGGCAAGGATGTGACCTACGAGCAGCTGCTGGAAGCGTTAGAGTCCAGATATGGCGACGCGCACTTGGAGCACGTATTTCGCGCTAAGTTAAGAGATCGCGTTCAACGTAGTGCCGAGAACCTACAGCAGTGGGCCTTGGAAGTTGAAAAGTTGGTTCGGAAAGCATACCAGTCCGCCCCTGCACTCATCAATGGCAATCTGGTACAGGCGTTCATCGACGTGACTTTGAAGTTAGAGCCGCTGTAAGACTTGGGCATCATGAGAAACTGAAGGACGCCTTGGCCCATGCCTTGGAAGTAGAGGCAGTGAGGCAAGACCATCGAACACACCGTATCAGGGAGGTTGTGGCATCACCTGTACGCGATCGTCCGCAAGGGTATAGCCCTAGGTGTTACACTTGTGGAGAAAGGGGTCATCTTCGGTCAAGCTGTCCAAAGCGAAGCACACTGAGAGAAAATCAATCCCAGCAAGATAGGGCGACTGATACAACTGCCCAGCAACAGCAGGGAAACGAGTAAACGCCAGGACTGAGGGGCCGGTGCTGGCTGGTATTGAAAGAGCCCCGAGGATCTCGATCTCACAGGCCCATGACGGAAACAGCCTGATCATCAAAGGCGAAGTCAACGGAAAACCATGCAAATTTACGTTGGATACTGGAGCTTCTCACACGGTCGTCAATTCTCATCTAGCAAGTCGGTTCCTTGGGGACTTCTTCAATAACCACGACCGTATACAATTACTGACAGCTACCGGTCAGCACATAATCGTCCGAGGCAGGAAGGAGGTGGAGTTAAAATTAGGTAACAAAATTTATCGGCATAATGTCATCGTGGCTGACATAGTGGACGATTGCATCCTGGGTTTAGACTTCATGCGGAAACATCGTTGTGAGATCGACGTTGATCAAGGAGTATTGAAGTGTGGTACAGAGGAAATCTTCATGGAAGGTGTACCATCAGGAAAAGTGTTCCGTTTGAAATTTGACGTGTCAACACTTTTGGAAAACTGCGATTTAACGGAAGTAGAAATGGATAAGGCTAAGAAGATGTTACTTCAGTACGCCGACTCTTTCTCTACAAATGATGCTGACATAGGATGAACAGGACTGGTCCAGCACAAAATTAATACTGGCAACGAGTTACCAATCCGTCAACGACCAAGAAGACTGCCGGTTGCACGTGAAAAGGAAGTGGAAATGATGATTGAGGGTATGGTCAAGGATGGTGTTATAGAGCCTTCATCGAGTCCATGGTGTTCTCCTGTGGTCCTGGTGAAGAAAAAGGACGGCAACACGCGCTTTTGTGTGGACTATCGACGATTGAACGACGTCACGAAGAAGGACAGTTACCCACTGCCTAGGATCGACGACACATTGGATACACTGACTGGAATGAGGTGGTTCACCACGCTAGACTTGAAAAGTGGCTACTGGCAAGTGGAAATAGACCCTAAGGATAAGGAGAAAACTGCATTCTCAACAGGAAAGGGGCTATGGCAGTTTAAAGTTATGCCATTCGGATTGTGCAATGCTCCTGCGACGTTTGAAAGGCTAATGGAGCAAATACTTGCCGGGTTGATCGGAGACGCATGTCTTGTCTATTTAGACGACATTATTATCGTGGGCCGTACATTTGAAGATCACCTTCAAAATCTCAATCGAGTGCTGTCAAAAATCCGGACGGCAAATCTTAAATTAAGTCCGAAAAAGTGCTCATTTTTCAGACGACAAGTGAACTTTTTAGGACACATAGTTTCGGAGGAAGGTGTTTAGACAGATCCGGAGAAAATCGTCGCCGTCAAGGATTGGCCAGTTCCGAAAGACAAGACACAGGTCAGAGCATTTCTGGGTTTGTGCTCCTACTATCGGCGGTTTGTCAAGAATTTTGCCGACATTGCAAAACCTTTACACAAACTCACTGAGGAGAAGCAACAGTTCTGTTGGGACGAGAATTGTGACATCGCATTCCGGGAATTAAAGAAACGTCTGTGCAATACACCTATTCTGGGATATCCTGACAATGAAAATGACTTCATAGTTGACACAGACGCAAGTAATACTGGAATTGGAGGCGTGTTGTCTCAACGGAAAGGAAACCAGGAAGTTGTTATAGCTTACTACAGCAAATCTTTATCCAAACCAGAAAGAAATTATTGCGTCACGAGACGGGAGCTACTCGCAGTAGTAAGGACATTGCAACACTTCAGTAAATATTTGCTGGGACGGAAATTCCAATTGCGAACTGACCACGCTGCATTAAAGTGGCTATTGCAGTTCAAGAATCCAGAGGGACAAGTGGCAAGATGGATCGAACTACTACAAGAGTTTGACTTCGTAACGGAACATCGTAGTGGGAGAACTCACGGTAACGCAGATGCACTGTCTAGAAGACCTTGCCCTGAAGACTGTAAGCATTGTACCAAGCAAGAGACTAAGGAAGTAGTTCCCGTGAGGATGCTAAGAATGGATCTCAGCAATGAATGGAAGGAAACCCTACAGCTTGCTCAGCAAAATGACACGGACCTCAAACCGATCTTTGAGTGGATTAAAGCTGGTGCTCCGAAGCCCAAGTGGAGTGATGTTGCGGCGTTAAGTTCCATCACAAAGAGCTATTGGGCACAATGGAACAGCTTGGTTATCCAGGATGAAGTCTTGTGCCGTAAATGGGAAAACGCCCGAGGAGACAACTTTCATCTACAAATTGTTGTCCCCAAAGCCAAAGTACCGGATGTTTTACGGCTCTACCATGATGGATGTTCAGGAGGACATATGGGGGTAAAAAGAACTCTACTGAAGATACGAGAGCGGTTTTACTGGATTCACTGTCGAGAGGATGTTGAGGACTGGTGCCGCAAATGTACCAGTTGTGCGGCTGTGAAAGGACCCCAGACACGCAGCAGAGGTGCTTTACAATTATACAACGTGGGAGCCCCCTGGGAACGGATAGCACTAGACGTTGCAGGACCATTTCCGGAAAGTGAAAACGGAAACAAGTACTTCATGGTTGTCATGGATTACTTCACAAAGTGGCCAGAAGTCTTCGCCATTCCCAACCAAGAAGCAACAACAGTCGCAGATAAATTGGTTCAGGAAGTGTTCTGTCGTTTTGGAGTACCCTTGGAAATTCACAGCGACCAAGGGAGGAATTTTGAATCACAAGTTTTCCAGGAGACTTGTCGACTGATGGGTACTCACAAGACCAGAACCACTTCTTACCATCCGCAATCTGATGGAATGGTAGAACGTTTCAACCAAACGTTGGAGAGATATCTGGCAAAAGTTGTGGAAAGCAGGCAAAGGGATTGGGACAAGCACATACAGCCATTTCTTCTGTCCTACCGTAGTGCAGTTCACGAAAGTACGACTGTGACACCAGCCTTCGCGAACTTTGGAAGGGAATTACGGTTGCCTGCAGATTTAATCACCGGAACCCCTCCTGATGCCCCACGCAGTGTAACCGATTACGCGAATGACTTGCGTAACATGTTGAATGATGTATATGAGCATATCAGACAATCCGGCCAACAAATGTCTGATAAGATGAAGACCCGATACGACCGGAAGGCAAACCATAGAGGTTTTGACGAAGGTTCACTGGTGTGGTTGCATAACCCAGTGCGCAGCAAAGGGAAGTCTCCCAAATTGCAAGCAAAATGGGATGGACCATACCGAATCGTGACCAGGATCAACGATGTCACCTACCGAATACAGAAGGGTCCACGAGGTGCGCCTAAGATTGTCCATGTAGACCGTTTGGCGCGATACTACGGGACTAATGATGCTCGGGACGAGCATGTCTAAGGAGGGGGCAGTGTTACGTCGACCGTATTACTCTGGAACGTTCGAGAATGTGGTCGAAGTTTGCAGAAGTTTCCACTAGGTTCGAGAACATTCCATTGTGTTACTGTATAGAAGTTCATAGATGTTTCTAGAATATTCCAGTATAGGATAGTTCGACAATGTTCTGGAAACTTCCATGACCGTATAAATAGGCCGGACGGCGGGCGAGTGGGTCAGTCTGATTTCGACTACGGATGCGAATACAAGCGATTACGAAGAGAATAGTGATTATTAGCGAATTAGTGTTTGTGTTTATAAGTTGTTGAGTTAATAAAGGATATTTAGTTAATTAATTGTTGTAAAATAATTTATCCCATACCCAGCTCGTAACAATATGGTCATTTTTCATCTTGTTTCCTAAATAACTTAAAAACTTTATATTTTAAAATTATGAAATAAAAAATACATTCGAGACCCTCACAATATGGCCGCCCTTTCATTTGATATGTCGCACGGCACAGTTTAAAAAACCGCTTTTTTTATTTTCCGATTTTCACCCCAAAAGTGACCCCCATATTCCAAATTATTTTGTTTAGGGTACACGTTCGTGCTGGGGTCACATAAATTCATGTGTGACCCAATTTCAACTAACGTCCAAGCAGATTCAGAGCAAATTGGCTGTGACAGACGGATAGACGGACAGACAGACTGACAAACACATGAGTGAATCTTTAGGGGTCCCGGTGTTTCATTCGAACTTTCGGAACCCTAAAAAACATTTTTTTTTCCAAAATTCGTTCAGTCGCAGTTCAGCCCCGGAAACGGGATCCGCACAGAGTACATTATAATATATAGAAAGGGATCCGAGGTATAAACTTTACGGCACTCCACTACCTAGTGGGTACACCAAACATAATTATATTAGTTAGTGATATGACATCTGTGTGCCATGTTTCATCCAAATCGGTTTAGCCCTTAAGGCGTAAAGAGTTCCTTTCGCAATTATAATATAAATTTTCCAAGTGGGCGTGGATGGCCAGAAACTATAAGGAATACTAAAAAGAGTCTCGAGCCTAGTTTTCAAGAAAATGCCATCAACGCCCGCGGCGCGTCTAAAGTAGGTAATGTTACGAGCTGGGTATGGGATAAGTTATTTTACACCTATTAATTAACCAAATATTCTTTATTAACTCAACAACTTTTTTGTTTGCGGTTCTCTGTATGCGGTAGGTAACATCGTTGATCCTGGCCACGATTCGGTATGGTCCATCCCATTTGGCTTGCAATTTAGGAGACTTCCCTTTGTTGCGCACTGGGTTATGCAACCATATCAGTGAACCATCGTCAAAACCTCTATTGTTTGCCTTCCGGTCGTATCGGATCTTCATATTATCAGACATTTGTTGGCCGGATTGTCTGATATGCTCATATACATCATTCAACTTGTTACGCAAGTCATTCGCATAATCGGTTACACTGCGTGGGGCATTAGGGGGGGTTCCGGTGATTAAATCTGCAGGCAACCGTAATTCCCTTCCAGAGTTCGCGAAGGCTGGTGTCGCAGTCGTACTTTCGTGAACTGCACTACGGTAGGACAGAAGAAATGGCTGTGTGTTGTCCCAATCCCTTTTTTTTTTTTTTGGGTGGGAAATCATCCAATGACATCTCCCGCTCTAGGGTGGAGCGGAAGGGCGTGCCAGACTTTTACTGACTAAAACCCACCCCTGTTCCTCCCTGCCCTGAATGCCTAGGGGCGAGGTAACTCTTTCGAATTTATCCTCAACCCCCGGGCAGGCATCGGCCATGACGGGCCCCGTCCTGTTTGCTGACAACTCTTTGAGGCACGCGTGGAACACTACGCGCCGACGACTCTCGGGCCTGGTGCTGATCGGAAGGCGAGTTACCCACTACTCGCCGTCCGCAGGCCCGGGTCTACGGTGGCCGGAGATCGTTTCACGACGTCCTCTGCCCAGGGTGTCTCCTGCGGCGGCTGCTGCTAGGGCGTGAGGGCGAGTCTGTTGTTGCAGCCTCTCCCTCACCCGTTCCGCCTCCTCCTTCGTTGTCCCAATCCCTTTGCCTGCTTTCCACAACTTTTGCTAGATATCTCTCCAATGTTTGGTTGAAGCGTTCTACCATTCCATCAGATTGTGGATGATAAGAAGTAGTTCTGGTCTTGTGAGTACCCATCATTCGACAAGTCTCCTGGAATACTTGCGATTCAAAATTCCTCCCTTGGCCGCTGTGAATTTCCAAGGGTACTCCAAAACGACAGAAGACTTCCTGAACCAATTTATCTGCGACTGTTGTAGCTTCTTCGTTAGGAATATGGCGACAACCAGACGCCATATTGTGAATAAGAAAAAAAGAAAAGTAGACGAACTCATATTAAGTCAATCTGCCTAGCCATTTCCCAACTATCTTGGGGTCGGCTTCCAGTCTAAGCGGATGCAGCTGAATACCAGTATTTTACAAGGAGCAACGAACTATATTAAAACCTCATCTGTCACGTGGGTCACATGTGACCACGAACAATAGATTTTCTTTTGTGTCTGTTGTCTGACAGATCAGCCATTAAGTGGGGTATCAAAATATAGGGTTCGAGGAGGCGATTCCAAAAAATAACTCACTAAAATGTAAAAAATAAAAAAATAAATATTTTCAAAAAACCCTACTGTCAAAAACAACTAAAATTTTCCAAACAAGTTACTTTTTAAGCAGTCTGATGCAGTTGGTGGCATAAAATCAATAATTGAACTAAAACAACAGCCACCAACTGCTTGAAAAGTGACTTGTTTGGAACTTTTTATTTAATTTGTAGGTACATACCAGTACACATACAGGGTGTAACGGAAAGGTGTGGTCATATTTTAAGAACTGCTGATGCCTATCGCTATGAACAACCTTCTTCTAAAAATCTTTCTTCGAAAACCTGAGGAAATTAAAAAAAAAAGCCTTCAATACAAATATTGATCAGCTAATGATAACTTTGTATGGAAAGTTCAATTATTTTTTTTGGGAATTTTCAATTTTATTTTAGAGAAAGTTATTCATTTCCATGGGCAGGACCGGTTCTTAAAATATGACCACACCTTTCCGTTACACCCTGTATAAGTGTTAGGTAACATTCCCAACTACAAGTTTTCGTAAAAACTGAACATATGTCGCTATAACTACGTTACTGCATACTTTGATCTCAATAAAAATAATAGTAGGTATAACTTCTGAACTATAAATGTGTTATTTTCAAAATCAGTTTGTTAGAACATTCCCTGCTCTTTACTAGACCTAACACATTTATGTATAAGGTAATTTCATTCCCAACTACTAGTTTTCTTATAACATAACTTAGAAATGTCATTATAACTATAATACGTGACAACGTATTATAGTTATAACGACATTTCATTTCATTGCAGTAGATATACTGCATACTTTGATCTCAACGAAATTAAAATAACTTCTAAACTTTAAATGCGTTTTACTCAAAATCAGTTCAGGACATTTCCTGTTCTTTGTCTATACCTTTCAAATAAGGCTTTATACTTACGAGTATCTATACTAATTAATAAAATATTTTATAGGGGTAAAGTTTGCTCAGGGGTTGAGGATAAATTCGAAAGAGTTACCTCGCCTCTGGGCATTCAGGGCAGGGAAGGAACAGGGGTGGGTTTTAGTCAGTAGGAGTCTGACACGCCCTCCCACTCCACCCTAGAGCATCATTGAATGATTTCCCACACCCACAAAAAAAAAGGGGTCCAGTTTGTGAGGTTGTAGGGGGTAATCTGTGGATCGACTGAACCGATTTTGAAAATTCTTCTAACAATAGAAAGCCACGTTATTTGTGAGTGTCATAGGCTAGATAAATTTCTGAAATCCACGCGGACGAAGTCGCGAAGTGCTAATATTATATAAGTTGAGAACTCTTGGCTATTATGAAAACCGCGCCTTCCTCATTGTTCTCATACTTGATTCAATTTAAATTATTACATTAGTCAGGCACACACGTGCAAACCGGTTGTTTTCTTGACAACTAGGTTTGCAGTCTCGCTGTTCTGAAACTTAGTTAACTAGGGACTAGATTCAGTTAGTTATTAACTTTTCGTAACATCACGCCTCTAGGTAGGTAGTTCTGAATAGGTTAGGCAGGGGTGTTTCTGCCCAGGGGTCGTGGATAAATTCGAAACAGAGTTACCGCGCCCTTGAAGGCACTCAGGGCAGGGAAGGAACAGGGGTGGGTTTTAGTCAGTGAAAGTCTGACACGCCCTCCCGCTCCACCCACAGCGGGAGAAGTCATAGGACGATTAAACACCCCACAAAAAAAGGGGTATCTTAAATTGGGCACGCCACAATTGCGGCGGTAAGGCCGGGACTCCACCAAAGCGGAGACGAGACGAGCGGAGAGGAGATGTTTTTTAAACAACCAATAGAATTGTGTTATTGACACATCTCCTTTCCGCTCAGCTTCAGTGGAGATCGCTGTGCGGAGATGTGTAATATTTGTATGGCGCGATGGAAGCGGAGATGTGAGCAGTGCGCGGACGACGCGCAGTGGAGACGAGAGATGTGAGCGGCGTGCAGTGAGCGATGTCACCCTCCCCCCTCTCAACCGCTATATATCGTCTACCTTTCGAGTCAGAATGCGTACTGAGCACTCAACGCCTCGCACCCGAGCTGAAAAATTATTCTTTTTCAAATTTATCCGTTTTTTTTTTTTTTTTTGCGGGGTGGGCAATCATCCAATGACATCTCCCGCTCTGGGTGGAGCGGGAGACAGTGTCAGACACTTACTGACTAAAACCCACCCCTGTTCCTTCCCTGTCTGAGTGCCAGGGGTGTAAGTCGTGGATAAATTCGAAACAGAGATACCGCGCCCTTGCAGGCACTCAGGGCAGGGAAGGAACAGGGGTGGGTTTTAGTCAGTAAGAGTCTGACACGCCCTCCCGCTCCACCCAGAGCGGGAGATGTCATTGGATGATGTCCCACCCCGCAAAAGAAAAGAAAAAAACGAATAAATTTGAAAAAGAATTACCGAGGCCCTGGCACAAACAACTGAAGGAACAGCGGTGGGTTGTAGTCAGTAAGTCTGCGCTTCACACAGAGCGGGAGAAGTCATTGGATGATTTCGTCCCCCCTCCAAAAAAAAGAGTTATTCCGGTCAGATGATCCCCTGATCTAATCCGTGCTGGTTATTATAAATATTATTGTGTTTTAATTCCTGTCTGATCCACTATAAACTTTGACATTCCGGTTAGGACCGGAATCTGAAAAAACCTACAGTTAAGAAAAAAACAGTTGTTCATGTAAAAATATTTATTTAACACCAGATACAAGGTAGTAAAAAAAAACTTTTTCACAAAAAAAAACCAACCGACTTCCAAAAAAGAAACTACACATAAAAATTTAAAAAATAACTTTAATTTCGGCAGTCGGTGTTTGTATTTTATTTCTCCGTTATTTGACACCGACTTCCGAAATTAAACTAAATATCATTTATTTCAGGCATAAAATAACCCATATCATAAAATCAGACACAAGAAATAAAATAAAAATTACAATAAAATAAAATAAAATAAAATTAAAATTAAAATTAAATTAAAATACATTTACAATTAGATTAAGATACAATAATAATTAATCGAAAACAAAATAATAGCATGTCAAAAATATATTAATTATCAAATTATTAAATAATTAAACGACTAAATTGAAGTTATTTTTTAATTTTTAGTGTAGGTATTTTCTTTTTTGGAAGTCGGTTGTTGTTTTTGTAAAAAAGTTTTTTATTTTTCACTTTTTAGTTGTTATAACCCAGAACTAAAAACCCCAATAACATGGAACGTGGCATTTAAACATACTCGTAATTGGAGAAAACCAAAACGTCATCTATGTATATGTATTTTTCGTTTTTGTTCAGTTTCTCAAAAAGCGCTGAAGCAATTTCGATAAAATTTATATGGGACCACCTCGGGAGTATATTCTTTCGGATAAGAAAGAATTTTAAAAATCGGTCCACAACTGACGGAGATATCGGCGGGCATACATAAAAACCTCCTCCTTTTTCGAAGTCGGTTAAAAAGAGAAAGGCTGTTACTGCTCTTTCGTTTTCGACAGAAAAATGAGGAGGTTCTTAATTCAACTGCATTATTTTTATGTGTGTTACCTCATCTTATTACAACAACTCATTATGTTAAATTTTTTGACGTTTTGTGAGAGCTAAGCTCACGTGTGGGGTGTCAAAAGATGCGTCTCCGCGCGGCCTAACGGATTGTACAAAAATAAAAATTTAAGTAGAACAAAAACCTATGTTCCGATGCAATCTGTCGCGGCAATAGAAACCTTTTTTTTTTGTTTTCGGGGGGATACCTTCAAAAGTCCTGGTCTTTTTGGGAAAAGACAAACCACCCCGGTGATCACGATCAGAACGTGGAACCGTTACCTCTTAAGACGCTGTTAACTGCCAACGACCTTGAGTGTTTAGCTTGCGTGTTCTGTGCTGAGCTCACGTAACGCGTAGTACGTCCACCCAGTAATGGGACCTGCCTGTCAAGGAGCGCTGTCCGAAATTAGACTCATTATTAATTTATTAGAGATACAACGACAGGTGATAAACTAAAACACGTATACTAAAAATATAAATATTTAAATGATCTTTAAAATGGTGAAGGTTTAATAAAAATACGCTATATAGTTTTTGCGTGATTTTCAGTTTTTTTATCTGCGTTAGACATAATTTACAAATTAATTATACTATGTTATAAAAATATAATTTCAAATATTCACATAACAAATTACGAAGAAAATTGTCTAGAGTAACAAATTTTTTTTTTCAAAGAAATAAAACTGGTCGTTTAGACGTGATGTTCAAAAATCATTAGAAGTCGTGTAACTGCGCCGTAGACCATTCTGCGCGGCAATAGGAACCTACCGTGCAAAACTTTTTCCCAACAAAATATTTGTAAATACCTTGTTCCTACAAACTGTTCCAATTCATATTTTACTTATCCACCACCACAATTAATTACTCAAACGTGATCTAAAATCTTAACAATTATCTATTGAAGTGTCCGCTATAAACTAGCCGTGTCCGGCAATTATTCGGACGTTCGACCGGTAACGGTCCGGTCAAAGGTGGCAGCGGTACGTGTACACTGGAACTGATTTCATCGACACATAGGATCGCATTGACACAACGTACTATTAGGGTGTTATTACACCAATCGGTCGATCGTCGAGCGATGCAATCGATCGATAGCAGAATCCATTAGTTGACGTTAATCGATAGTTTCTATTACACCAATCGATCGATCGTCGATCGATGCCATCGATCAACGATAGATAGTAGAACGAATTAGTCGACGTCGATCGATAGTTTCTACTAGGTACACCAATCGATCAAGCGTCGATCGATGTAGAATGGCTTAGTCGACGTCGACTGTTTATCGACTGGTATCCGACGATTAGCCAAAGCTATTATACCAATCGATCAACGTTAATCGATGGGATCGATCGACGATCGATTGATCGTGTAAATAAATACCTAAGTCGCGCGCGAAATATTAATTCGAAATTGGAATGTTTAAATGCAATCGTCATTTTATTTGGTTATAAAACGAAAAGGGTAAGAGAAGAATGATACGATATAATTGCGCTGAGCCAGCTCATAACGAAAGAGTTAGCATCTCAGTATTTGCTGGGCGTCAAACACCCAGCGCTGGTTTTTAGTTGGCATCCCGCAGTAACACACGGGCGAGGATAAAGAAGTAGTGATCAACCGAATCACGATTTTTATTTTTATATCTTCCAGATTTGGTCGAAACCGAAACCAAAACTGATGTGGTAACAGAAAAACTGCTAATAACTAAAAAAAAAGAAGGGTGTGTGTACCTATTTATGTACGCACGTAAGAAGTTATACTTCTTTGGCGTAAAAAGATAAAAGACCAATCTGTCACAAAGTTTGCAAAAGGAAAACAATCATTCTTCATGAACCACAGACTATAGCTAACTTCAGGGTGTTGGTTCTAGCTAACTTCAGGGTATCGGTTTGTGGCGGTGTGAAAATGTACTCTCATCATTTTTCCCTAGCGCTCCAAAAGAAGTATTAGATATAACTTCAAAAACAAGCGAGCCTTACAGTAGTCGCATATAATGTATAACATTGGACCTCTTACCATGGTAATAATCACATTAACATTATATCCTGAAAAATAAAATTTTAAAACGTTTAGTTCCAGACCACGCGCAGACTTATCGTGCGCGCCCTCTACCATCTGAGAGCCAACTCTAATACCGCGCGTGTTCATTGGTCAAATCAAATAGCACGCGTTTCGGGGCTTCCTGTTACACACTTCCCTCCCATTTAAAGAAATCACCTCCACAGATTTCAGAAAAGCGAGAGGAAAGATGTTACACCATGTTACACATCAAAAAATGTCTCGATATAGTTGCCATTTAGACGTTGCCTCAAGAGGCTGATTTTCAGCTTCTTCTTCTTAGCGTGTCGATGGAAAATTTAATTAAATATTATATGTTTGTAGATTGTTCAGTACCAATGACAGATTAGGTGTACGCTCACCAGTAGGCGTGCCGGACAGTCTGAGGTCTGAGAGTCCAGACCGATCCACTAAAATCGATTCAGATTACCAAACTTACATAATTGTGACCCAACACCGGTTCGGTAATTGTTGTCAGTTTCTCGTCTTAATTGTTAACAATAGAATAGTCGGGAATAAAGCCCGTGTATGAGCTTGGTGGGATTGTTTTGAAGTACAGGGAATGTTGGGAGACATTTCTGGGCGTGACATTGATGTGTTGCTAGGGTCCTATTAATTTAATTTCTCATTCTGTTCCTAAGGTGTCTCGCACCCATATCCTTTTATAACTTCACAATCGCTTCACCATAGAGACTCCACTTTTTTGTGGCGAGGATTAGGAAGAGATGTTTTAAGGCGCACATATACGACTACTAATGATTTTTAATTGAACATCACGTCTAAACGACTAGTCTTATTTCTTTAAAAAATTTTTTTTCGTAATTTGATATATAAATATTTGAAATTAATTTTTATAAAGTAGTGTAATTAATTTGTAAAGTTATGTCTAACGCGGATAAATAAATGAGAATCACGCAAAATCTGTTCAGCGTATTTTTATGAAACTTTCACGATTTTAAAGATAATTTAATTATTTATTATTTCGACGACAAAATTAAACGTTTTAACGATATTTCAGATAGACTTTCCAAAATTAATTTACATTCGGCGGTCACCCTCATCAGGTATTGCTGTTTCGGACCAAATTTCATATATTTTCTTCGCTCTTCCCTTTTATGGAAGCAGCCACATCTCTTGGACAAAATCGATCAAATTATTCGTTCCACTCTTACGTCCATCTTAAATGTGGCCCTGGATGACCGAGCATGGCTGCAAGCCATGCTACCCATTCGCTTTGGTGGGCTCGGCATCCGCAAAATTTCTAGTGTAAGCCTACCGGCGTTCCTGTCTTCGGTCCACAGCACTCGACAGTTAACCACACGAATTTTAACCCCATCGCTGGTAAACTGTGAGGTGCCGAGCTTGACTGATGCTGTGAGCGCCTGGAAAGCGGCTTGCCCAAACACGGCGTTGCCCGAGAACCCATCTTCCCAGAGACAGTGGGATGAGCCGCTCTGCAGGTTGGTACGGAATAATCTCATTAATACGTCCACCAATACTGCTGAGCGTGCCCGCCTACTGGCTGTGGGTGAATGGGAGTCGGGCCTTTGGCTACAGGCACTACCGTCACCCAACATTGGTACCATGCTGAGTGACGCCACTTTCCGGATCGCTACATGTTTGCGTCTGGGTGCTCCAAATGGAGCTCCACATCGCTGTCAATGCGGTGAAGCAGTCGACCGCCTCGGACACCATGGCCTATCCTGCGGTAGGAGTGCTGGTCGGATAGCACGGCACGCCAGCATTAATGACATCATCCGTCGGGCTCTTGTCACCGCCAGGGTGCCAGCTGTTTTAGAACCCAATGGTTTGGCACGTGACGATGGGAAGAGGCCAGACGGAATGACCATAATGCCTTGGAAGTTGGGTAGGCCTTTGGTGTGGGATGCAACATGTGTCGACACCCTTGCGCCATCCCATCTTCTTAGCACGGCAGGCTGTGCTGGGGTGGCTGCTGCAGGTGCAGAAAACCTCAAACGGCGCAAATATAACAACCTTATTGGGAGTTACATGTTTGAGCCGTTTGGGGTTGAAACACTAGGGCCATGGGGTCCGAGTGCTCATCGAGTTTTCCGGCATATCAGCAAGCTGTTAGTCGACTCTTTCACATGACCAGAGGGCTGGGCTTTTCTTTGGCCAACGAATCAGCATTGCTATTCAACGTGGCAATGCTGCTTAGCGTTCTGGGCACTTTTTCCATTGACAGCGATGTGGATGAATTTTTTGATGCCCAGTGAGTTGTTTTTTCATACGCATTTGTACATGTTAGGTATTATTGTTAGTTTGTATATATATCTTTTAAGTTATATTATAATATGATAATAAATTTTATATAATATAGATTATATCTATTTAATTATTTATCTTTTAGTATACGTGTTTTAGTATAATACTTGTTGTTTTATGTATAATAAATTAATAATGCGTCTAATTTGGGACAGCGCTCCTTGATGGGCGAGTCCTATTACCGGGTTGACGTACGATGCGTTGCGTGAGCTCAGCAAAGAACACGCAACCTAACCACTCAAGGCAGTTGGCGTAGTGCCTTAAGTTAGTGCTGGTTTAGTCCCATACTGTGATTAATGGTACCATGTTTCTGGTGACGAGCCTATTGCCCGGTAGACAGGGCACGAATCCAAACCCCTGGTTGCTACCGAAAAATTTCACTAGAATAACCCAGTAATACGTTGAAGGACCAAGGGAGTCAAACCTAGGATGCTCAGTAGTTGCACTTACGACCGTAAGATCATAACAAATGAACAAGTTACAAAACTTGGGGGTTTTTAAGTCAAGAAGAAATAGGTTACTTCTAGGCAAGCGTGCTCCATCGTCGACCACTTCATCGCTTAAGGGTCTACTACCGGCCAAGTGGCGCCCTCATTGACTAAAAAATCGTAGCATAGCATTGAAAATAAATAATAATGAATCCAGCGTCACGTTTGTTACAAACGAATAAAGTATTTTTACGTTGTTAAAACAGGTCTCAGAATGTTTCGCATCCAAAGTAGTAGGCAAAAGTGTCAGAAACGGCCGTTTTTGGCACGATTTCGCTACGAATTACGACTATGCTACGATTTTTTATTCAATGAAGGCGCCACTTGGTCGGTAGTAGGGCCTTAATGTAAGATAATAAGTAGTCAAGCGTAAGCATAGCGTTAACAATAAAAAAATCTCGGTTTTGTTTGTTGCTAGGCACAAAACCAGCTCCCCACTTAACAACCGAGAGTGAACCACGACAAATCTTATACAACTTCTCAATTAAAACATACAACAAACTAGTCCCGAGTACCTGCCTACGTTCGTGGAAGGCAAGGCTGGTGCACGCACCGTGCTGGGTCACGTTGGAGTGTCACATTGCACATACGTGGGCCGCCGGGGGGCCTGCAGCCGACACGTCCATAATACGACCCCCCTAACCCCACTTGGAACGGGAAGGGGTATGTCACTCGACTGTAACGTTTGTTTTTATATTGTTTGTTTTTTGTTGTGCTGTTGTTAAGGGCTGAATGTTTGTTTTAATTGTGGGTTGTATTGCTTGTGTGATCAATATTTTTGAATGAGATCCTGGTACATATTCTACCTGTCTATGGTCTAGTGTGTTTTTATTTTTACGTTATCCTTTCGTGTCCCACTGCTGGGCAAAGACCTCCCGCAATCCTTCCAGGTATTCTTGTCTCGAGCCACGTCTACCATGAGTCGGGGGTACCTCATGGTACCGGTACAAATGGCTGGATTAATTATTCGCACTTTCGAGAAGCCGTGTTACTATTAGGGTAATAACTAGCTTCGCCCACGGTTTTACCCGCGTAGACCGGGATGAAAAGTAGGCTATGTGTTAATTCAGGTTATAAGCTATCTACGTATCAATTTTCATCCAAATCGGTCCAGCCGTTTATGCGTGAAGGAGTAACAAACATACAAACACACACACAAACTTTCGCCTTTATAATATTGGTGTCAAGTGTGTTAAGTGTACCCGGGTCTGCGGACGGCGAGTAGTGGGTAGCTCGCCGTCCGATCAGCACCAGGCCCGAGAGTCGACGGCGCGTAGTGTTCCACGCGCGCCTCAAAGAGTTGTCAGCAAAACATGACGGTGCCTGTCATGGCCGATGACAGGCACCGTCATCGACCGCATCCCAGGGGTTGTGGATAAATTCAAAACAGAGTTACTGAGCACCCAGGGCGCCGACTCAAAATTAGTTTATATAAAATTAGATATTTTATGTAGGTAAATAAGCACAATACTCAAGACTTAATAGGTTTATTTACATACACACCTCCCTACACACACACTACATCCCCTAGATACACAACCACAATCTTTCACTCCATTTGCTGTGTTAACAACCACTGTAACAAACAGAAAAGTCACGGTTGTATTATATAAATTGAAGCCGCATCTCTGACTCCTAAGATACAGGTCTGCGTACCTAGTATAGGAGCCCGGAAATCTGACAATTATTTTAAACATGGTAGTACAACCTACTGTTTCCATATGCTATGTATTGTGTTGTTGTTTTTTTTTATGTACTAATAAACTTATTACTTTTTGCTTTTTGGTTCTTTTTCGTCGGTTGAATTTTATGTTAAAAAGTTTTTTATTTTATGATTTCTTGTGACTCGCATCATCTTTTAATACTCTGAGGCTAATTTCTAATCCTTCATCATTCCTCTTGGCACTGAGTTGATGATGTAACCATCGTTCCATGAGGTTCCCAGGATATTGACCAGTTGAGGTTACCTCCAATATTCTAAAGACGTCTTTTCTTCAAAGCATATTAAGTGGTATTTGTCACTAAAACTAGTTTTTATATCTAACTTCTATTGTTTAGGAAAGGTATGGTTCCCATCATCAGCTCAGTTTCATGATGTGATGATTCCTAAATGCAAATACCTGATTACGAGTAAGTTATGAAAAGTAAACAGAAACAATATTCGTGCTCAGTTTTCGAGATTTTCTCTCAATTTTATCAGGATTCCATGATCAGATCCTGATGTCCTTGACAAGGGACCATCCTTGAGGTACACCCTATCTAACAAAAAAAGAATCATCAAAATCGGTTCATAAATAACGGAGTGAGGCCCGAACACACATACAGAAACGCTAAACGTGCCCACATTTTTTGAGGTTTTCTCTCAATTTTATCAGGATTCCATAATCAGATCCTGACTTCCTTGAAATGGGACCACCCTTGAGGTATACCCTATCTAACAAAACAAAAAATAATTATCAAGATCGGTTCATAAATGATGGAGTGAGGGCTGAACATACACAAAAAAAAAAATGTATGTATATACGGTTGAATTGAGAACCTCCTCCTTTTTCGTCGGTTAAAAACAAAGTCCCCCGCCGTGTCTGTTCGCGATAAAGTAAAAAACTACTGAACGGATTTTCATGCGGTTTTCACCGATAGACAGAGTGATTCATGAGGAAGGTTTAGGTGTATAATTTGTACCCGTGCGAAGCTGTGGCGTGTCGCACGACGCACGAAAACGGTATGGGAATGCAATACCTAATTATATTTAATCACGTGGCAGTATAAAAACGAGTCGGACACGCACACGAAGCGTTCCGTACTAGGTATGGTTATTTTTAACCGACTTCGAAAAAGGAGGAGGTTATCAATTCGGATGTTTGTATTTTTTTTTTTTTTTATGTATGTTCGGACATAACATATATTGACGGAATTGCAAAATTCTTTTTTTGTTCGAAAGGGGTTTATTCCGAAATGGTCCCATTTAAATTTCAAAAAGATCTGATTATGGGTTTCGGAGACAGACAACGGAACTCTTCAAAAATTGACAGCAAATCAACCGCAATTGCTGCTATCGTATGTCTATGAATTGTTAACACAGTTTAATGGGGAGCCACAACTAAAAAGTCAAAAATAAAAAAAAAAATTACAAAAAAATAGAACCGACTTCCAAAAAAAGTGCAAAATAACTTTAATTTCGGAAGTCGGTGTCAAAAAACGAAGACACAAAACAGGAACACAACCGGTAGTTGTCTACACAACTACCCGGGCCTGCGGATGGCGAGTAATGGGTAGCTCGCTGTCCCATCAGCACCAGGCCCGAAAGTCGACGGCGCGTAGTGTTTCACGCGCGCCGAACAAGAGTTGTCAGCAATAATGACGGAACCCGTCATGGCCGATGCCTGCCCAGGGGCTGTGGATAAAATCGAAACAGAGTTACCGCACCCCTGGGCACTCAGGGCAGGGAAGGAACAGGGGTGGGTTTTAGTCAGTAAGAGTCTGACACGCCCTCCCGCTCCACCCTAGAGCGGGAGATGTCATTAGATGATTTCACACCCCACAAAAAAAAAAGTGTCTACACAACTGGATAACTCCAGTTGTGTAGACACTTGAGACAGCAAAGCACACCAATTTTACATCACAATATACTCCACTAGGAACCAATTTGCGAATATTAATACAGCTACTGCACTTCTCTCGAAAAAGTCCGACAAGTAACTGTAGGCGACGCCGAGCCCACCTGGAATATGTGTGTATGTGTGTGTGAAACGTGTGACAATGACAATGAACAAGTGATTAGGGTAATGAACTAAGTATGGACATTTAAATAGATCTTTAGTTGCACTATCAGAAATATGTATAGTTTATAGTGCATAGGAAGTAATGCCGCGTGCTCCGGGTGCGGCGACCCTGGCGGGACGCGGCGACTATTAAAAAAGACAAAGGATAATTCGTGTAGGCTAGAATATGTTTTAGTATTCTATAAATAGGTATGTCTCACGAATTGTTTAATGTTAAACAGTAAATAGCAAAATAGATTCATAATGATGTATGAACGATAGTCGTTGTGAATCTCCCCACGTGGTGAATTAAGAATAGTCAGGGCGCCGTCCGCGCAAGTAAGGCAAAGAACAAAGAAACAGACGCCGATCGTACAAGCCGAACTATGTCCAATGGTATTTAATGGTAGGAATATCGAAGACGATCGGCTATGTATTCACCTATAGTATTTTACGAAATGTATGTCCTACTATTTGTATGTTTGAATAGGTCACATAGTGGCTTGAATCGGGACTAAGCTCTATGTTGACTTAGATGTAAGACAGATGCTAGGAATACTATAGGATGAATTGTATGTTAGACAGGTCTTAGCTTGAATTATGACTAAGCTCGGTGAGGATTTGTATGACAGTTTGTCAGGAACGCTGTATCATGACTTGCATGTTAGATAGGTCAGGAACGTTGTATCATAACTTGCATGTATAGTTAGGTCAGGTACTCTGTATTGTAATTCATAACCTGTATGCTAGTTAGGCCTCATAGTAGTTAGAATTAGGACTAAACTCTATGTTGGCTCACCTATAGAACAGTTTGTTATCAGATATGTCGTACGAATCATACAACCAGGATTAAGAGACAAACCGCCGATCGCGCAAGTAATGAGCCCTGTAGTATTATTCGTACGACATAAGCTGTATGCACTAGGAAACAGATAGAAGTAGATTTCCCACATAGCTGCATGTACCTACTATGACCTCTCTTATTTGGGTCCCAAATAACTGGCCCTGATTAGTGTTTCGAGGAACAAGAGAATCTGTTCTTGTGTCCACTGTATACTCACTGTATACACTCATCGTATCAGTTGTGTATCGTGTTCTGTGAACGACGGAAAGATGAATGCGTCATGCGCTGATGACGTCTCAACGCGAACTGAACTGTGAGCCGAGTAGTGTGGTAAGTAAGAAGCTTCATGTTCGAACTTCGGGACACTTCGAGTCCTTTGACTCGGGCGCAAAAACCGACAATGACTGGAAGTCGCCCGAGGCGAGGCGAGGTTGCACGAAGCGAAGCGAAGTGCCCCTCTACACTATCGTATTCGCTCAACTTCGATCAACTTCGCGAGCACCGAAACCTCCACGTTTCGGTGGAGCATACGGTGGAGGTTTGCCCCGCTTCAGCAGAGCACCGCCGTGTACTCGTGGATGCGATAGGCGGCAGCAACCTCTCGCGCCCTGCCCTGGTTCAGGCCATGGTACGGAGCGAGAGGGAATGGGAAGCCGTCTCCTCCTTCTGCGAAGCAGTAATGCTCGCGAAGAGGGAGGCGGCATGGGTGAGGGAGACTCAACAACAGAGTCGCCCTCACGCCCTCAGCAGCAGCCGCCGCAGGAGACGCCAGGGGCTTTCGGCGCCGCGAGACGATCTCCGGCCACCGTAGACTCGGGCCTGCGAACGCCAGGCCAGGCCCGAGAGTCGACGGCGCGTAGTGTTCCACGCGCGCCTCAAAGAGTTGTCAGCAAACACGACGGGGCCCGTCATGGCCGATGCCTGCCCGGGGGTTGAGGATAAATTCGAAAGAGGTACCTCGCCCCTGGGCATTCAGAGCAGGGAGGAACAGGGGTGGGTTTTAGTCAGTAAGAGTCTGATACGCCCTTCCGCCCCACCCTAGAGCGGAAGAATTCATTGGATGATTTCCCAACCCCAAAAAAAAAAAAAGAGGGTGGGGGCCGGACTCCAGCACGCGGGCCCGATGCGGGTTGATGTCACATGTCTTTGAACTTTTTGTTCTAGGACATACCGGTTTCCTCACGATGTTTTCCTTCGCCGTTTTGAGAGCAGTTTTGATGAAATAATTTACATAAAGAAAACACCTGGCTGGGTTTGAACTCACGACCTACAACTTGTAAGTCGCGGCCGTTACCACTGGACCACCACTGCTCTACTTTTGATGTTTTTTTTTTCAAAATTTAAATAGCCTATAATCATTTCGGCGGGCAAGTCCAATCCAAAGATACCTCATTGGTTTATAATCTATTCAGCTGTTTAGCCTATAGGGTGTGCCAGAGAAATAGACATACATACATACATATTGTCGAAAAACATTAACTTTCTTCTGGGGCAGATGGGTAATGATAATTTATCATGAGGGAGTAGTCATTGTTGTATAAATTGTGATAAGGAAAAGAGAATGTTGACAATAGAAGCAAAGAATAGGTATGTTCCTATTTACCTACTCATGTTCAATAGATGTCAAGGCTGGGCGGCCACCCCCGCCAGCCAGTCTGCACAATATAGACCGTACCAACTAGATCACAGTACCAGTACATAGGTATAGTTCGGTGCAAGCTTGACACACAAAATTCTCAGGAGGTTACATACACACTGATGCTGGAAATAATGAAAAAAAAAGTGCCTCTAAGGTATATTTTTACAAGCGTGTATTTGGGTATTAAGGCCCAGATGTCTATAAAGCGCGGTCACTCTCGGATTGCATAGAAAAGAAAGAGATGCGCTACGACAAATGGTCGCAATTTATTGCAAAATATGAAGTATTTTATCGATTTACTTAGGATTTACTAATAAATTTATAAAAAATAATCCATCACTGGATGCAACTTAGCATTTGAAATTTTATGGTACTCGTATATTTTTTATTATGATTATAATTGTTAATGAAGGGATAAACTGCTTTTAAAGATAATTTAAAGGTATGTTAGAAGATTTTTTTGATGCATTAAAGTATGTTAAATTATGTTTCTAGCTCCATCACTGTATGCAAGTAGGACTTAAAAATATCATATTTTTTTTATTTCTCAAAACTATTTACGGTTTAAGAGATACACAGCTTTAAAAAACCACCTTTTGGACCATTTTTGGGAACCTCCGCCTTAACCATTTATACCGACCACAAATACCGTCCACTTGCACCATAGATATAAACAGCATAGATAGGTAGATTTGATGACCAGATTACTAATTAATATTAGATTTATTATTTTTTAATATTTATCTATATAAATAATGCTTATATGAATGCATGCACGTCTTTTTTATTTTTATTTGTGTTTTGTCTTATTTTATTTATTTTCTTATAGTAAATGATAAATGATTTTATTTATATAAATAGGTTTTAACAACACTTTTACACGTCAACATTTTTTTTTTCAGTTTTAGCTAGATGAGACCGGTGTTTCCTAGCTGACTCACCTGAGAAGAAGCACCGAAACAAACTCAGAGGTCAATGTCTCTTTTAAAGTGTTCAAATCCATACAATATGTACTGGTCAAATCATATGAGAACGATGTACGTTAATGTCTGGGATGAGCTTTTGAAGAAAGCAACACGCAGATTTGAGTGGACCTGTCGAGGCAGTGCTAGCATTTGTCAGTAATCGTGAAGCTCAACTCAGAACTCTGAGGAGCTCATCGAACCGACGAACAATACCACAGTAAGGACATGTGGGTGCAGCAAGTTTCATCTCTTCCCGTGAATGTATCCGTGGCATCACGGCGGGTCCTAACAGAATACCAGCGCTGTGTTATTTATTTCATAAATATTTATGCTGGGTTAGGCGCCTTTTTGGCCTGACAGAGTCTATTCCTATTTTTTAGGGTTCCGTAAAACGGGACCCCATTACTAATACTCTGCTGTCCGTCCGTCTGTCTGTCCGTCTTTCATCTTATGAACCGTGATAGTTAGACAGTCGAAATTTTTATAGATGATGTATTGTATTATAGTATAGTATTGTAGTATAGTATGTATTGTATTATAGTGTAGTAGTAGTAGTATTTCTGTTGCCGCTAGGCAACAGAAATACTAAAAAAACAGAATAAATTAAATATATAAGGGGGCTCCCATACAACAAACGTGTTTTTTTTTGCCGTTTTTATAGATAATGGTACGGAACCCTTCGTGCGCGAGTTAGACTCGCACTTGGCCGGTTTGTTTTTATTTGTATTGTCAGTTTATTAAGTTATTGTGTGAGGTACAAATAAATATTTTTCTTTCTTTCTCTCTTTTTATCCTACTAAGTTAATTTTAGGATGCTTAATTTTAACTCACTAAAAGTTAGGAGAGATATTGATCAAATTACAACAGCCTGTAAAATATTATTCATGGTTACATTACACCGATGCGTCGAATTATTTGTTCCGAACTTCCGAATAATTACAATACGTGCTCCATCTTCGACCACATCGCTTACCATCAGGTGAAATAGTGGTCAAACGCGTGTCTAACAAGAATAAAAAGAAAAAGAAATAAAGAAAATAAAAAAATAACAATGTCACCTATACCGTGTATGCTGACGCGTGTATGGTGGCGCTCTGGATGGAGCGGAAAGGCGTGTCAGGCTTTTACTGACTAAAACCCACCCCTGTTTCTTCCTTGCCTGAGCGCCCTGGGGAGCGGTAGCTCTGTTTCGAATTTATCCACGACCGTGAAGACCAACCCTTTTTTTTTTTGGGGTTGAGAAATCATCTTAAGACTTCTCCCGCCCTGGGTGAAGCGAGAGGGCGTGTGTGACTCTTACTGACTAAAACCCACCCCTTTTTCTTCCTTGCCTGAGCGCCCAGAGGAGCGGTAACTCTGTTACGAATTTATCCGCTACCCCTTGGCATGCAGGCATCGGCCATGATGGGCCCCGTCAGTGGTGGCTGACATATTCTCTTTGATGTGCGCGTGGAACACTACGCGCCGTCGACTATCGGGCCTGGTGCTACCCATTACTCGCCGTACGCAGGCTCGCGTCTACGGTGGCCGGAGATCGTCCTGCGACGTAAAGACCAACCCTGGTTTGGACTTGTTTGTTGATGAATGGAAGATGATATTGTTCGAATGTTTTCGGTTCTGTGAGAAGACAGAGTGAAATGGTTAAGTTAATTTATTATTACTCTATAATTTGCTGTACTTAATAATAAATAATTAATAGATAGGTAAGTACAGTACTACCATCACTAATATGACAGCTAAGTGTTGCTCATATTGCCGTACCTTCGAGTAAGGGTTGAATACAACGGTTACTGATTTGTCAATCCCGAAAAAAACGTTATGCCACCTTACACTAGAAAATGTTATAGTCTAAGGTGGCCCTCTACTGGGCCCAAATTGTTTGCAAAGTTTTTAAGTTAAGTGTGAGTTACTTAGAGGCAAGCGTGCTCCATCTTCAACCTCGTTATCACTTACCATCAGGTGAGATAGTGGTCAAACGCGTGCCTATAAATTGATAAAAAACAGACTCGAAAAAATTGGCCAAGTACGTAACGGATTCTGCACATTAAGGTTTCCGTATTTGTTAGTAAAGTATACGTTATAATAAACATTAACACCAAATTTCAAGTTCATAGGGCAATGGGAAGTTAAACAATTCTTCGTAACAAAATTTTGTGACAGACGACGGATGGACAGACAGACAGACGGACACGTGAGTGGCAACAATAGGGCTCCGTTTGGACACTTCGGGTACGTAACCCTAAAAACGAGAAGAAAAACCTAAAAAAAAAAGTAGGTAAGGTCGACGTTTTGAGGCTTATACAGGGTGTAACGGCAATGCATGGTCATATTTTAATTACTGCTTCAACCCATAGAATAACTTTCTTCAGGAAATCATAGAAAACTTTGAATAAAAAATTGGACCTCCCATACTAATTCTCATGAGAAGATATTAATTTCAACATCATAATCATTCAATTCGACGTCTACTCTTGGACAAGGCCCTCTTCACCAAACAAACAAAAAAAAAAATGAGATAAACTGGTAAAATACTACATCCATCTTAAAAACACCGAACAACTCGCAAACACATTAACAGGAAACTCAATAGGTATGGCAAACCGAGAGATAACCTAAGTATACTAGCTAGGTACATAGGTATTGTGGACTGGCAGCGAGGGCACGGATCTAGGGCGTGAATGTACTCGCAAAACGGGGTTACAGCTGCATATAAACAAATCTATATATGCGCTAGAATATTTCACTTCCCTACAATATTTGAACAGAGTGATTGCCCGAAAACCTCGAAAAGCAAAGCTTTCGAGGTAATTGGAGCAGATTCAATGCAACCACACTATCGAACAAATATGTTTTAGTTCAGTCGTTATGGCATGCAAAGTCGAACTGTGTTCTCGAAAGGTTCAGTTTACAGTTACACAATGGCCAATGCTGGCCGAGTTTTGAAGCTCATTGGTGTATTATCAAGTACTTTAATGGACCTTTTGGAGCGATGGTCGTTGAAAACTGGGTCAGTGCTCGCTATTGATTCTGAATCGAACAAGGAGAGTTCAAAGAACGGCTCAGAATATTTTAAAGCAGTAAGATGCAGACTGTGCGATCTAGTTTCCCTGAAGTTACTTGGTCGGATTACTTTATCTCAGCAGCGGCTTATAAAGTGTTAAATCTGTTAAATTAGGGTATGAGCTGATCATCCATTTAAAACTGTTTGGAGGTAAGGGATCAGAAGGAAGACGCAGCTTTACAGTTTAGAATGCAGAAACCAACCAGACACTTTTAGGTGTACGTTCATAATGGTATGATTTATTGCCTATTTATTGCGGCTTGTTCTCAAAAATACGAAGATATGTGACATTCACCACCCCGCACTGGGCTCGCGTGATGGATTACGCATAAGTAGGAATATTGTAAAGGCTAACGTTGATGCTCATGTAGTGGAGGGTGCAAGAGGTAAGCCTATTGCCATCCACTGGGTACAAACCCAGAGTACCGGTTCCAACTGAGAAATTCCAGATGGAAAACTCAAATTTTCAGAAACTTTTGAAACCAAAACCAACTCGGACTCGACAATAAGACAAATTGAAACCTACAATAACAGTGGTTTAACAAACATTTCTTTTATTATTCTGACACACAAGGAAACATGTTACGTAACCCTCAGCTTAGCGCAGAAAATATCTTGAAAAACATATTTTTCTCTAGGAGTTTTATAAAGCTTGCTGTATATGGATGTCGTACGATTTTCTGGTATAGTACGACACAACTTCGAGGTTTCATTTCTGACGTAACCTAATCGAGCAACCAAGACTGGTCTTGATCGCTTATTTTTGCACTATCACAATATTCACGACTCTGTCAATGCATCCTTGTGTTCTTAATATTACATCACACGTGCCTGCATTACTCTGAAGGTAAGGTAGAGGAGTTCTTATAGGTCACCTATGTCTAGTTCTATATCAGTGTCATGTAATAAGGGCTAAAATATTGCAACTGTGTATATAACCAGACTCCAGGGGGTCTATTCCGAAGTGTTTTTACGAAGTATCGGCCGAATGTTCAGACGTACTCGTATATGTGTGAAGTGTTAAAGTGAATGTGCCATACCTAAAATTGTAGCGAAATTGCATTTTACGTATGTTTATGGTGGAAGAAGCTCGAAGAGAAGAGCTACAAGTTTAGGTATCGCATATTCACTTTAACACTTCACACAAATATGTCCGAACATAAGCCGATACTTCGTAAAAACACTTCGGAGTAGACCCCCAGGCTTGTGTTCGTTTAGCGTTATCAACCTTTTTTTTTGTGGTGGTGGGAAATCATCCAATGAATTCTACCGCTCTGGCTGGAGCAGGAGGGCGTGTCGGACTTTCGATTTTATCCGGGACCCAGCGTTATCAGCCTGTGATAGTCTTATTGCTGTGACCCAAGCAACCTTTCTGAGAGAGTTAGTTGTAATTAACCGTTACTAAAATTAATTATTGTTAGGGTCGGCACAACATATATTATTCTTCTTCCATTTAACTCTTGTGCCGTCATTCTCAATAGTCACATTCGGGTTTTAACAATTTATTATACAAGTCACACTGGTTTGGAAATGCTCGTGTTTTACGAATGATCCCGAAGAAACATTTGAGTTGAGTCGTATTTTAAATTGATAGATGCGCTGGTTGGCAATCATTCGGGCCGCTAGCTCGGCCACTTGGCCGGTAAAGGGCACAGCCCCGAACTCGTTAGTCACTCGATAGGAACTGGGTAGGTAATGGAATGAAAACTTATGCAGGTTTCGCAGAATTCGTTTTAGAGTTTTGTATTATGTCTTGTTAAAGGTTCTGTAAGAGAAATTAAGAAGGAAAAGAGAAATCAGTTTCCTAAAGAAACCAAGGAGTCACTGTATGAATTATGTAAAGATCTAGAAAGAATCGCACTGAGGTGAAGACATATGATTGAATAGAAAACCGGCTGAGTTCAAGTCGGTCTCGCGCACTGAGGGTTCCGTACCAACTTGTAGGTATATGAATAGTTCGTCCATCGCAGGAATCGAATCACGAACAAACTTAACTTTGCCGTTGGAAAACTGTTGTCCCCATTATTGACATAGGTCGCGGTCAGTTTACCAACAGCAAATAAGTTTGTAATCACAAAAAAAATATTTCTTTATGTGATGTAACTACAAATATACGGTTTTCGGATTTTTTTCCTTTACTTGTGCTATATGCTAATGCTTCTTGCCAAATTTCATGCTTCTAGGTCAACGGGGGATTCCCTTGAGAGTGTCAAAATATACGATTATATTCGATTTTTTCACTGCTCCAAAGAATTGTAGACCTGAGTATTTGATGTTAATTTTAGCTTGATACCTCCACGCTTGCTTGAGAAAAAAGGTCTTGACAGACGGGCAGACAGACGGACAACAAAGTGGTCCTAAAAGAATTTCTCTTTAGAATAATCATCAGCCTTTTAATGTCCCCACTGCTGGGGCACAGTCCTCCTCTCTGTGAGATGGTGTGGGCCGTAATCCACCACGCGGGCCCAATGCGGATTGTTGGATGTCACATGTCTTCGAATTGTTTCTAGGACATGCCGGTTTCCTCACGATGTTTTCCTTCACCGTTTTGAGAGCAGTGGTGATGAAATAATCCACACAAAGTAAAGCGCCTGCCTGGGTTTGAACTCACGACCTACAACTTGTAAGTCGCGGCCAATACCACTGGGCCACCACTGCTCCCTGCTTTAAAATAATGATAGATTAAAAAAAAAACGATAAGGGATTCCTGTTACAATACTTTGTTAGAGTTATTATTTGACCAGTACTGTTCACAAAACGGCGACGGAGGATATGTGCCATCTAGATCCAAAACTTCAAAGACATGGCTACATCAACTTATAGTGTCACTGCGTGGAAATATGGCCGACTCTCTCGCAGAAAGTACGCCTGTATGTAAGTACCTGAGAAGTGAGAACATTAAAGGCATGATGTGGATGGCTATATGAGTGAAGACCATGTGGAGACGGACCAAAGAGACGACGGATGGACAATGTAAAAGATGTTCTGTCTAAAAAAGAGGTTAATACTCATATGACGAATAATAGAGAAGTATGGGAGAAGATAGAAAGATAGTTGCGCAGCTTAGGCATAATCAACGATTTTAAATTGAACATCACGTCTAAACGTCTAGTCTTGTTTCTTTGAAAGAAATATATGTTTCTTTAGACAATGTTTTTCGTAATTTGATATGTGAATATTTGAAATTATATTTTCGTAACTTAGTGTAATAAATTTATAAAGTTATGTCTAACGCGGACAAATAATTAAGAATCACGCAAAAATTATTACGCGTATTTTTATGAAATCTTCACCAGTTTAAAAATAATTTAATTGTTTATCTTTTAGTATAAGTACGTGTTTTATTATAATATCTGTTATTTTATGTATAAGGAATTAATAATGCGTCTAATTTGGAACAGCGCCCCTTAATGTGAGAGTCCTATTACTGGGTGGACGTACAACGTGTTGCGTGAGCTCAGCACAGAACACGCAAGCTAACCATTCAATGCCCTTGGCATATAACTGTGCCTTAATGTTCCCACTGCTGGGACACAGCCCTCCTCTCGGTGAGAGGGTGTGGGCCGTAACCAAACACGCGGGCCCAATACGGGTTGGTGGATGTCATGCCTTCGAATCTTCGAAGCGCACACGCGCGCATTTTTGCGGTGACATATTGACGATGTTGTGCATAGAGCTACCACAATTCATTGACTACGAGTACATTAAAAGCCATGTAGTTGGCTTATCATTTCCTTTGTATTTTCTTTCAGCGTGAATGTCATAAGCACGTGTCGTGGAGAACAGTGGCTCATATTTCAACCCGTGTACCTTGCTTGTCTGATATGATTAAATATAATCAGACGTAAGGCTTGATAAAAACGCTTTTAATTTTATACGCTCGTGGATTTTTTGTCATGGTGGGTAATGACGTGTTTTCTGTGTAATCGTATTTGTTGCTGGCACAATGTTACGTCATTTAGTAATGGATCTAATTTTGATTGTCATGGTTTTTTTTGTTTTTAATGGTCCTGGCTTTTTAAATATTCTATCCCATGTGAACAATGATAAAGGGTACTTTGACATACTCGTAGAATGAGGTGAAAACAGTTTTTGTTTTGTAGGTTTTTTTTCTTGCTTGCGAAAAGGGGTCTTGAAGTCAACAGTGACTAGGTTACTTCTAGGCAAGCATTCTCCATCGTCGACCACATCATAGCTTACCATCAGGTGATAAAGTGGTCAAACGCGCGCCCATCAATAGTAAAAAAAGGTCATTGATTATTAGTAAGGGCTATTCATAATCTATCAATCATTTAATAATCATTTATCAATCACCGGGGTAGACCGATTCTTGAAAAAGTGAGAAGTAGAAGGTAAAACCTTATTTTAAGTACCTATATTGCGACCTTACTGTCTGTTAGCCTGTTTAGCCTTACTGTCAAAAATGACAGTCCCGTATTATTATTATACTCTTTGGTCAAGGCCACTTGATTGAGCAAAAAAAAAACATCATAAAAATATTTTTGTATTATTTTTTTGTGTAAAGTTTAAGTGTCTACAAAAATATTAAAAGTTAATCATAAAAATGTCCGAACCTTTTCAACCCAATCTCAAAATGTCACTCTCTGAAGAAATGTTTTCAAGTTTCTCATTACGAAACAAGAATATGAAGACCAGTCACCTCGACTCAGACCCCGGCACATCTTATGAGGTGTTCAGGAATAACACAACAGCAGTTGAAGTTATAGTCAAAGAAGTGCCTAGAGCCAAGAAAAAAACAGTACCACCATCAGAATATCAAGACGATACATTGATCAGAAGACTACAAAATGACATTGTAATACTCAGAACCGATCTGAATATAGCAAAAAACACGCTGACGAAATCTCGTAAAGGTTTTCTGGAGATGGTTCGCGAAATGAGAAAGCAATTAGACGCAGCTAACCAAAGCGAAATGGAAACACAGACGAAGAACTTGGCTTTACAATTGGACAACGAGAAATTGAAGAGTATGCTTCTCTCGAAGTCTAATTTGTTGAATAAATTGAAGAAGGAGTTGATCAGTATGAAGCGTGTTATGAGGTATGTTATAAAGAGTATATGTAACACGCCTCCACAGGTGTCGGAGAATATGACATGCAGTTCTGAACCTGACTATGACGATTTTGAGAATGATCTAAAGAAAAATTTCAAACTAAAGTTTGCTAGCAATGTATTTGATGATATGGCTACGTTTGATAGCTCAATCTCAAAGGACACGAGGTATTCATTTGATAAGCGACTATTATAATATTTTGAAAACGTTTTGTGTAGTTTATACGAGTGTAATTATGACTTTGAACGATAGTAAGAAATAAATTTAGATTTTCATTAGTTATCCAGACATTTTGATTGAATTTTGTAGAATTTAGATTAAATTCGCCAATAACCTTGTTCCAAGTATAGTTATTATGATTTTATGGCCCAGAGAGCGACCGAAATTACTTCCAATAAGTTATGTTTAAGACTTATTTATTAACTGTGGCTATTAACCGGTAGGCTGATTAGTCGATTATATGAGCTTTTGTTTGGTTCATGAATTTACTTTGACGGTATTAAAATTTAATATTATTATTTTGTCTTACACAATATTTCAATAGAAATTTTAGGTACTAGGTATGTTTCCAAGAAGTCTTGAAAGCTTCATGAAATTTTCCTTGAAATCATATAAGTGAATCTCGTGTTACATAAGAGCCGAATCTCCGACATTGGTATATTTACCGTGACACACATTCCGTGGACAAAAGAGTGGTTTGATATTGTACAGAATCAATCGCGGAATGCAAGCGCGGGGGTGGGGGGTGGTGCATACCCGGCTGCACGTAACCGGGTCAGGCTGCGACCGGGTCACGCGGTCATAGCCCACCCGGTCACCGGGTCGCCGGGTCGCCGGTGAGACACGCCCGCTGCCGGTTATCATCCCCGGTAAAGGAAAGGTCGTCTCATCGGATTTGACGGTTCTTGAGAGCTTTCCAGTGCATAACGAGTGGGCTACGAATTGGGGTGGAATTACACGGTATTTATTTTGAAAAATATTTTAATAGGGTCAGGCAAATGTGAGAATCTATTCTAGTGCAGTAGAACCTCCGTGAACACGTAATTTTAAATGTATTAGGAAGGAAGTGTGCGCGATATTGAAATAGGTGCAAGCTCATCGTACCACGCGGAGGTACTTGACCTTGTTACGATGCATTATAACGACATGTAGTCGTGAATGCAGGTATTGCAGTGTTGATGAAGCATGTGGACCCGGCGCCGCTGGCTGGCTAGACTGTTCTCGATTTGAAGAGTAATTCGAATGATGAATTAGTGAGAAAAATAGGAAGTAATCGATTGTTTCCAGAGGAACCCGTCGAAGAGCTTAGCTTAGCTAACCCAAACATGCGCCATGTTTGGGTTAGCTAAAAATATAAGAGTTTTATAGTGCGGTGCCTGTCTATGATTTGTTAGGCACACTATAATATAGTATAGGGACTCCGTTGCTCGCACATAGACTCCCAATTGGTCCGTTGTGCGTGGGGAGTCCTGGCTAACATATCCAGCCTAATAATTCCACCCAGAAGCACAGAAGCTTCCTGGGAGCTTGGCAGACTTCGCGGAGCGACCTCGCTGTTCCGAGGATTTGTGCACGTTGGGTAGCCACGGCCTCGCATTCTAGGACGACGTGAGCGGCTGATTTCTCAGCGTCAAAGCAGCCTCTGCAGAGAGGCTGTGCCTATGTTGAAAAGATGTTTGTTCAAGAGGCAATAGCCTGTGATTGTCCCTATTATTATTCTTAGGTTGGCTCTACTAAGACTGTTAGGCACACTATTCAAGTAGAATATGACATTTGCTACACCTACCTCTCGCTGGAGAGTGAACTCTACAGGCTCCTGAACCCCAGAAGCCCCGAAGGCTTCAAAGTACTTATAATATAGCGTTTGTAACTGCAGGCTGCTGGTTTTCTTCCCATTTCATCATAAATCCTACTTTTTCCTACTAATATTATAAATGCGAAAGTTTGGACGGATGTTTGTTGCTCAATCACGCCAGAACGGCTGAACGGATCTGGTTGAAATTTGGCACAGAGATAGATTATAGTCTGGAATAGTAATAAGGCTATAATTTATAATAGGGGTAGTACTAATTCCACGCGGGCGAAGCCGCCGGCAGAAATTTGTTTCATCATGTAAGTAAATAAATCTTCGTAATATTAAACTAGGACGTGTTCCAGCTTTTGAATAAGCGAATGTGACTAAGTGAAGTGTACTTCTAATGGGTATCTACTGTCTATTAGACAAATAGGATGTATTTCCTTGAGATTATCTGCCAATTAAGTTAGCTAGAACTTTTAAGAGCGAGTTTTTTGGTCCGTAGTTAAGTTAACCAATAAACACCCCCAACGCTTAAAAGAAAAGCAAAAATTTATAAAACACAAAAGAGCTGATGACTTTGAAAAGGCTAAACCGATTTTGATCAAAAATGGCTAAGAACCATCGCTAGAAAACCTACTTTCAAATAAAAACACTGCAATCAAATCGGTTCACCCGTTTAAGAGCCACAGACAGACACATAAACAGACAGACACACACACATAGCGGTCAAACTTATAACAACCCTCTTTTTGCGTCGGGGTTTAAAATTTATAAGTAGTTTTTCAATTTTGGCAAAATAGGTTGTTTATACAATAGTTTATAGTTTTTTTAGACAATTGGGCAAGCTAAAAATCTTTCCCAATTATCTAAAAAAATTATTAGTCAAGAAAGACGAAGAAAATCTAATATATAAAAATCTCGTGTCACGGTGTTTGTGGTTGCAGTCCTCCGAAACGGCTCGACCTACTTTTAAGGCGCAGTTATACGACTTTTAATGGTTTTTAATTGAACATCACGTCTAAACTACAAGTCTTATTTCTTTGAAAAAAATATATGTTACTCTAGACAATTTACGTCGTAATTCGATCTGAGAATATTCGAAATTATATTTTTATAACATAGTGTAATTAATTTGTAAAGTTACATCCAACGCGGATAAAAAATTGAGACACAAAAACTATAAAGCGTATTTTTATGAAACCTTCACCATTTTAAAGATCATTTAATTATTTATAATTTAGTTTCAGTGTTATTTTAATAACTGTTCTTTTATGTGTAATAAATTAATAACGCGTCTAATTTCGGACAGCGCTCCTATTACTGTGTGGCCGTACGACGCGTTACGTGAGCTCAGCACAGAACACGCAAGCTAACCACTCAAGGTTGTAACCATTGGCAGCTAATAGCGCCTTAACCGACGAAAAAAAAAGGAGAAGGTTCTCAATTCGACCGTATACATGTTTTTTTTTAATGATTTTTTTGTTGTATATTTGGTAGGCATGATGAAAAGGTCGTAAAGTATTTTTCACCCTTCTACCTCCCACCCTCCGTTTGCCAGGTCAGCTGGTATAATTATAGGAATTTTAGTGTAATTTAACAATTTGCTAATATTTTATCTAATGGTCGAGATAATTACGGATGAACAATTTCTAAGATGTTACGAAGCAGGTTATAATTTTCCATAAAGAACAAAACTAATATTTTCTAAGAGAAAAACATGCTTGTCTTGTAAAGAAAATAAAGATGATCCATAAACTAAATGGGAACCTTTTCAATTGGTTGTCAAGGACGATGTTGGTGAGTGTTGGCCGTGTTGGCTTAGTTTTCGTGACGGTAAACAAACCTGAAAGCTTCACTTGTCAAGTTAATAGCTTAGTAGGTACGAGTACACGGTAAGTAAACTGAGTCAAGTAAAGGATCTCTGAATGGTGTGGGTGGAGTGATTATACAGTTATTTTTAACCGCCGACGCAAAAAGAGGTTATAAGTTTGCTAAGTGTGTATGTCTGTCTGTCTGTCTGTGTGTGGTATCGTAGCTCGTAAACGGGTGATCTGATTCGAATGCGGTTTTTTATTTGAAAGCAGGTTTTCTAGCGATGGTTCTTAGACATGTTTTATCAAAATCGGATCAGCCATTTCAAGGCCATCAGCTCTTTTGTGTTTTTTAAATGAAACCTTAACGCTTAAAAGAAGGCTTTTAAGCGTTGGCGAGTTTTTAAATTTAATTAGTATCTTGTTAAAGAGTTTGAATTAACATGCTTCGTTTGTGTGTGTCCGGTTACAAATATGCAAGCACTTCCTGGCGTCTAATTAAGCTACAACTTGAGACATTCCCGACTCCACGTCACATCAGCTTGTCACACCAGTGTGACGACGAGTATTTTTTTCCTCGTCATACCGCGTAACTCTATCTTCTATTTATATAACCTTTGTTTTTGAATAAATATAAATCGCGTTTAATTTTCTATATTGCACCTACTATAAGTACTTACTATTTGTCTCTGTATCACCCAAACGTTGACTGGTAGAAAATGTCTCAGGGCTATTATACGTCTCTGTACTTGCTTGTGCAAAAAAAGTTAAACAAAAAAAAATTAAAATTTTCAAATAACCCGACTGAGAAAAAAAATCGGCCAAGAGCGAGTCAGACTCAGGCGCAAAGGGTTCCAAACAAATCAATTTTTTCAGGTTTAAACTACATGTAGGTACTTTTTATACGTTTTCCTGTAATCTATAATTAAAGAACTACATTCTATATTTTTTTTTTCAAAATTTTGTATTTTCAAAAGTTTAGGAGTGCTCGTTACGTCACTTTGGCGGTAAACAGTGTCGCGCAGCGTGATGTCACGCGAAATTTCAACGCACTGTATCGCCCTCATTTTTTATTTACGTGACAAAAGCAAAAATACGTGTCTAATATTTTTTGGTTATTTAACTGACGTAATAATTAGATTTTTTTTATTAAACTACCTTATTAACAATTACGCTCTTCTTTCTAAAAGTCCAGTCGGCTTCAAAACTTATCAGGATTCCTCGTAACATGATCACGTGATTCTGAAAACCGTAGAAACTGCAAAACATTTAACTATTCTATTAAACGAGTTACTTCCAATCAAGAAAGTAATTACAGGGAACAATAACGATATAAAAAAAACCAGCTACGTGCGTGTCGAACTCGCGCACGAAGGGTTCCGTACCATTATCTATAAAAACGGCAAACAAAATCACGTCTGTTGTATGGGAGCCCCCTTATATATTTATTTTATTCTGTTTTTTAGTATTTGCTGTTTTAGCGGCAACAGAAATACATCATCTGTGAAAATTTTAACTGTCTTACTGTCACGGTTCATGAGATACAGCCTGGTGACAGACGGACAGCGAAATCTTAGTAATAGGGTCCCGTTTTACCCTTTGGGTACGGAACCCTAAAACGTGCGTGTTGGGCCGCGCGCAGTGTAGGGTTCCGTAGTCACCCGTTATAACATGCGGACTTAGAAGGGGGCTTTATGTTTATTACTATGAACATATTAATTGAGATCACGGTTTTAAGGATTTGTCACACTGGATGCGTTCTGCGGCTTGCGGTCAGGTCAAAGTGAATGCAGCCCGCATCATGTATGAACAACGCTGTCGGTCGAGACAATCGGCCTGCGGTCAGGGCAGAGCAATCGGTCAGCGATCCGGGCAGGGCAACCGGTCAGCGGTCCGGGCGATAATGGGGATCTTCCAAGTCGTACAAATACGGATAACGTCGTACGACATCTATAAACTCATCTGCTTGTTCGTTAGACATTTTTTTTATGAACTTATGTGCACTCCGCTGACGAACATCAACAAACTGGCTGTTACCCGCCGCCCGCAGCCCGCAGCCCATGTGCCCGCAGCCAACCGGTCCGTACGCGTCCTTCCCTCCCCACCGCCACGTCGGGACAACATGCGTTCTTTGGTTGTGCTCGCACGGTCAGATCGCATTCTATATAAAATATATTGATACCGACAATGTTGTTCATACATGATGCGGGCTGCGTTCGCTTTGACCTGACCGCAGGCTGCAGAACGCATCCAGTGTGACAAATCCTTTAAGGACACTAACGTTTCAATTAAAAACAAAAATAAAATATTTTTCCAAAATTTTACATGTTTATTAACCGTTTTAAATATTAAATAGGTAAAATCTTCACCTAAGTATTTTTTTTCTAAGGGTTTTGTGTTTTAAACGAAATTTTACAAGTAAGTATTTTTTAGGTTGGGCGACTCATCAACTTCCTGCCCTTATCCCATGTTACTTGGGGTCAGCGCAACACGTTTTTTTCTTCCATTCTGTCGTTTCAGCCGTCACGCTATCACTAACTCCCTTTTCTTTCATCTTTTCTTTGGCCTCGATCTCCGTCTCCATCCATCCACATTTATATTCATAACTCTTTTAGTTACATGTGTTTCATCCTTCCTCTTCACATGACCATACCAAGATAAGCGGTTTCCTTTCAACTTTTTTGTGACTGGCACCACTTTTAAACTAACTCTAATGTACTCATTTCTCACATAAGTTGGGCGACTATTACTATTAGAGCTAACTTAGCCTTGAGAGTTTTTCTTCAAAGTTCGTTATTTAAACTATAATCACCAAATTTTTCAGATGTTTTCAGCCATCAGTTTAATTAGCTTTTAGTGGGGAGAGAGCTACCATAAAAAAAATCTTTATCAAAATAATAATTATTTGGTTTTCTTGGCGTATTTATATATATATATATATATATATATTCCCATGCAAAATGGCAGTTTTATAGTAGTAGCAGTCTCTAAGCAATGCCTCGGACGGACAGGCCGAAACTATAAGGTTCCTTGTCCTTGTTAAGACTACGGAACCCTAAAAATCTAACTTATATTTTCAATGTAGGTAAATATTTATTCAAAACCCTTTCGGAAAATGTAATTAAATTTGTAATTACTTTTTGTTGTGCCTAGACTATTCTGAAGATCAAAAGTGCGAGAGAAATGGGTTTTTTTTTCTAGTTACCCGTCTAACCCAGAAGGAGGAAAACGTTTTTCGAGAGTATGTATTATGTAAGTCTATTTCTTATAGAGCAGTAGCCCGCGACTTACAAGGTATAGGTCGTGAGTTCAAACTCAGGCAGGCGCTTTAATTTTTGTAAATTATTTCATCACCACTGCTCTCAAAACGGTGAAGGATAACATCGTGAGGAAACCGGCATGTCCTAGAACCTAAAATTCGAAGACATTTGACAGCCACCAACCCGCACTGGGCCTGCGTGATGGATTACGGCCCACACTCTCTCACAGAGAGGAGGCCTGTGCCCCAGCAGTGGGGACATTAAAAGGCTGATGATGATGATGATGATGTCTATTTCTTTGGTTAGCCCTGTAGCCTGAACGGCTGGATGGGTGTAAACAAATGAGGTATCATTAAATTGGGTTGACTGCCCAAGTGACGTAGGCTACCTACATGGATTTAAAAAAAATACTTAATGGCGGCCGCCATTAGGTTAGTGAGGTTGTAATTTTACTTGACTGCCCTTTAAAAGGGTAATGTTTTCGAGAGTATGTATGTCGCAGCCATCTGGTTGAATTCGCCATTCAATTGGACGCCTAGGCCGTTCATTAATTAAACGGCATAGGCAAAAGTGTCAGAAACGGCCGTTTTTGGTACTTTTGCCTACTACATTGGATATGAAACATTCTTAGACCTGTTTTAACAACGTAAAAATATTTTATCCTCTTTGTAACAAACGTGACGTTGGATTCTTTAATATGTATTTTCTATGCTATGCTACGATTTTTTATTCAATGAGGGCGCCACTTGGCCGGTAGTACGGCCTTAAAAGGGTAATGTTTTCGAGAGTATTTATGAATGTCGCAGCCATCTGGTTGAATTCGCCATTCAATTGGACGCCTAGGCCGTTCATTAAACGCCGGCATTCATTTAAATGGCTAGGCTGACAGTTAATTCAACTAGAATCACTCAACGTTTAACAACTTGGCGTGTTGAAAGTCAGCCCTTTGAAGATGACTGACCAAGACTCAGCCAAGTGATTCAAAACTACAAGTAAAATGAAAAATTATGAAAGATGTATATTAAGGGGGCATTTTTTTTCATTATTTTTGCGATAGGACACACAGTTTTCGAGATATAAGCAAATTTAGAAAAAAAAAACATTTATTACTGATTAAATTCATTTAAAAGGCAGTCTGAGGACCGACTCGCGGGGCTCAATGGTTTGAAAAAAAAAATAACCGAGTAATCCGAGTCGGGGTGCTCCATGTCCCGAGCTGGCTACGCTCGCTCTTGCATCCTAACATTGCCTTTTGTACACACATAATCATGATCAGTGGTATCACAAACTCATCAATATCCAATTTAACTAAATGACTAGACGACATCCAGCCATCTGGTTAAACGTTGCGTTTAACGACTTGGCTGGTTGACCTTCAGTCATTTAATTTTATTTAATGAACGGCCTAGGCGTCCAAATGAATGGCGAATTCAACCAGATGGCTGCGACATGTATATTTCTTTGGCATAATTTTTTGACATGATCAAGTGTGGTATCAAAATAAAGGGCATGAGGAGTCGATTCAAAGAATGTAATTCAATAAAAGGTAGAAAACAATTTTTTTTTTGTTCTCATTTATTAGAACGCTGAATATCTCGTTGGTCTGTGTTATAGTGGTCACAAATTGCAGGCAGTCACAGCTTAGCATGTGGTCTTTCCTGGATTTGATTACCGGTTCGAAAAAAGTATGTGTGAGTGTGTGTGTGTGTGTGTGTGGTGTGTGTGTGTGTGTGTGTGGTGTGTGTGTGTGGTGTGTGTGTGTGTTTTTTTTTCTTTTTTTTTTCTTTCTTACTAGAGTTTTTCAGTAGCGTCTTGTAGTTTGGATTTTAGGGCAAGCTCGCCCTCCGTTAAGAAGCCTATTTTTAGGGTTCCGAACATCCGAATGTAACAACGGAACCCATATAGGATCACTCGTGCATCTGTGTGTCTGTCTGTCTGTCCGTCTGTCCGTCTGTCACAGCCAATTTACTCCGAATCTACTAGACCGATTAAGTTGAAATTTGCTACACAGGTGTATTTCTATGACCCCAACACGGACAAGTTACGTAAATAAATTAATTTGGATTATGGGGGTAACTTTTGGGGGGAATACCGAATAATTTCAAAATATAGTTTTTCAAACTGTACCGTGCGATATATCAAATTAAAGGGCTGATTGTGTCTCTGTGGATGTGGGTCTCAAATATTTTGTGTTCATAATTTTAAAATGAATCGTTTAAAAGTTATTTAAGAAAATAAACGAAAACTGACCACTCCCCCCCTTATCTCTAAAACTACTAAGTCTAATTTTTTTTTAAAAATACAGGAAATAGTTCTTTACACAGGTAAACCTATGAGAAGTCTTTAGTTTGGGTTTGTCTTCGATTACAAATTGGTAGCCCATTTTTCAAACACTTTCTGGTCTTTGATTAAGCTAAAACTTCATTACTCATAAAATTAAGTACCCAATGCAATAATATAGTAGTATGAAGCTGGTCTGATGATGGAGCTGGAAGGTGGCCAGAGGATTTCCTCAACCAAACAAGATGGAACCATCGTGTTTGGTCTCATTGCATATGTTTTGACAAGTTACATTCGACTAGGTGATGCCTAAGGTCTGATGATGGAGCCGAAAGGTGTCCATAGGATCTCCGCAACCAAAAAAGATAGCACCATCGTATTTGGACTCATTTGATGTATATTGAAAAGAAATTTTACACTTGGTAGTACCCAGGGTCTGATGATGTAGTTGGATGGTGGTTTTGTTGGTTGGATGGTTGGTTGGTTGGGTTGGATGGAGTTGTTGGTTGGTTGATTGGTTGGTTGGTTGCTGATGGAGTCATGGGATCTCCGCAACCAAATAATAGCACTATCGTGTTTCAGCTTATTGGATATGTATTGACAAGCAACATTATATTTAGTGGTGGTGGTACCCAGTTTCTGATGATAAAACCGGAAGGTGACCATCCATAACAACTCCTCAACTAAACATGATAACACTAACGTGTTTGGGTTTATTGCATTTGTACTGACTAGTGTAATTACACTAGAAGGTGGTCAGGGCCTGATTATATATAATAGTATCTTCAACCATAGAACACAGCATCGTCGTGTTTAGACGACATACCAGGTATACTCTACGGCACAAAATAGGTTGAATTTACCAACATCCCGACTTAAAATGCATTCATCTGGCCCTTTTGTCATGTCAATAAAAATTTATAATAAATTGCCAAAAGATATAAAAGAGATAGAAAAGACAAATATATTTATTAGTAAATTAAAAAAGTTCCTTATATCAAAGTGCTATTATACAATTAATGAATTTTTTGACGGCATACAAATTAGGTAGTTGCAAAATTTGTATATCCAGACATTGTTTTTGGTGATTATAATAAAAGCCAACATAAATATTTTTTAAACGTTATTGATATTTGTAATTTAATTTATTGACATTTTTGATTTAATTTATTGATATTTTTAATTAAATTTATTGAAATTTATACTTAATTTTAATGGGTGATTTTAATGGGCATGTAGGAAGTCTGAAGTACGGTTATGAGAGAGTGCATGGTGGTTGGGGGTACGGCGACCGTAATACTGATGGCGAGACATTGCTGCAAGCTGCTTCGGCTTTTGACCTGGCAATAACTAACACCTGGTTCAAAAAGAAAGTCGAACACCTGATCACTTTCAAAAGTGGCCAGCACGCGACCCAAATTGACTTTTTCTTGGTGAGTCGAAACAGTCTCAAAACAGTCAAAAACTGTAAAGTGTTGCCAGGCGAAGGCTTAGTCTCTCAACACAGGCTCATAATGATGGACGTAACAGTCAGTGTCTCGTCCAGTAAGAACACAGAACGGCCCCCACCCAAAATCAGATGGCGTATGATAGAAAATGAGGAGTGTGCAAGTATGTTTAAGAGTCAAGTGGTAGATAAAATGATAGAAATGAAGGATATGGAAGTAAAAGCTGTGGATGAATGTTGGAAAGATATGGCGGCAATTATAAGGCGAGTAGCAAAAGATGTGTTTGGCGAATCGAAAGGTAAAGGCATGATAGAAAAGGATACACACAGAAAAGAAAATTTCGTTTAAAGTATGGCAGAATGTAGAAACCGGAAATGATAATTTGAAAGAAGAGAAAAAGAAAATTTATAAAGAATGGAAGAGAAAAGCAAAAAAGGCGGTTGCAGTTTCCAGGGCTAAGGCGCAGGAAAAGTTATATGATTTACTGGACAGCCCTAGAGGCCAGAAGGAGTTCTACCGGATTACAAAATTAAGAGAAAGGAGAACGAGGGATATAATGCACATAAAATGTATGAAAGATGAACTCGGTAAAGTCTTGTCGAAAGATGACGAAATAAAAGAGCGATGGAAGGATTATTTTGGAAAGTTGATGAACGAAGAGAATGAATGGAATGGTGTGCTCAAAGAGGCACAAGTAAATATGGGTTTGGTGAGAGAAATTAGCAGCAGTTCAAGGTATGAAAAATGGAAAGGCCATGGGCCCTGATAACATACCAGTAGAAGTATGGAAGTGTTTAATTGAGGATGGATGTATATGGCTGACTTTATTCTTCAATAAGTTGTTGTATGAAGAAGTGATCCCACAAGAATGGTGCAATAGTTCGCTAGTGCCCATCTTCAAGAATAAAGGGGATATACAGGACTGCAACAACTATCGAGGGATAAAGCTCATGTCACATACTATGAAAGTATGGGAGAAAGCGATAGAGAAAAGATTGCGATAAGAGGGTTTGATACTGCAGGAAAATACTCGTACATGAATTAAATTGTATCGTATTGTAGGTTTTATTTTGTTTGTTTTTAACTATAAGTAAGTACTAACATAGTTACGTAAGTTGTATCACTAACAAAATATGGAGCAAGTTTCCGAAATAAACGTTTTATTATTATTTCGTTTATTAATTTTTTAAACATATTAAATACATTTTTAAATATTTCTTAAAAAAGAATATATAAAAAACATTTAAAAATATAAAAAATAGTAGCCCACCGGTATCGGGAACAGGGTCCAAGCTACCGGCGGTCAGGGCTCCAGAGAGAGGAACCGCCTGACAATGCGAGCCGTGTCCAAAAGTACTGCTTTCTGAATCAAGCCCTTGATCCAGCCGCCTAACGAGAGCCTCCTGAGGTGTTGATCGAGGCTCGTGGCTATTAAGCCATTGGCTGACACGACTATCGGTACAATGATCGCTGAGTCCACATCCCACATGTCGACAACCTCGCGAGCCAAGTCAATATACTTGATTTGTTTATCTTTCTCGGCTTTCACGAGGTTCTCGTCATGTGGGACGGTAATGTCAACAATCATTGCACGCCTCTCGATTCGGTCTACCACCACTATATCAGGCTTATTGGCTACAATAGTCCTGTCAGTGATGATGGACCGATCCCAGTACAATGAGATATGACCATTATCGAGAACTGGGTCGGGCGCATATCTGTAGTACGGCACTTCCGATTCCACAAGAGAGTACTTCAGAGCAAGTTGCTGATGGATAATCCTGGCTACAAGGTTGTGCCTATGCAAGTATTCACCGTTAGCTAGACGAGAACAACCAGAGATTATGTGGCGGATTGATTCTCCCGGACGATGACATGCCCGACATATGTCAACCGTGCCGTCCTTCACAATAAATCTCTGGTAGTTTTTCGTCATGATAACTTCGTCCATTTATTATTATTATTATAAATTCGCGACCAACTGCACATCCGTTTGCGATGAACGTAAACATGGAACTGACAAAAATTCGTCGTCGGCGAAATGCTAAAGAAATAAAATTTTATTTATTACCGTAGGTACTTACGCTTTAGAATTTGCCTACATGCTCGTAGACCGCAGAGATCAATGAAATTGATAGACTGTACAATCGCATTAAGTTGTACCTACTACTCACTCAGTAATTATTTCGATGTAGGTATACGAAATGTAGGAATGTGGTTTTAACGAAATGAGTAAGTAACGTTGTTGTATTGTAATACTTAACTTAACTTTGTTGATAACAAAAATGTATCTAAGAATTATGTCGTTATCAGTAAACTGTAACACATTTTTTTTGGATCTTCTTTAGTTATTTCGATGATGGTTTATAAAAATAACCTCCCCTCAAAATAAGTTCAAATAAAAGTACTCAATGGGCTATAAAATTTTTGTAGACACTTAAAATGCCTAACGTGTCGCGTCTGTTAGATTCATAGGTCTGTGTGAGCATTTGCCGACAAAGGACCGTCGGCGGTCTTCGGCCGATGTTGCGTGCGTACCTACTGGGCCCGCGATGACCTCCGGTGAACTTAGGAAATCAGCTGAGCAGGGAGCTTATTGTAATTTTATTTACTTTGCGTTTTTTTGCAAAAAAAGTGAACTAATTATTTTTTAATTAAAAATATCATTGACGTAGATAGGTATAACGATTTTATACAGTTTAATGTAAAAAAACGCAGATTTTTTTCAAAAATTAGGAAAAAGCCGACGAAAAATTCCAACGCTAGGGGTCCAGAATCATGTACTGAATCACTGGAACACGTATGTGCGTTCATGTACCTTACACCATGTATATTTATATATGTAAGTATTTCATATTATATATATAGATATGTATGTTTATTTTAACTAGAAACATTTACTTTCGTAACCATTTTCTTCTTAGTAATATTTTTTTCAGTTATGCACCTGCCATGTTATCTCTCCACCACCCTTGGTTGACTGGGAGAGAATGCCTGAAGCATTAAGTCCGCCTTAGTACATTTGTGTTGCATGAAGTTTTAATAAATAAATAAATAGCCTAAATTCAGTTTAGTTTGTGCACAACAGAATCGGCACCATTATCTAAAATATGCACACTCATTTCCGTAACACTCTGTATATAATGTAATATTATCTAAATGTTTTGCTCGGTGTCACAGCCTACACCATTACACGTGGAACCTCCTAGACTACAAAGTAGTAAACCCGTTTATTTAAGCTAAAGTAAAGCTCAAATCTAACTCCCACCCTCTCCATCCGAAGTCCTACCCTACAAATTCATAATTAGCTACTCAGTCAAAAGTCAGTTTAACTTCCCAAGGCTGGTTTGCCAGTGGAAGCCAAACTAATGCTAGTCTCGGGTCTAATTGAATCGCCGCCGGGAGCCACGTGAACTTACACTACTCGCAACTTTAAAAGCTGGGAGCAGAAATTCGTACTTACATTGTAATTACATTAACGTGGCACCTTTAATGTTGAGAGTACCTTTTGTAAACCTTTAGTAGCTTCTGTCAGTAGCTTGGCCTGTATGAAAGTCGAAAATTGTTCCACGGAAACTAATAAGGAAAAAAAAAACCGCGTGAAGGGTTCCGTACCATCGTACAAGATTATACGCGTCTACTTGTTGCCATTATTAAGATCGAGCAAAAAAACACGTTTCTAGTAGTCCCAGCCCCCTTTATTTTTAATTTATTTTTATTATTTGTGTGTGTGATAACGGCTCAGGAAATAAACGCTGTATGAAAATTGCAACTGTCTACGTATTACGGATCGTGAGATACAATACTTATCGCTGACAGACAGACGGACAGCGGAGGCGTAGTAATAGGGTCCCGTTGGTTGGCCTTTGGGTACGGAACCCTAAAAAGTATCTTATGTCCTAGTTCAGGCCATGCCATACTGAAAACATTCAGCTGTTGAGTCGTGATAGATCGATAGATATACTCTTTATTGATCACAAGACGTACGGTGATGTGCCACCGGTACATAGCACACGCACAAAACGTTTTGGAAAAACATTAATTTTGTGTACAGCTAAGGAGTGGAATTCTCTGCCAGAGGTCGTGTTTCCTGATAGCTACAACCTGGGAGTACTTAAGTTGAGAGTGAATAGGTTACTTCTAGACAAGCGTGCTCCATCGTCGACCACATTACCGCTTACCATTAGGTGAGATAGTGGTCAAACGCAAGACAGTCTATGATAAAAAAGAGTGGCACTCCGGGAGTGCCGACAGAAGTGAAAACTTGAACAAGAATGCCCAATGCGCCTGAAGAAGTTTTCACTCCAATCGCACGATACGGGCGCAAAAGAACGCACGCGTGTTTTTTTCGAAAGCAATTAACAAAAACAAAAAATTTGTAGGTATACATAGATGACGTCTTGGTTTCCTCCAATTACGAGTATGTTCAAATTCCATGTTCGATGTTATTCGGGTCAATTCAGGCGAAACTTTAATATTTAGTTTTAGTTCTGAGGTACAACTAAAAAGTGAAAAATAAAAAACTATCTTACAAAACATACAACCGACTTCCAAAAGAGAAAATACACTCAACATTTAAAAATAACTTTAATTTCGGAAGTCGGTGTCAAAAGACGAAGAAATAAAATACAAACACCGACTGCCGAAATTAAATTTATTTTTCAATTTTCGGTGTATTTTCTCTTTTGGAAGTCGGTTGTATTTTTTGTAAAAAAGTTTTTTTTAAGTATAATATTGTGTTGGCGTTCTGTGACTGTCTCATAATATTAAATTAGGTTGAACAAGAAGAGAGACCAAATAAATTAAAATGTGGAGAGATTATCTGTATACGCGATCAGTATGTGACTTGCCAATATGAGACTTTTAACATTTTGACGTTTATAATACGCCTCTAGGCATCATGTATCTCCAAAGTAAGTGAAAGGCAGTAGACATTATAGTCGACTTTTCCCTAACAACCCAAAGGATATACTTTCCATTATTTTCAACAGCGGTTCAGAGCATCTTCATCGATTTTAGTTAGCGCCCAACTTTCACCGCATCTTACGATTTGGTTTGGCGACCTAGTTCTCTATTAGGATTTATCCCTATAAACTTTTATCTGTGTCACCGTCTATTATTGCGTCGATTTAAATGTAGAACATTTTTCTATACGAGAGAGATTCTTTTGCAGGATTTTAGAAGAGAAATACTGTACCCTCATACTTATACTGTCAAGAAGCATTAATTTTTTAGTTTTAGGGTATATGACAACTAGTTTCTGCCAGCGGGCTTAGACGGCGTGAAAGTCGAAAATTATCCCAAATAAAGGGCATGGTCTACCCATTTCAAGTTTCATCTAATTTTGTTCAGCCTTTGAAGAAAGAAGGAAAGAAAATACTTTTAATTGCGATAAACATGACGTAACACAACAAAAAAAGGAAAAGCTGGGGGGAAAATATGCTTCACATCCAGAGAGAGAGAGAGATTGATTATAACAAACATCAAAACATACAGAGTTTGTAGAAGGTCGGTTTCATATTTTTTTTAATATAGGTATACGAGTATGTCATTGGATAGTTGTAAAGATTGTAATGATTCTTGCGAGAATGTAAACTCTCAATATGTTATGAATAGATCATTTCAAATACATTTCAACACATTAATTTTAGTGTGCGTATAGCTAGGGAGTGGAATTCCCTGCCGGAGTCTGTATTTCCTGATAGCTACAACCTGGGAGTCTTTAAGTCAAGAGTGAATAGGTTGCTTCTAGGCAAGCGTGCTCCATCTTCGACCACATCATCGCTTACCATCAGGTGAGATGGTGGTCAAACGCGCGCCTATCAATAATAATAATTAAAAAAAAATACAATAAATCTCATCCAAATATTTTTTTTTAATTTATTTATTTTGTAGTAGTAGTAAATGTATGAGTCTAATTGAAAACAAAGAGTTCACAATAGGGATGATGACAGGGTAAAAGAAAAAAACAATTTAGTCCGTAAGTTAGATTATCAAAAAATATTGTACATTTATTTTGTTGCTTTATCAAATTAATGAAAAATTACAAAGATTCAACGCATCAAAGTTCAGGAGTGGGGGCTTGTTACGTCACTTTTCAGTAAAAAGTAGTACAATTTTAACTTAAGGTGGATGCTCCAGGGTAGCCCGCGAAATTCTTTAATTCTTTATTGTACACCAAACAACTAACATAGTACACAGTGATTAAATAGTTAATGTACAAAGGCGAGCTTAACTCAATGTTGAGTTTTCTCCCAGCAAACCTTTGAGTGATAGAGAGTGATCACATTTGAGGGTAGGATCCAGTGTATAACATAAACTTACATAAATAAGTATAATTATCTGAATATATATACTGTATACTAAATAAATACCAATATTATGTCAATGTGAAAGGATGTGCTCTTTAATTTTCTTCTTGAAGACCTCCAGTGAAGGGCTGTCGCGTAGGGAGTGTGGGAGAGAGTTCCAGAGACGCACTGCAGTTACAGAAAAGGAGCCATTATAGCGGCTAGAAGTGTGACGCGGAGTACGAAGGAGAAGAGAATTGGCAGTGCGACAGGGTTAGCCCCTCGGAACGAAGTACTCAAACCGTTCACGAAGATCTTGAGGGGAATTTGGATTATGCAGGATAGTATAGAGAAGAGATAGGATATGGGTATCTCGCCGTCGCCGAATCGGCAGCCACCCCAACTGGTCCGAAACTCCGACTCATGGTTTTATTTTCGGAGGCCAAAAATGAAACGGATGCACAAATTCTGCAGTCGCTCGAGTTTGTTAAGGAGTACCTCCGTTGCATCTAGAAAACAGACATCCGCATAGTCTATTAGCGGTAAGAGAAGAGATTGAGCAAGAGAGAGAGAGAGAGAAATTCAAATTTTCTTACGTTTTTTGCAATTTGCAGGGCAGCGTCAGGTTGTATATTGGTCAAAATTTGATTCGCGGTCGTAGCAAGTATGTATTTATAGAATTATAATCATTAAAATCATGAATACAACCCTCTCAGTTAGAATTGATGCCAAATGTAAGTATTTCATGGAATCATGAAATACATTTGGCATGAAATATTTACATTGGCGTTTCATAAAAATTTGAATTTCGCGGTCATCCGAAATTTGAACCCACTGTATCGTCTTCAGTGACAAAAGACAAAATACGTTTCCAATTTTTTTTAATTATTTCAGTATAAGTATTTTTTCAGTAGTCAACCCTATTGTAAGTGATATCATAAACTGACGGTGTTTACAATTATCCGGTGACAAAACATTGGAAACTCATTCAGAGGCAGCGTTTTATTAAAACGGTGAAAATTACTTCATATCAGACAGCCAACAGCCGTTACCCAACTTATCTACAACCAGAAAAATGCTTTTAACCTTGACAAGCTCACAAAAACTGTATTTCCGTATGATGTTATTAACCTTCCTATACCTGCGCCGTATTTTGAGACACGTATACTCGCGCACGGTCTCACTGACCGAAAGATTGCAACGCAATTTAATAATATAATATCATGAAAATATATACTAAAATTTGAAAACATTGTTTTGTGAACACAACAAACCCAATTTATCAACAATTTACAATTAATTTTCTCAGTAAGAGTCTTTTGAAACAGTCTCTGATAAATAGCGACATTTTTTTCTCCAAACAAACAAAAACAAACTTTTAAATCTATAATGTAAAGAACTACATAAAAAACCGAAAACAAAAAAAATGAGGGTTAATTATTTTCAGTACTTTTTCACATAAAATCTTACTGTGACACTCGCGTCGGTCCCACAGACCGATTCTCACCAATTACGAATGTAAGTGCTACCTGCACAAACGCAGTCTGTGTCTTAAAACGATTGTAGCAGTGAATCAGGCAGTACAAAATGATATACTTAATTGATTATAAAGAAAAAAAAATGAAACAGTATTTTGTTGGTCTCACAGACCAACGCGCGAGTATATTACTGTAGTCTTTGGCGCGAGTATAGGAAGGTTAACAACCACATGTAGGTACCAACCGTCCATCCATTTGATTTAAACCAGCCTCCGTTTACGACTCCCCTGGGATTAAAAGCACGTCATTCACGACACGGTACATACCTGTGTCATATTAAGGCGGTCACTCACGAGCGACATACCGGTGTAATATTAATTATGAGCAGTAATCCAGTTGATGGTTGAGTCGTCGAGTCGTTGAGCTGTCGAGCCGTTGAGCTGTTGAGCATTAGAGTTGAGTAGGTATTCGTTTCGGTTTTCATTGGATTGTTTACGTTGGTCTCCAGCGGTATTGTGAAGTTTGACTGCGGACCACTGAGTTAGTTTACATGGAAGAGTTTTTGCAATAGTTTTGGAAATTCACTTTTTTTTTGTTATTTTTTTCGTGTGAGTGTGTTTTACCTGACTAGGTCACTCAAAGGAAGTTTTTATTTATCAACCTATTATTTATGTTACCAAACGCGTGGGCCGATTTTGATAATTCTTACGTCAATTTCATTTGTCATATAATCTTGCGAGTGTCACTTAAGATATGATAGTAATCAAAATTCAATATGGCGACAACCAGCCCCCCTAGCCATACTACATTTCTATTATCGTTTACGCTAACGCTTAGAACAAAATGTATGGCACTGACATTACCTGCGTAGATACGTGTCACGTGACTTATCGCAGGTAGTGTCATTACGCTAACGCTTAGAACAAAATGTATGGCAATGACATTACCTGCGTAGATAAGTGTCACGTGACTTATCGCAGGTAGTGTCATTACGCTAACGCTTAGAACAAAATGTATGGCAATGACATTACCTGCGTAGATACGTGTCACGTGACTTATTGCAGGTAATGTCATTAGGCTAACGCTTAGAACAAAATGTATGGCAATGACATTACCTGCGTAGATAAGTGTCACGTGACTTATCGCAGGTAATGTCATTGCCATACATTTTGTTCTAAGCGTTAGCGTAAACGATAACAGAAATATAATATGGCTAGGGGTGCTGATACCATATAGTGAAAAAAAAAATGAAAGCCGACGAACTATAGTAAGTGGGGTATCAAAATAAAGGGTTCGAGGAGGCGATTCCAAAAATGAAACTCACTGAAACGTAGAAAATAAAAAATATATTTATTTGGCATGAAATCAATAATTGAACTATAATAACTGCCACCAATTGCCTCAGGCAGCTTGAAAAGTGACTTGTTTGGAACTTTTTAGTTGTTTTTTAAAGTCAGGTTTTTTTTAAATATCAAATTTTTAGGGTTCCTAAGTTCCGCCATGTCCGTTTGTCACGTGTACTAGACAGCTATAATTAGGCATGGAATACATATTAATCACGCCGACAAAGTTAATGATTTTTCATTAACTTTTTTTTTTTAGGTAGGTTTATTCGGCCGTGTTTATTCGGCCTTGTTTAATCGGCCTTGATCATGTGGCAGTGTTTATTCGGCCATGTTTATTCGGCCGTGTTTATTCGGCCTTGTTTATTTAGCCGTGTTATTCGGCCGTGTTTTTTTGGCCTTGTTTATTCGGCCGTGTTTATTCGGCCTTGTTTATTCAGCCTTGTTTAATCGGCCTTGTTCATTTGGCAGTGTTTATTCGGCAGTGTATATTCAGCAGTGTTTATTCGGCCGTGTTTATTCGGCCTTGTTTATTCAGCCGTGTTTTTTCGGCCTTGTTTATTCGGCCTTGTTAAATCGGCCTTGTCCATTTGGCAGTGTTTATTCGGCCTTGTTTATTCAGCCGTGTTTATTCGGCCGTGTTTATTCGGTCGTGTTTATTCGGCCTTGTTTATTCAGCCGTGTTTATTTAGCCGTGTTTTGTCAGCCTTGTTTATTAGGCCGTGTTTATTCGGCCTTGTTAAATCGGCCTTGTTAAATCGGCCTTGTCCATTTGGCAGTGTTTATTCGGCCTTGTTTATTCAGCCGTATTTATTCGGCCGTGTTTATTCGGCCGTGTTTATTCGGCCGTGTTTATTCGGCCGTGTTTTTTCGGCCTTGTTAATTCGGCCTTGTTTATTCGGCAGTGTTTATTCGGTCGTGTTTAATCGGTCGTGTTTATTCGGTCGTGTTTATTCGGTCTTGATTATTCGGCAGTGTTTATTCGGCCGTGTTTATTCGGCCTTGTTTATTCAACCGTGTTTTTTCGGCCTTGTTTTTTCGGCCGTGTTTATTCGGCCGTGTTTATTCGGTCGTGTTTATTCGGTCGTGTTTATTCGGTCGTGTTTATTCGGCCGTGTTTGTTCGGCCGTGTTTATTCGGCCGTGTTTATTCGGCCTTGTTTAATCACACTTTACTTGTACACCTGCACAAGTAAAGTGGGGATGTTTGTTTTTCTCGTCTATCCCATGGTGTCGGGTGTCGTTGGATAGGCCATTCAAAAATAGTACGCGTCTGTGAAGACCATTTTTCGATTCAGGGATCCGTTTGCGTAAAATTAAGCTTTTAATTGCCAATTTTTGTCAGAGTCAAGTGGTAGCTAAATGGTTGCTTTTGAATATGAGAAAACATTCACGGCAGTAGTCTAAATAAATAAATTAAAAGGAAAACTTTAACAGCTAAGTTAGCTCTGTTAGTTTTAGAGTAACAGTCGCCCAACTTATAAAATGTTTTTACTTGTAAAATTTCGTACAAAAGACAAAATCCTTGGAAAGAAATTACTTAGGGGAAGTACAGTCTACGGAACCCTACCTTGCACGTAGTAGGCCCTTGTTCCTTCAGTTGCCTGTGTCAGGGCTGCAGTGACTCTTTTTTTTTCTTTTTTTTTTTTTGGGGGGGGTTTTTTTTTTTGGGGGGTGGGAAATCATCCTATGACTTCTTCCGCTCTAGGGTGGAGCGGAAGGGCGTGTCAGACTCTTACTGACTAAAACCCACCCCTGTTCCTCCCTGCTTTGAGTGCTCAGGGGCGAGGTCACTCTTTCGAATTTATCCTCCACCCCCGGGCAGGCATCGGCCGTGGCAGGCCCCGTCCTTTTGCTGACAACTCTTTGAGGCGCGCGTGGAACACTACGCGCCGTCGACTCTCGGGCCTGGTGCTGATCGGACGGCGAGTTACCCACTACTCGCCGTCCGCAGGCCCGGGTCTACGGTGGCTGGAGATCGTCTCGCGGCCCCTGGCGTCTCCTGCGGCGGCTGCGGCTGAGGGCGCTAGGGCGACTCGGCTGTTGTTGAGTCTCCCTAACGTATGCCGCCTCCCTCTTCGCGAGCATTACTGCTTCGCAGAAGGAGGAGACGGCTTCCCATTCCCTCTAGCTCCGTACCATGGCCTGAACCAGGCCACGGCGCGAGAGGTCGCTGCCGCCTATCGCATCCACGAGGACACGGCGGTGCTCTGCCCAAGCGGGGCAAACCTCCACCGTATGCTCCACCGTGTCCTCTGGGCGATCCTTGCAGTGGAAACACCCGGGGGTCACCTCCGCCTTGATACGACACAGGTACCTCCCGAAACAGCCGTGTCCGGTGAGGACCTGCGTCAGGCGGAAGGTGAGGGCGCCATGGCGCCTCTCCAGCCACTCCTCAAAGAGGGGCACTACCGCCGCGATGGTGGCGTGCCCAGCGCTGGGTTGCGACAGTCGCTCTCTCCATGTCACCATGAGATCCTGTCGGAGCTCTGTCCGCCGAGGCGGGAGGTGTCGCGGCAGCGGAGTTTCGCCCCGGCGCGCGGCGTTTGGCCTCCTCGCGCCACTCATACAGGTGCGCGAGGATTTTTGCCTCCAGATACCACGGTGACAGTCCGGCAAGGAGGCTCGCAGCCTCACGGGAGACCGTGCGGTATCCTCTGATCATGCGGATCGCCATGATCCTCTGGGACGCGTTCATCTGGCGAGCTGATCGCTGCCTCAATGAACGCGCCCACATCGGTGCCCCGTAGAGGGCCATGGAGCGTACGACTGCAGTGACTCTTTGGAACACTCCCTCGACACTGGCAGGATTGCTACACTTTTTTTTTTTTGATTGTGGTAAATCATCCTATGACTTCTTCTCCAGCTCTGGGCGTGTCAGACTTTTACTGACTAAAACTAACCCCTGTTCCTTCCTTGCCTGAGTGCCCAGGGGCACGGTAACTCTGTTACGAATTTATCCGCGACCCCTTGGCATGCAGGCATCGGCCATCATGGGCCCCGTCAGTAGTGGCTGACATGTCTTTGAGGCGCGCGTGGAACACTACGCGTCGACGACTCTCGGGCCTGGTGCTGATCGGACGGCGAGCTACCCATTACTCGCCGTCCGCAGGCCCGCGTAGGATTGCTACACCCTACGTTTTTACGTGTGTAAAAGTATAATCTAGGATCTATCTATGCATAATTTTATTTAACAAAGGAACCATTTTACGTATTTATTAAGTATTTAACTAACTATATCTACACTAAAAATAACCTAACTATGTGCATATACACAAAAATAAAAACTTTTTTACAAAAAATAGAACCGACTTCCCAAAAAAGTGCTATTTGCACTTTTTTTGGAAGTCGGTTCTAGTTTTTGTAAAAAAGTTTTTATTTTTTAGTTGTGGTTCCCCATTAAATTGTGCTAACACTACATAGACATACGATTGCAGCAATCGTAGTTGATTTGCTGTCATATTTTTAAAAGTGCCGTTGTCTGTCTCCGATACTCATAATGAGATCTATATGAAATTTAAATAGGACCATTTCGGAATAAAGCCCTTTTGAACAAAAAGAGAATTGTGAAAATCCGTCTATATATGACGGAGTCATGCCCGAAGATACATATAAAAAAATACAAACATTCGAATTGATAACCTGCTCCTTTTGGAAGTCGGTTAAAAACAAAATACGTTCAAGCGTCGAACTGCTCCACATCGCTGTCATCTGGAAACGTGCCCAGAAGACTGGCACACGTTGAATGGCAATGCTAATGTATATTTTTAGTGTCATGATTTCCTTTTTTCTGTGACAGTTAACAATTTTGTACCACCCAATGGTTGACTGGTAGAAAATGCCAAAGACATTAAGTCCGCCTCTGTACCTTAGTGTGTATAAAGTATTATTCTACTAATATTATAAATGTGAAAGTTTGTGAGGATGTATGTTTGTTACTCTTTCACGCAAAACCTACTGAACGGATCCTGATGAAACTTTACAGTAATATTGCTTATACATCAGAATAACACATAGGCTATAATTTATAATTGGGGGAAGTACTAATACCACGCGGGCGAAGCCGCTGGCAGAAGCTAGTATTATAAATGTCAAAGTTTGGATGGATGCTGTCAGAAGCTATCATTTAACTTATATAAAAATTGACGCGCCGGATCTGCTTGCTTTGCTAGCTCGCTTTTATGTGCCGGAGAATTATTGTAGGGGCAAAACACACAGATTGTTTGCTGTGCCTCAGCGTCGCACCGATGCGCGTGCTGAGTCTCCAATACCTCGCACTCTGGCTGCACTTAATGATCTGTTGGATTCTAATCCAACAAACGATCTGTTTGCAGATGAATGGACGAAGATTTTATTGGCATGTCAGAAGTACTGTGAGAGGGATTTATGATAGAGTTTCGAGACCCTTTTTATTTATTTATTTTTTAAAATTTGATATTTTGTAGTTTTCTCTTTTAATTTTTGTCTTTTTGTTAAAAATCTTTAGTTTTAGTTACTGTAATTGGTTTTAAAGCGTTGTAATTAATTAAATAAATAATGAATCTTTTTTAATTTTTTTCTATCGTCCGCACCATCCAGCACCACTATGTGCATGGCCACAGACCATTTGCTCACGTAACTGTCGCTCGGAGAGCTTAACAAAAGCTCGGTGCAAACGAAACTTTGGTGTGGCCTCGCATGGCCGGCTTGTGATAGAATTTCTAAATTGCTTCTTTTCTATACAAACCTACAGTTGGGTTGTCGATCAAACTCTGCTAAGTAAGCACAGTTTTGTAAGTAATTGTAAACATGGTAGTTTTTTCCTGGAAGAAATCGTAGTTTAAATTAAGTTTCAGTGTAGTTCCACGCGACGACCGTTAATTTATTAATTTGGTACTAGTTTTTCCTTATCTTTTCATTTGCCAGCTGTTTCGTCTGCGTGAATATTGAAAAATATTCCACGGAAAGCTTGAAGCAAATTGGCAAACTTTGTGATTGCAGTCGAGGCGGAATCTTGGAGCTGAGAGACTGCAATGACAATTGCCCACGAGTATCAAACGACGTTTTTCACCACACTTAATCGAAATTAATAAGTTAAATTTTATAAACATCATATTTAGTGACAAATTATTCTAAGAAATGGTTTACGGATTTTTTTTCGTGCTTATTGGAGGGGGCTGTCCGGCGACAAGTCTGATACAATAAATTGTGGCGGTGGCGGGCCACCGCACATTTCCGCACTAGTGCGACTACATTGCGAGCCTAAAAAACGGTAGGGGTAGGATTGGTGTTTGAGTAAGTGTGTTGAATTATTAATTATTGTTAATTGTTAATTAAAATTAATAAGTGTAATAACTTATGTTCTAATCACGTTTCATCCAAATCCAGTCAGCCGGTGAAGCTTGGTTGATTAACAAAGATTCAAACTTTCACATTATAATATTGCGGCGTTGAGGAAACATGTGGACCCGGCGCCGCTGGCCGGCTAGACTGTTCAATAATTGAAGAGTAATTCGAATGATGAATTAGTTTGAAAAGTAGTTGTTTTTGGTTAAGAATCAGGACTGCTGTGGATAATCAATCTAGTGCTGTTATTATTGTTATTATTCTTTATAGTACACATAAAACATTTATACATAAAAACATAATGGTATAGTTAATTACAAAGGCGAGCTTAACCCAGCATTTGGGTTTAGACAAACCATAAGGTGAAAAATACATAATTGCTTAGGAAGATCATAAGTGTGCACAACAAAACTTAAAATCTAATATTGTTGCTTAACGTGGAAGCTCCAGGGTAGCCCGCGACATTCAAATTTTCTTACGTTTTTGCAATTTGCAGGTCAGTGTCAGGTTGTATCTTGGTCAAAATTTGATTCGCAGCCGTAGCAAGTATGTATTTATGGAATTTTAATCATTAAAATCATCAATACAACTCTCTCAATTAGAATTGATGCCAAATGTAAGTATTTCATGAAATCATGACATTTGGCATCCATTCTAACTGAGAGCGATGCCCGCCAGGGTACAGGCGTTCGAAAGAGTCGCCGCAAAAATATAAATGAAAAAGCCCTGAAATGCAAAGGCCACCTTTTTTTTTTGGGACACGCCCGCAACGCTATCCCCAAACCACTGTAACTCCTGTAAGCCAGAATCAACAGTGGTGAACCACCAGAAAAAACGCCGAGACAATGAAGCTCAACGAGTCCCAGAGAAACGAATAAACTATCTTGGATTCCGCAACGAAATTAATCCCAAAAGCACAGCGGAGGAGTAAGAAAAACATAATTGCCACTTCTCTCCTAATCAAGCAGGAGACAGAACAAAGCTAGGCCACTAGGCATAAAGGGATATTTACGACTGGGGAAAGCCCAGTTGCCAAGCACTGCGCATTAAACACTAATATAAATGGGTTCTAAATTGTGAGCTGTTACATTTTATTCCAATAATAGGTAACGCAGAGGACAACTGAAGGAACACGGGTGGAATTTAGTCAGTAAGAGTCTGACACTCCCTAACGCTCCACTCAGAGCGGGAGAATTCATCTGAAGACTTCCCAGCCTCAAAAAATAAAAAATAGGATCAGCTCAACTCAGCTTGCGGCAGACCACTATTGGACAGATATAGACCTCTACTGAGTTATTAAATTAAATTAAATATCATTTATTTCAGGCAATTATTAAACCCACATCATACAGACACATACTCTTAACTACCGTAAACATTAACAAAAATAACACAGATAGAATATTAAAATAGGTACACAAATACAATAACTAAAAATATATTACAAGTCTTTTGCCTCTCTTGCAAGATGGACGACACGGTACTGTAGGACCTCAAGGCACCAGTACGGCCTGCAGGGATCCTAGGACGTTCTTCGAAGTCCCGGGGGATATCACGTAGCTTGGCGACTCGCTGGCTTAGCGCGAGAGAACTATACGAAAAGGGAACTCGCTACGGGCCGATAAGGAAAAATGCTGAGAGCGATTTAAATTATGCTGTATTGGGATTCATCAGAATATTACATCGCAATATTATATTGCAATCGTCGCAGTACACAGCTTTTACAATTTCATTCCTACTCAGGGTTACGCTTGTGTAGAATGACACTCTGAGTTTACTTAGCAGCGCGGCAAAGCCGGCAACATTGCTCTCGGCGAACATGTCAGTCGCACTACACCGCCAGGGCAAGTTCATCATAGCCCGGAAAGCATTATTATACTGTACACAAAGAGTGTTATAAGCACTCCTCGTGTACCGGTACAAAAGTTGGCTGGTGTATAACGACTGACAGTAGGCTCTGAACAGCGTGACCTTAACTTGATTCGAGCAGTGATAAAAACGTCTAGCTAGCATATTGTTTCTTATCTTATGCTTGGCGCTTGTATTTTTTTTTAACAGAACCAAAATAGGCCAAGCGATTAAACTTAGTGCAAGGCTGGAAATGAGCCTTATCTCTTCGCGGCAGTAGCAAGTATGCCAAATGTTATGATTTCATGAAATACTTACATTTGACATCAATTCTAACTGGAAGAGTTGTATTGATGATTTTAATTATTAAAATTCTATAAATACATACTTGCTACGGCCGCGAATCTGATTTTGACCAAGATACAACCTGACACTGACCTGCAAATTTCAAAAAAAACGTAAGAAAAGTTGTAAGTCCAACGCGGGATTGTTCAAAAGAGTCACCGCGGGCTTGGAACGTAACTTTTCAGTCAGTAATAGTCTGACAAAGTAATTTAATGATTCCCCAAGTTATTTGAAACAAAAAGAAGGTTGTAAATTCATACTCCGCTATGAATTTATAATTTCGCATATCGTGAAAAGAATTTTCCAATGTATTGACATTCTAAAACATCAACAAATGAAAGTTTAGAAGCTAATTAAAAATACCAAATAAATTCAGGTAAGACTTAAAAAGTTCAAACGTAGTTCATAAATAGCGCCGAATAAATACTTAACTCTTTAATGCGATCATCGCTTTAAAAGGCGAATGAAAAGACAGAGGCGTCCTCGATTTGTTGACGTCATCATACCATGAAAGGCAAGGCTGTAATGGACTCGCATAGAAATGCAATAACGTCACCCTCCTGCATTTTTCATGGGGAAAGCATCAAAATTCAGTGAGTGGAGTCGCCGTCTCGTCCTGTGGGCCCGAGGGTGAGCCTGAGCGCGGCAGCCGATCCGAATGCTGTCGATCTCCCCCGAACGAATCTTTGTAATGTTGCCAGCTTTTGTTCCTCTGCTCTGCAACAGAGTTTGCATTCGTAGTTTTTTCTTGAGGGTCTATTTTGTTTGCTGTTGTGTTTGATTTTTGTGAAGGTACTTTATCAAGTTTGTTAGGATCAATTTGCGCTCGACGATCAAGTAACGAAGAGGGGAGCCGACAATAAATCGAAACGTAGAGTTTCTAATAGCAGTAAGATTAGTATAAAGATGCGACTATTCCCGGTATTTTAGCAGCATGTTTAGAGTACACTAGCTACACAAAATAGCCCAACACATACCAAACCACACAGTTTTGTTAGCAATGTCCTTCAACATGCAACAAAAGACTCATGTAACTCAAACGCTAATAAGCTCTCACAACGAAAAATTCCCGACCACTTACTCGTATTCTGGGGAATTTAATTTCAACTTCGTTCTCGCTTCAGGCTCGCCACCCCGTCCCGTTCGCTCGAGAGTCGCGGGCCAGTCACTGAACACCCGCCGGCAGACCCGCTCGCTTCCACATCCGCACGCACTTTACACATGTGAACTTTTTTTATAAAATAGTGCAGTGCCATACAGATTCCAAATTTGAATTTTATTTGACAGTTTTCTTTTTTTATTGAGTGTTTTAGATAATGGGTTTTTACGAAGTCGCCAGGCGGAGCGTTTAGACCAGAAAAAGGTTAGTTCTTACGCTGGAATAAAAATTGTTTTACGTAAATTGTTTACTTATATTGAAAGTAATAAGGTATTTTCTAGACTCTTTGCTTTAGTTTTTAGCGACAATTTTCTTGGTTTTAATTAAGTTTTTCCACGTCTGAAAGCTTTTAATACTCGCTTGTATAAAAGCTTTTATTCAAAAGGTTTATTACATGAACTACTTATTTTTTTATTCATGCTTAGTTATTATATTTGATAAGGTTCATTTTGCTACATAAAGTAAACTGAAAATTTTACTTCATTCCACCTACATCATCGTAATTATACAGAATGATGTAAATGAACGTGAAAACCGTGCAGAATTAATTATGTTGATATCATATTACACCTTCATTATTTTAGTCTTGAATTAAAATAATTAAAACAGTGCACTGCATATGTAATGAACCAGGCATTTGTGCTGAAATTTTAATACAGGAATGAGCAAAAATATTTAAACAACATCGAACATTACAAGTATGTCATGAAAATAGGTCGAACTGTGACTAACTCCACAAGTACATAGCTATACGGATCAATGTTATCATAATGCACACAGAGCACAAATAAAATAAAAGTTACGCGAAACTAAGTAATTTATGCAAAAGCAATTTCAAAGAGGGTTTAAAGACTATTATTTGCAATGGAAAGCTTTTCGTGACAGTTTTATAGTTTTATTTAGCCATTACATAGGCTTTTTGGCGCGTTTGTGGTGTACCGAAACCACAACCCAGTGTGTGGGACTAAGGGTCTTATTTTAGGGGAAATAAAACTTGAACATTGACCCCTTAAGTACGCATTATTTATTTAAATTAACATGTGATTCTTTCTTTGATTGTATGTTCGTAATTCATTATTTTCTATGTTGAATTTAATTTTTAAATCCGCTACTCAACATTTAAACTAAGCTTATGGTTTTCGAGTTTTAAAAGAAGGCCATTTGTTGTGTAATACGATGATAAATACTATTGTAATTTCGAAAAAGTACAATATACACACAATAATAAGGCTGACTGATCAGGAATTTTAAACCGAGAAAAATATTTTATACACTTTTTCGTTTTTCTTCTACTCTTACACACTGTGCTAGTTAAAAACCCGGTCAAGCATATTTAGGGTTCCTTACCAATTGAGGGAATTATCAAAGAAAAAATCCGATTTATCAATATATTGATATTTCATAGTAAAATATACGTAACAATAAACATTTTATAACCAAATTTTGAGTTCATAGGCCAATGGTAAGTTAAAAAATTCTTCGGAACAAAATTTTGTGACAGACAACGGACAGGCAGACAGACGGACACGTGAGTGACAGCATTAGGGCTTCGTTTGGACCCTTCAAGAACTGGCCAAGAGCGAGTCGGACTCGCACGCATAGGGTTCCGAACAAATCATATTTTTTTCAGGTATTTTTTTAAACTATGTACTTCTTACAGGTTTTCCTGTAATCTGTAAGTAAAGAACTACCTCCTGTTATTTTATTGGGGGGGGGGGGGGGGGATTGTTGGACAGACGGACAGCCAGACAGACATACGAGTGATCCTATATCCGTTTTTCATTCGGACTTTCGGAACCCTTGTAAGCATCACTTCTATACATATTTTTCGTTCCATTCATCTAGTCTGTTCAAAAAACAACGTAAAATTTTCAACACAAAAATTTCTTTAACTTTACTTTAAAAATATCCTAAACTCTTTAAAGAAAAAAGGTAAAAAGATGATTTATTTATTAAACATGAGTATATACGGCAAGATGTCGTGTTTAAAACAATGCGCGCAAAATAAAAAAAAAACTTTTTTTTCATATTGATAAGAATATCAGCTTTGAATTTTTCTGCTGTAAAGAAATGCATGCATTAAAGAATGAGCTTTCACATTTTAACTGATTTCAAAAAAGGAGGTTCTGTATTCGACCCCTATGTTTATGTATGTATGTATCTTGTTTGTCCGCGATTTTCTCAAAAACTACTGATCCGATTTGGATTAGGTTTTCGTTATTCAAATGCATATTTTTCAAGCATGGTTTAAGTTTATAAACAAAAAATGGAACGGACTTCCAATAAAAAAAGTGCAAAGTAACTTAAATATTGGAAGTCGGTGTTTCTGGTTTTGTGTCTTCGTTTTTTGTTTGACAACGACTTCCAAAATTGAAGTTATTTTACACTTTTTGTTTTTTTTTTTGGAAGTCGTTACTTACTATTTTATGTAATTTTTATTTTTTATTTTTCATTAACTGTGTCTAATATCAGGCAGTTCGCCCGTCCGGGCCTTTGCCATACGACGTAATCCTACTTATTACTTAGTGGTGTCTTAAATAAACACTAGCGAAACCGCTAGCAAATCTAGCGGTTTTGCTGAAAATTGTACCATTCTAGTGGAATGTGTCTGCCTGCCTGCCTAGCCTTTTCCCAATTATCTTGGGGTCGGCTTCCATTCTAAACGGATGCAGCTGAATACCAGTATTTTACATGGAGCTACTGACTTTTGACCTCCACAACCCAATTACTGGGTAATACGATACCCCTTTTTTTTTTTTTTTTTTTGGGGTGGGAAATCATCCTATGACTTCTTCCGCTCTAGGGTGGAGCGGAAGGGTGTGTCAGACTCTTACTGACTAAAACCCACCCCTGTTCCTCCCTGCCTCGAGTGCCCGGGGGCGAGGTAACTCTTTCGAATTTATCCTCCACCCCCGGGCAGTCCTCCACCCCCGGGCAGAATACGATACCCCTTGGTAAGACTGGTTGTCAGACTTTCGGGCTTCTGACAACCCGTAACGACTGTCAAAGATCCACGATTGACAGCGGGGACCAACGGCTTAACGTGCTTTCCGAGGCACGGAGGAGTCTCGGTATGTAAATATGGTCACCCATCCATGGATCAACCCCGGTATTTATGAAAAATTACTACTTTGCTATGCGAGCAAAGCTTTACTAACATAGCTTAGCCCTTGGTCTTCAACCGGTTTCAACTTTGTATTATATAAGCAAATATACACCACATAATCATACACTTTTTTATTTGGGTTGCGATATCATCCGATGATTTCTCCCGCTCTGGGTGTAACGGAAGAGCGCGTAAGACTCTTACTGACTAAAACCCACCCTTGTTCCTTTAGTTACTTGTGCCAGGGCCGCGGTAACTTTCTTTTGAATTTATCCGCGACCCAGATCAGACCTCGTCAGTTTTGCTGACATTTCTTTGAGGCGCGCATTTTTTTAAGAAATATTTAAAAATGTACCGAAATAAATGGAATAATAATATTTTTTTTAATGTTTTCTTTTAAAAATATTTAAAAATTTAAATTATGTGTGTAAAAATAAATAATAATAATAACTCATTTATTTCGGGTTGTATAGACTCATAGATTCGGGTTGTATAGAGAAACTAATTAAATAAGCTACAAAATATAGCTTGTAAATCAGAATAACATACAGGATATAACGGAAAGGTGTGGTCATATTTTAAGAACCGGTTCTGCCCATGGATATGAACAAATTACTCGAGATATAGAAAATTCCTAAAAAATAAAAAAATGGAATTTCTATTCAAAGTTATCATCAGCTGATGAATATTTCTATGGGGGCTGAATTTTTTTTTTGAGAATTCCTCAGGTTTTCTGGAATAAAGTTTGTTATATCGATGGGCAGATCAGTTCTTGAAATATGACCACACCTTTCCGTTACACCCTGTATAGGCTATAATTTCTTAAGAAATAAGCAGTTCCTTTGTATTAAATTTATAATTATGTCTATTGGTACAGTGTCTCTGTGTGTACATAAATGATTAAATAAATAAATACAAACGGGGTACATAGGAACGAAGGGGTGAATTGAAACAAAACTTTGATTAGGATTTCCCTATGATAACCTAATATTGGTTTCTAGTAAAGCATCGATTTTGTTTTTATAACAATTCATAAATAAATATCCGGATATATATGTTCCGGGTCTGGGTGTCTTGTGTATGTGAGTTTAAATGTTTGTGAACGCACCCACGATACAGGAGTAATTTCTAGTGTGGGGCAACGTTTAAAATATATATATATATATATATATATATATATATATGAGTACTTAAATGCTACAAACATTTTCTAAATATCGTGGCAAACCCCCTTCAAAGTTTTGTTTCTATTCACCCCGAAGTTCCTATTCACCCCATTTGACGTACTAATTACACGCGGGTGAAGCCACTGGTAGACGCTAGTATTAAATACATCTCATAAAAAACCCACAAAAAGATAACCACGCAACATGAAACAGGCTTTAAAGATAACACAATCGGTAATGCACTAATTAAATATATGGTTTAGTCATAATTGAGCACGATTGTCTCGGAGCGAGCTCATTACATTATCATCTGTATTAACTTAGTTAAATCTCTGCATGAGCAGGGGTGCTGAACCTGTGGTGGGCGTGGGTCGATTTAGGTGTTCAATGTTTAATCAGGAAAATAAATTGTTTATGTAATGGACACATTACGTTGATTTTCCGTGTTAAAATAATTTCATATGGCCGAGAAAAAATGACAGTTTCGAATATCTACACAATTTAAATTAGTAGTAGTGATTTCAGGAAAATACATTTTTTTTAGGTTAATCAGCTCTACTGTACTTCTGAATAAAGTTTTACGAGTTTTTTTAAGAAATTATTTAGGGCAGTATTTCCAAAAAAACTTATCGAGTCGCGATTATATTGGATGGGTCTTAAAGGCCTTTTTAGGGTTCCGTCCCGAAGGGTTCAAACGGAGCCCTATTGCTGTTACTCACGTGCTCGTCTGTCTGTTTGTCCGTCATCTAAACTGTCACAAAATTTTGTTCCGAAGAATTATGAAGTGAAAACTTCTTTAGGCGCGTTGGGCATTTTTGTTCAAGTTTTCACTTCTGTCGGCACTCCCGGAGTGCCACTCTTTTTTTAACTTCCCATTGACCTACGAGTTTGAAATTTGTTGACAGACTTTGTTATTACGTATAAAAATACCAATATATTGATAAATCACATTTTTTCATTGATAATCCCTCATTTGGTAAGCCTTAATGTGCGAAGTCCGACACGCACTTGACCGGTTTTTTTTGTTCCACAGCTTTTTTTTTTTTTTTTTTGTGGGGTGGGAAATCATCCTATGACTTCTCCCGCTCTGGGCGGAGCGGGAGGGCGTGTCAGACTCTTACTGACTAAAACCCACCCCTGTTCCTTCCTGCCTTTGAGTGCCCAGGGGCGAGGTAACTCTATTTCGAATTTATCCTCAACCCCCGGGCAGGCATCGGCCATGACGGGCCCCGTCTCTTGCTGACAACTCTTTGAGGCGCGCGTGGAACACTACGCGCCGTCGACTCTCGGGCCTGGTGCTGATCGGACGGCGAGCTACCCATTACTCGCCGTCCGCAGGCCCGGGTCTACGGTGGCCGGAGATCGTCTCGCGGCGCCGGAAGTCCCCGGCGTCTCCTGAGGCGGCTGCTGCTGAGGGCGTGAGGGCGACTCCGTTGTTGGTGCTCTCTCACGCGTCCCGCCTCCGCCTTCGCGAGCATTACTGCTTCGCAGAAGGAAAAGACGGCTTCCCATTCCCTCTCGCTCCGTACCATGGCCTGAACCAGGGCAGGGCGCGAGAGGTTTGTTCCACTGCTGGGAAAAGTCCCTCCCATGTATTTCCCAGACACTATTCTTAGCCACCTCGAACCGAAAAACCTTATTGAGAGAAAGTAGGAAACTAATGCATACTTCTCATTGAAATAGCATTTATTATAACATGAAACATATGACTATTTAAAAATTCTCAATATAAAAAATAAAGTTCAAAATCATCAAATAGGTACTTATGAATTTCATGCTCCGTCACCAGGATCTCAAAATGTCGTCTTAAAAATAATAGCAAAATATATATTTGGCACGAATACGATCAAAGCGTCACCCCTGATCGTCTGTCTACATACATATATGTTACGTAAAATATTTGGTGAGTAACTAAACGGGATTTTCGTGTAAATACAGATAAATGGAATGTTAGTTTCTTGTTTTGGTTTTGCTTAATAGAGATTTATTGGATCGTACATTTAGTAAACGTTTCTCACACACATGAAATTCTAAGTGTTTACTCGGGTTTCATTAACTAAAGCCCGTATTATAAATAATTTTGAAGGACCTCTACTCGACTCAGTCGAATGGGCAACGGAAAAGAAAACCCCGAAATAACAAACTATAACTGTCGATTTTGTTAGTTTGAGGTAGAGTCGAGTTTGAGAATGTCCTCCAACTCGACTCCACTTGGAATATGGGCGTAAATATAACAAATACTTTCATGAATCAACCTCTTTGTTAAATTATTCGTTCACAATCAATCGCTACGCGGTTGCTACGAGAGTGCTACGACAGCGCTACGGCGTAGCGCGACCGTAGCCCAATCGAGCAGAAGCAATAGGGAAAGATAAAATATATGGACGCTGTAACATCAGAGGGGGAGAGTGGGGGACGTTATTACACGACAATCCCCTTCATTATGTCAACATTTACCCTTTTGTTTTGTCACTGAGCGAAAATAACAAAAAGTACATGAAATTTATTTATTTTTGCGTGTGATTCTGCGAAATTTTTTGCTTATGAAAATAATAGAGTTTTAAGGGTACAAAGCTTTTTGTAGCTTGTGTGTAATGGCTGCCCGTTCTCCGCTGGTTTCAATTATTACTTTGGGACTTGACTTAAACTTAACACTTAGCCGTCACTAAGGGCCGATTTCACCATTCGCTCTATAAACTAAGTTTTACTGAACTCAGCTTAGCGTAAAAAAACCATAAAAAAGATTATAGTGAGTTAAACTTAAAAGATAGACATATGCTTTTCCGGACGTTTTTTTTAGAACGTTAAAAGGAGAACAATTCCGTTATAACTATAACCGTGTACGTAGCGCACGCAACTGAAGCTTTGAAAAGTTTTTATTATTTATTTATTTACACTTCATGCAACAAAAGTACTAAAGCATACTTAATGCCTTAGACATTCTCTACCAGTCAACCAAGGGTGGTGGAGAGATAAAAAGGCAGGTGCATAAAAAAAATAACAAACAAGGTAATGATAATTAAAAATAATAAATAACGGGAACGAAAATATTATTGCTGTTGTTGTTGTTGTATTTTATAATTGTTGTTTTTGCGACATTTTTCATTGATGCTTCGCTCCTGTTGGCCATAGCGTAATGTTATATAGCCTTCCTTGATAAATGGACTATTCAACACCAAAATAATTTTTCAATTCGAATTAGTCGTTCTTGAGATTAGCACGTTCAACCAAACAAACTCTTCAGCTTTATGACAGCGGCTAAACGCGTTTAAGCGAGCTTAAACTGGGCGTTTAGAATTGGTGAAATCGGCCCTAAGTCGTTTTGTGCTCGAAAAAGAGTAGAGATTGTTGCATTATGGCAATTTATTCTGTCATTCGCACAGTGAATAGGGCATCTAAGCTGGTGTGATCCATTCTCGACCACATCGTCGCTTACCATCATTTTAGATAGTGGTCAGTCGCGAGCCTGTCTGGTTAAAATAATAAAATAAAAATAAAATAACAATGACCTTCAAAGCTCACCGTAATGCGTAAAATGGTTCGCACTTTTTCTGCCTATAAGGAATAAGGAAAGTTTGCTCAAATTGGCTATAGAATATTTTAGCAAACCAATCTGCATAGCCTTTGCCCACCTATCTTGGGGTCGGCTTCCTGTCTAACCGGATGCTGCTGAATACCAGTATTTTACATGGAGCGACTGCCTATCCGACCTCCACAACCCAGTTGCTGGGTAATACGATACCCCTTGGTAAGACTGGTTGTCAGACTTTCGGACTTCTGACAACCTGTGACGACTGTCAAAGATCCACGATTGACAGCCGGGACCAACGGCTTAACGTGCTTGACGAGGGACGGAGGAGTCTCGGTATGTAAAGATGGTCACCCATCCACGGACCAACCCCGGCAAGCGTAGCTTAACCTGATGGATCCACTCGTGTGGCTGTTATTACTTTAGCCGCGAGCTCCTCCGAATCCGATAAAGAAAATTTTACGAAACCTCTGACACATATTCGGAAAAGTTATAATTAGTTAGAATCGAAATATTGCTGGTTTTTTTTACTTTTTAAACCAAATGGTAAAAATCTAGTTTGAAGCTGCAGAAATAATTATATAATTATGTTAACTTTGACTATATCTCTGAGAAATCTGTTGTTTCCGAAACACGTTTAAATTAAAATCCTCGAAAGAAATGATCGTCAAACTTACCTCTAATTTTGATCTTTAAAAAAATTTTAGCTCCCTCTGCAAAAATGTTTGGCTACCTTAGCAAAAATATAACGTTACCACAACATATTATAAATTGCTCTAGTCGTGACCTATTATCGAATTAATCTATTTAAGCAATGAATAAGGCTTGGTGCACGACCTTTGTGGAATGCAGACGACTAGGCCATTGCTCCAGGCCGAAATACTCGTAGGTATTTATGAAGCTAAACCAAAATATTGCGCGCGAGGGATACAACTCTGTGGTTTACGTGCAGGGATCGGGGAAACAAATTGCTTGCAACTTTTAAACATGCGTGAATAAAAATAAATAAAACACTTATTTATTTTTATGTTATTTGACAATTCATGTGCACACTTATAATAAACATACAAGAAGAAGGAAAAATAAAAATAGGTACAAAGGTGTTTCTTATTTCTAATGAATCTCTTCCAGCATAACTGTGAATGAAGAGTTGGAAACGTACGTGTGTAAGCGTAGTAGGAAAAAAAATCGGCTAAGTGCGTGTCGGACTTCGCACCAAATGTATTTTTGACAATTTGTATGGATTTGGGTCAACAACATGCTTATACTGTGAAAATTTTAAGACTGTAGCTCCAACCGTTTGGCTATAAAACCTGAGTGACTGACGACGGACAGACAGACGGACAGACAGACGGACAGACAGACTGTCAGACAGACGGACAGACAGACGGACAGACAGACGGACAGACAGACGGACAGACAGACGGACAGACAGACGGACAGACAGACGAACAGACGGACAGACGGACGGACAGACAGACGGACAGACAGACGGACAGACAGACGGACAGACAGACGGACAGACCGGCGGACAGACAGACGGACCGACAGACAGACGGACAGACAGACGGACAGACAGACGGACAGACGGACAGACGGACGGACAGACAGACGGACAGACAGACGGACAGACAGACGGACAGACAGACGGACAGACCGGCGGACAGACAGACGGACCGACAGACAGACGGACAGACAGACGGACAGACTGACAAACAGACAGACGGACAGATAGACGGACAGACAGACGGACAGACAGACGGACAGACCGACGGACAGACAGACGGACAGACAGACGGACGGACAGACAGATGGTCAGACGGACACGTGAGTGACAGCAATAGGGCTCCGTTAGGACCCTTCGGGTACATAACCCTAAAATAAAAAATAAAAAATCTGTATTTAAAGAAATAGTTTTACAAATATCCTTACATATTTTAATCTTAAAATAAAATGTACACTTAATGTGTCAAAGGAGTGCTTTGGTGTTCGTACTAGGATTACCCTGTGTCACCTTCCTCCGGGCCCAGTAGAGTAATTCTGATTTTTATTAACTTCATATTTATTTATTATTATAATATATGTAGCAGGGAAGACTAGACAAAACTAAACCAAATTTAATCTAAAAAAATTAAAATAAAATAAATAAAGTCCCCTTAAACGCCCGCCCGTCACCACTTCCCAGTGTTTTAGCTGTGAAGAAGAAGTGGCGCAACCAACTCCTCAGCAACACATCTGTCTGTTAAGTTTGAAGAACTTTTTGTACAATAGTATGCAAAATAACTTACATAACAATGTCAATAAGTATGAAAGAACATTGCCTTTTTTTGAGACTGCAAACTTTGAACTGTAATAACTTCAGATTGACTAAGAATTCTGTGCTCAAATAAACTTTATAATTAAGGTATGTTAAGAATAATTTAACTACAACTACTATTTTGTTTTGTTTTTTTTTCTGTCGTATCGTCTCACTTACAACCATTAAATCCCAAAACTATGTGTTTTTTCGCAAAATGTGTTCCAACATGGAAACAATACGTTTCAAAAGGCACGCAATATCAATAATTTGTAGGTACTATAGAGCCTGCAGGGCTCCAGGGTCGTTCTCGAAGCTTTTGTAGCTTTGGGGAGCTGTGTCACTTGCTGGCTGCGAGTGTCGTGTGGGCAAGTGTAACTGATTTAATTGGGTAGTGCGAGGAGGTAAACACGGAGGGATAGCACTCTGGACTTTTATATTGATTAAAAATTATACATGTGACCTCTTCGACGGGCAAGCTAAACTGACTGTTTAAATAATCGCAACGTTCTAGTAAACTGTTTTAATTCGAACGAATCTTTATAAGTTATAAGCTGCGAGCAAAGCTCGGTTTCCACATGCCATCTGTAGGCTGTGTGTACATGCGCCACAGGGGTCTACCTTTTATTGCAGAACTTTTTATGTCATAATATTTTGCATAACAGCGGATAGCATAAACTTCATTTCGCAGAAAATCGTCTGGCAAACACTCATTTATCATACATTCGACACTCATAATTTTGTTAGTCAGAATCATCTTTAGGCATAAATTTCATATTCATAATAATTCAAAAGTAGAACCATTTTATCGCAGAAAGTTTACGGTCAGAATTGTCTTTTGGCATACATTTCATATCGATAGTCATTAAAAGGCAGAACTATCATATATCAGAAAATTTAAGTTAGAATCATCTTTTGGCATACATTTCATATCCGTATATTCATTTCTTAATTGAAAAACTCATTTACCATAATAATAAGAAGCATGCAAACAAGCATAAGCCATGCATGTAGCAAGCATGCAGCATGCAAACAGCAAACACCATGCATGCAAGCAAACATGCAGCATGCAAGCGACCATGCAACATGCAGCAGGTATGGTTTCTGTCACGGCTCCGGAGCTGCGGGGCTCCGGCGGTCCCACGCGAGCTTATCGTCGCAGATGGTTTTAACGCTCACCACCGCAGCGGCGGCGAGTACTATTAAAACCGCCTGCTCCTCAGCTCGCGGGCCGCGTCTCCCCTCCGCGCCTACGCAGGTTTAAATTACACTCCAGGGGTAGGGCAGACAAGACTACGTGGAGTCTGTTTTGCAGCGATTCTGTCACTAACTTTTGTAGCACAACATAATATTTACTTTTAAAGACAATATTTGAATTTTAATTTAGGGTTAAAAATGATATTTTAAAGAAATGACAATATGCCTGATAAAATGATTACAAATGAAATTCTGCCATCTTCATAGCATGCCAAGTGAAATTGTACCAAATAATCGTTGCTCTAAATAAACGTTATGCTAAACGAAATTATGCGGCATTTCGACTTTGCCAAAGGTTAATTATGCCAAGTAAAATTCTGCCATCTTAAAAGTATGCCATTGTAAATTCGGACATTTATACATTCGGCCAAACAATAATAATATTTAATAATTTTTATGCCTTAAAAATATTCGTTTAAAGAAGATTATGCCAAGTGAGTTATGCCAAACTTTTTTCGGAGCATCAAGATTCTGCCTGATAGAAGGAACCCGCGCCACAGTACCTACCTTTTTTTTTGTGGTGTGTGAAATCATCCAATGACTAGATGACTGACTAGATGAATGACTAGATGAGAGCGAGAGACTCTGGGTGGAGCGGCAGGGCATGTCAGACTTTTACTGACTAAAACCTACCCCTATTCCTTCAGTTACCTGAGTGTACAGGTACGGTAACTCTGTTTCGAATTTATCCGCTACTCCTGGGCAAATAGGTACCTACCTACCACTTCTTTTAAACGAATGAACTGTTTTTTATTGGTTCATCTGTTTTGGAAATTTTATCCCGTAACCGCGCGCCGGAGAAGGGTTATTTGTGAGCTAAATTTTCCCAAACAAAAACCTTTTTGGTTTGAACCAAAAATACACAGCACATTCGTTAGCAGTTTTAAGTCCGTATACGTAATTGATATTGCGTACCGTTTGAGACACATTGTTTAACGGCAAAACTCGTATTAAAAAAAAAAAAACGGTTTTCTTACACACATACAAAAAATGGTTATAAATAATGTGAAATTAAAAAAAAAAAACAAATGAATATCTAATTCCGAAAAAGAAATAATAATATAATAATAATAATGTTTTATTTTTCACCTTAGGGTCAATCCGCGCGACTCGAGTCGAGTCGAGTTGTTTCTGAAACTGAAACTGCGCGTCGCTTCGACGCTCTTTTGGTGTGAATTGACCCTTAGTTTACCATAAAACAGGTTTACAATAAAATACACAGGTTACATTAATTTACATTTTTAGAGTTGCAACTAATACCTAAACTAATATAACTTAATATCTTGTAATGTAGGTATCAGCGCCCACCCTTATTTGCATTAACATAATTTAATTATACATTAGTGCCGAAAACCTAAAATAATTTAAAAAAAAAGACTTGTGGCACTCGGAGACTGCCGCGGTAAAGCTATTGCATAGCTATTTTTTATCAAGTTATGCAATTATAATTATTTATTTATTTTATTTATGCAGTTTTTTTTTCCTTTGTTTTTTTTTCTTTGATATTAATTCAAGTTACACTTTTTACACGCACGTAAGAAGTTACACTTCTTTGGCGTAACAAGATAAATATCATCATCATCGTCATCGTCATCGTCATCGTCATCGTCACCGTCACCGTCACCGTCACCGTCACCGTCACCGTCACCGTCGCCGTTGCCGTCGCCTTCACCGTCACCGTCACCGTCACTGTCACCGTCACCGTCGCCGTCACCGTCACCGTCACCGTCACTGTCACTGTCACCGTCACCGTCACCGTCACCGTCACCGTCACCGTCACCGTCACCGTCACCGTCACCGTCACCGTCACCGTCACCGTCACCGTCGCCGTTGCCGTCGCCTTCACCGTCACCGTCACCGTCACTGTCACCGTCACCGTCGCCGTCACCGTCACCGTCACCGTCACTGTCACTGTCACCGTCACCGTCACCGTCACCGTCACCGTCACCGTCACCGTCACCGTCACCGTCACCGTCACCGTCACCGTCACCGTCACCTTCACCGTCACCGTCACCGTCACCGTCACCGTCACCGTCACCGTCACCGTCACCGTCACCGTCACCGTCACCTTCACCGTCACCGTCATCATCATCATCATCATCATCATCACCATCTTCGGAGTGGGGGGTGTTAGGTTATTTTTCGTTACGGAATTTCTGGATTCGGTCTCCACGCTCAAGGCCCGCGATAGAAGCTATGCAATAGCTTAATAACATGTCTGAAATACAAAGTTTACTATAACTTATAATTCCAATTTAATCCAAAGTTACCACAGCACCTAACAGTTTATTTATGATGGCTCCAATTTACATCGAATTCACACTAAAACTGTACCTACATTATATGTACAAAAAGTAACAATTTTCTTAATAAACGTAACAAAGAAAATGCGTGTCAATCATTCTGGTTCACGCAGCATATTGAGTGTCGATAACATATGGTGGGTATTTAGAAGTATGTCTAATATTATTAAGGTCAAGGGCATTACAGCCTGAAAGGGTTGTTATATGTGGCCATTGGTGGCAGATGACGCCAACAAACTTATTATTGATTACCTGACTTGTATATGTTGGGATTATAAATAGGTACTTTTATAAAGTTATTCTTAGGAATCTACCTATTTATGTTTGTTGGAAAAGAAAGATAAATGTTTATTTGTGACTCGTACAGAAAAACACAGAATATATATTTTTAAGGTTTCGTATCCGAAGGGTCCAAACGGAGCCCTATTGTTGTCACTCACGTGTCCGTCTGTGTGTCCGTCGGTCGTCTGTCACAAAATTTTGTTACGAAAAATTTTTTAACTTCCCATTGACTTAGGATCTTGAAATTTGGTGATAATGTTTATTATTACGTAGGTATACTTTACTAACAAATACCAATATTTGGTACGGAACCCTTAATGTGCGAAATCCGACACGCACTTGGCCAGTTTTTTTATTAGAGTTGGGTTTGCTCATGACTCTAGTCTAGGTCAGAGGTGACAGATACAGAGTCGACGATGGAGCGAGCTTACCCAGAAGAAGCCGGTTCACTCTAATTTTGAAGAGATTAGGGTTGTGTGCGTTCGGAAACACAGACGCAGGTAGAGAGTTCCACTTATTAAATATTAACAAGGCATGACAAAATAACAACATACTAACAATAAATATAGTGTGACCCGAAATGTTATCAGACGGACGGCCCGTGTGCCCCGGTTGTTCCATGTGGATTCATGAAGGACCAACGCCGGGGCGCGAATGCCTCTTCGTCCGCTTGTGGAAACCTAAACACACACTTCATCAGCATGGCTTTATATACTTTATCACAATAATCTAAAAACAAGAACTCTTCCGTTTCCTATTTTTTCACATATTAATCCGTGGACAATGGTGTGGGTTATATGTTTACCAATTCATTATTCTACATAAAGTTTTATTTAAACTTTAACGTGTAAATGTTTTTTTGTCCCTAATAAATAAATAAAGAAAAGACCTTTGCGAGTTAAAAAAGCTCCTAACTCAACCATTATTAAGATGCTGTGGTCAGACTCCTTCAGATAGGCGTGAATAACTGCAAGTCACCTGGCGAGCAGCGATGTAAATACAACAAACGTTCTAAAATGTACTTATATGCTACACGCTGGGTGACCACCCACAAGGGTTCAGATCGGGGCATAAGCAAGCCAATCAGCGTTTTCAGCCTCTAGCATCCTATATCAGTAAACCAAGGGTGGTGAAATGATAACACAGCAAGGAAATGTATTTGAGAATGAATTTATTAAAATTATCGTTTTGTTTTCAGGTCCACGATCGCAGAGCACAATGTTTTCCTTATGCCGACGCTTCAAAGACGATCACGGTGAGCTTATTATATTAATTATTAGTCAATCAATAAATGAATCCGATCTCGTGATATCATTAAAAAAGCCATTCCATACAAAATGTATGAAAAAATGATTTTTCTCCATATTTTTTATCTATCGTGATATTTTCTAATGTTTAATTAGTTATTCTGCTATTCAGGGCAGAGACAAATCCAACAAATCAAAGATCATAACTACTGTGCCGTTGTTTAGTGAAAACAAAATTGGGGTTTCGAAGTCTAGCCTGCGTTTTGTTCTTCAAGATTTGGTGAGTATCTTTACCCAGACGTGTGAGTGCATAAAAACCGGACCGGCCGTTCTTGTGTTATAAATGGCGTAACTAACCCGACTTTGTTTTATATATATAAAGACTAGGTGACCTGGCGAACTTCGTACCGCCTGAGAATGTATTTGACTTAGAGATACAGAAACAATTGCTTCAGCGATTGTTATATCCCAATGAGTATCGTTTTAAGTCATTGACTGCCATGGGGGACACACGGTGACCTACAAACAATAGGTTTTCAATTGTGTCTGTTGTCTGGCAGTCAATGTGGCAGCACATCCGGATGATCAGAAATCGCATCGCCTTGCTTCCGACGTTGAAATCTCGTCGATGAAACGTTCCAAGTGTAATAATGTGGCATCTCAGAGTAGAGCAATGTTCGTGCACATGGATCGTTTTGGAAAATCGAAAAAAAAAACTGGTCAATGTGGTCGCTGGAGATGCTTTGACCATTCTCCAGAATCACCGCCAAATATACAACAGTGGGAGGACGTTCATGAATGGGGAATGAGAATATAATCGCCTCATTGCAGCTCACATATCGACCAACTTGATAGTGCGTGATTTCATCGTTGGTATTAGAAATCTAGCTACTCGTATATAGCGAAAATGTAACTATAACCTTTTCTATGTGTCGGGATCCAAAACAAACCTCGGACACTTCGCCGTTTTGCCGAGGCTCTGTAGGCAGTACAACGAGCTATCAAAGCATAATGAATTGGATATTACATGCAAAATATCAAAGATTATAAAAGATATAAAAGTCACAGTGTTTAAGGCATAATATTATTTTTTTGATTTTTTTTTCTGTTACCATTATTATTGTTATTTCTTTTTTTATTACTTTTTGAATTTATTTATATATATAAAAAAAAAAACTTTTTGCCTAAATGTTAACATTTCCTAATTGCATAGTTTGTACGAGTACATAACATAATTTGTTAAATTAAAATGGAGGAGTCCTGGTGACCTGAAATACAGGCCTTGAGCCTAGTTTAGGCACCATTCTCCCACAATATAATGCCCCACCTTTATGTCACTTTAGAAATAAGGCTAGCAATTAAGAGTAATATTGTGGAGAAAAAATAAACAATTTATTATTTATTATTATTATTATTATTTAAATCGTACTTATCTGTATTAGTTTCGTATAATGTGTTTTGATTTATTTTATTTTAATTTTTCGTCCTTGTCAGACTTGTTGTACCCACCTAGATATTAAGTGAATGATGTAGTTGCCTATAATTGGAACCGCACACTTGTATTTGTCACGGTTTAAGTTAACAGACATGTGATTGTGTAGCCTCTGTTGGCGATCCAAGAAATAAATAAATAAATAAAATCTGAACGCCAAAAAGCCGCCATATCGCTACTTTTCGTACCTACCATATTTGCAAATGCATTTGATGGATTTCACGGAATTGCAATATTTCACTTTGCGATGTGCTTTGAATGATTTGGAAAGTAGTGGTGAATATGGAACAATCTAAGCGTTGCCAACCACGAAATTGTTTTCTTTCACCCTCTTTGAAATAACTTTTCGTTCCATACAAAATGTATGAGAAAATGAATTTTCTTCATAATTTTTTTTTCGTGAATTTTGCGAGTTTTTAATAGTTATTCTGCTCTGAGACAAATCCAACAAAATAAAGATTATTAAAATCGGTCCGGTAGAATCGGAGTTATTGAGTTATAAATAGTGTAAATAACCCGACTTTGTTTTATATAATATAGATGATTTATGTCTTTGTGGTATGGCTAATTTTTCAAATGCTAGATACTTTTTTCGTACTACTTCGTGGAAATTGCAAACTGACTTGCTTATGCCTAGGGGTAGCGGATAAATTCTGAAAATGAGCTGCCGCACCCCTAGGCACTCAGGCAGGGAAGGAACAGGGGTGGGTTTTAGTCAGTAAGAGTCTGACACGCCCTCCCGCTCCACCCAGAGCGGGAGAAGTCATTGGATAATTTCCCAAACCTCCAAAAAAAAAAAACTGACATGCTTCCTGGTAGGGTCGCGGGAGATATCTAAAAGTCACCGGGGCGGCCCAGGCACAGGCAACTGAAGGAGCACGAGTGGGATAGTCAGTAAGAGTCTGACACACCTCCCGCATCCCGCTCAAGAAGTTATTATACATACAACGTTGATGTGACAGAGGGGCATTAAATTAAACTACGTATACTATACGTGTTTAGTATTAATTCGATACGGTATAAAAATAAAAATAATAATAAATGAGGTTTTTTTTTTTCAAACAAACTAAATAGCTTACAATTCAGAGTAAAACGCAACCACCCTTTATACCATACTTAATACCCATTATCCTTGTTTGCATTGCCATCTTATAGCGAAAATGTACTTGTGACTTGCGTGAGAACGGCAACAACGCGTCGTATCGTAGGTTATACTCAGATTTATCGTTTTAAGGTGCATGACCTGTGCGTATAGACATAATCAGCTGTTAGGAAAGATACATCGTGTTCAAACGAGGCCAAAACTTAAAAAATCGTTTGTGACTAAACTACTGCTCCGATTTAATTGATTTTTGGTACAGAGCTTGAAAATAGTACCTAGTATAGGCAGTTTAAAGGAAAGCCCCTCTGTCGTATCAACTTTGTATATAATGATTTCCCACTCTACTGGGTGTAACGGAAAAGTGTGGTCATATAAGAACCGGTTCTGGCCATGGAAATGAACAACTTTCTCTAAGAAAAACAGAAAATTCCCAAAAAAAATGGTTTTTCCATACAAAGTTATAATCAGCTGATCAATATTTGTATGGGGGGTATTTTTTTTTTGAGAATTTCATCAGATTTTCTTGAAGAAAGTTGTTCATATCAATGGGCAGATGCAGTTTTTAAAATATGACAACACGTTTTCGTTACGCTCTGTATTAAAAAAAAAAAACTGACATGCTGTTAGAAAAATTAGCCTAATTATATAAAGAAGAATTAAAACTACCATTTTTTTGGATTACACTAAATTCGAAATAATGTTCATTATTCCAAAACATTGAGTTCTAATTACGAGAGCCAGGCATTACGTAACCTTGGCACTAGACTTGTCCTACTTATTGCTAATCGTTGTAGAGATTTGGAATCCTGCCATCAAAACATGTGAGCCTTCTTCCGAAGCGGAACTATGGATTCTCGCGTTTAATTTAATTCTCGTTTAATGATTTGAATAAATATTTATTTCTTTAAACGACTTCAAAAAAGGAAGTTCTGTATTCGACACGTATGTATGTATGTATCTGGTTTGTCCGCGATTTTCTCGAAAACTACTGATCCGATTGGGATGGATGGCGTTTTTGTTATTCAAATGCATATTTTTCAAGGAAGGATAAATAAATAAATAACTATGTAAAAATATCTTAGAAGTTAAATTTGTTCCACTTCCTTGTTTCCGATTGAGCTGAAATCTTGCATATCTACATGTTTAGTTTGGATGATAATGCATGGTTAGCTAAGTGACGTCGCGACCTCAGTAATGGGTAGCTCGCCGTCCGATCAGCACCAGGCCCGTGAGCCGACGGCGCGTAGTGTTCCACGCGCGCCTCAAAGAGTTGTCAGCCACCACTGACGAGGCCCATCGTGACCGATGCCTGCATGCCTAGGGGTAGCAGATAAATTCTCCATATGAGTTACCCCACCCCTGGGCACTCAGGTAGGGAAGGAACAAGGGTGGGTTTTAGCCAGTAAGAGTCTGAGACGCCCTCCCGCTCCACCCAGAGCGGGAGAAGTCATTGGATGATTTCCCACCCCGCCCAAAAAAAAAAAGCTAAGTGATGTCATTCTAAATCTAGTACGGCGGGCTCCCAAACATGGCGGAGTAGGTACGTAACTTCCGTAATTTTGTCTCCCGCTTGATTAGGAGGGAAGTGGAAATTATGTTTTTCTTACTCTTCCGCTGTCTTTTCTGATTAATTTCGTTGCAGGACCCAAGACAGTTTAATCGTTTCTCTGGGACTCGTTGAGCTTCATTGCCTCGGCGTTTTTTCTGTTGGTCGCCACTGTTGATTCTGGCTTACAAAAGTTACAGTGGTTTGGGAATAGTGTGGCGGGCTTGTCCCAATAAAAAAAAAAAAAAAACACTACGCGCCGTCGACTCTCGGGTCTGGTGCTGATCGAACGGCGAGCTACCCATTACTGAGGTCGCAATTTTAGGAATGAAACAGCCAAATTTAAGATAGAGGAGCATGATCAACGTATCCAAAGACTATAGCTAGGACCAGAACATGCCAGACACTCGTCTTTGGCACATTTACTGCCGTTGAGTGTATTTTAATACGCCGCTAGCTAATAATGTTTTTCATCATTTATTTTCACCCAAATTGGAAAAATGAGGCTTTTTTAATTAACGCGTCGATCCAATGTCTTCATGAGGAAGTAATCAAAAGACAAGGGAAATTCGTTTTTCCACGAGTGTGGGTTTTTGCCATTAATTTAAATTGCCTTTGGGAGAGATATGTTGGCATGTGTTTTAAGCACTTTTTAACACGTTATTCTTCTTGTGAAAAATAGTATCGTATTACTCAGTAATATCGTATTACCCAGTAATATCGTATTACCCAGTAATATCGTATTACCTAGTAATATCGTATTACCTAGTAAAAAAAAAAAATGAAAAGCAATTGCATGTAGCTGAGATGAGAATGCTAAGAGCGATGTGTGGTGTTACGCGCATGGATAGAATTAGGAATGAGTATATAAGAGGAAGTCTGAAAGTGGCACCGCTGACTGAAAAGTTGTGTGGAAATCGGTTGTCGTGGTATGGGCATGTGATGCGGAGGAATGAAGAAAATGTCGTGAGGAAAGTCTTGTGTATGGATGTGGATGGCTATAAGAGTAGGGGAAGGCCAAAGAAACGATGGTTGGACTGTGTGAAAGAGGATATGGGTAAAAAAGGGGTGACTACAGAGATGACGACTAATAGAGGAGTATGGAAGAAAAAGACATGTTGCGCCGACCCCAAATAAATTGGGATAAGGGCAGGAGAATGATGATGATGATGATGATGATGATCGTATTACCTAGTAATATCGTATTACCCAGTAATATCGTATTACCCAGTAACTGGGTTGTGGAGGTCAGATAGAAAGTCGCTGCATGTAAAATACTGGTATTTAGCTGCATCCGGTTAGACTGGAAGCCAACCCCAAGATAGTTGGGAAAAGGCTAGACAGATTTTTTTCTTCTTTTTAAAAAGTAAGTTAAATCTGACCCACTTCTCTGATTCCGATTGAGCTGAAATTGCATGCATGGTTAGCTCGTCATTCTAAATCCAATATGGTTAACTCCCAAACATGGCGGCAATGTTATTGCTTATTCGTTCCCATAATTTAGGTATCAAAATGAAAGGGTTTGTGATAATACTTTTATATTTTTTTTAGTATAAACATTGCTCCACACTACGTATTGCTCCTATATCATGGTTGCGTTCATAAACATGTAAACACATATACACCAGACACCAAGACTTAGAACAACTATCTGTAGGCCATACAAATATTTTTTCCGTGCGGAATCGAACCCGCGACGCACAGCACAGCATCCAATCGCTCAACCATTGCGCCAACTATGGCGTCAAAAAAAAAAGTAATACGAGCGACCTGTCTCTGTTTTGTATGGTTTCTAAAATTTCACAAATCATCAAGTTTTCTTTATTAGCCACTTCAATATTATATTTTATACATTCCTAACTGCCGAAAAAAATCGCAAAATCACTATATTATAAAACATTGTGTATCTACTTGTAATATTATATAATATTATATTTATACAGGGTGTAAAAATACACATAACAAAGCCGTTAACTACGCATACTGTACGTCTAATAAAGTAGCTTTGCGCATAAATATTAGCTGGGAAACGACTTTTATTTTTAGGTATGAAAAAAAAACTATTTTTTATTGCGCGCAACGTAACGCGAACCCAGGCAAGTGGAGTTAAACCCCGCCCCTTCACTGTAAACCACGTAGGTACCTACCTGTCGGATACGTTTGAAATTCATTGCATTTTTGTAACTGCCAATGCGAAATTTCGAAAATGTATGTTTGGAAAAAAGTTAAGTAATAGCACTGTTTTTTTTTTTGGGGGGTGGGAAATCATCCAATGACATCTCCCGCTCTGGGTGGAACGGGAGGGCGTGTCAGACTCTTACTGACTAAAACCCACACCTGTTCCTTCCCTGCTCTGAGTGCCCAGGGCCGCGGTAACCCTGTTTCGAATTTATCCACAACCCCTTGGCAGGCATCGACCATGACTGGCCCCGTCATTGTTTGTTGACACACTTTGAGGCGCGCGTGGAACACTACGCGCCGTCGACTCTCGGGCCTGGTGCTGATCGAACGGCGAGCTACCCACTACTCGCCGTCCGCAAGCCCGGTCTTCATTTTCGTAAAAAAGTAAAAAAAAAAATTCGACTTTGATCTTCAATACCAGTGGATTCCCAGATATGCTCTAGTGAAGAAAAATATCAAAATAATTGGTAGAATATGTGGCTTTCGGCTTCGGAAACTGTTCTGTCTTTTTACACCCAATATAATGTAACTGTTTGTTATTCTATTTTAATAAGAAAAAAGTTCCTCACCGTATCTGTCTGTCTGTTCGCGATAAAATCAAAAACTACTGAACGGATTTTCATGCGGTTTTTACCAATAGACAGAGTCATTTAGGTGGAAGGTTTAAGTGTATATTTGTACCCGTGCAAAGCTGGGGCTAGATAAAACCGGATCTAAGTCTGTTGTTTAGTTTAGAAGAACTACGCGATCACACAGACAGGCACGAAAAGTGACTTTAATTTATAATGATGTTTAAACTATACCAATTTAGCTTTAATATCAATACCCAGAACTTGGTAAAAAAAGTTTTTTTACCTTGAAATTTGTTTTGGCGTTTCGAGTTACAAAAATCGGATCGATATAGAACTTTTGACGAGGAATATAATTCTTTGTAACTTATTTAGTGAAACGTTAGTTGTTGAGTCTACTCATCTCAACATCTCGCTGCGCGCCAGCGGCAGTGAAAGAGAGGTGCGGGGACAGCAGCTCGCCAGCCAGCCGATGGCTGAGCGCGGGCCCCCGCGCCACAACAGTCAGCTGTTGCACTCCTTTACCCACGGTTCACGGCTCCGCTTGCGCGTTTTAATAATTCTTACTTCATATTCCTTTGTTCATAAACTGTTATATTTCAATATCTCTATACTTGTTATACAGTCCACTACCATTTCATTTACTCCACCACAACCTATCGTCGCGATCAGTAGTCCTATAGGTACCTATTATATCGTTAAACCGTGGCATCATCATCATTTCAGCCAAAAGATGTCCACTGCTGGACATAGGCCTCCCCCAAGTATCGCTACAACGACCGGTCTTGTGCGTCTCGCATCCACCATATTCCAGCAACTTTCTCCAAGTTATCGGTTCACCAAGTTGGAGGCCTTCCAAAGCTGCGTCTTCCAGTACACGATCGCCACTCCATAACTTTTCGGCCCCATCGACCATGTATTCTGCGAGCGATAAGCCCTGCCCATGGGCACTTCAGTTTGGAGATTCTTCGGGCTATGTCGGTAACCTTGGTTCTCCTGCGGATATAATAATTCCTGTTAATCGGCTTATTGTCAAGTAAACGAAGTGGTTTATCATCATCTCAAGCGTCGCCATGTTCCTGCGGCCCCCACTATGTAATCGGTCCATAGTTACATTAACCAGCCTTATAATGTCGCCACTGCTGGCTCTCAGGCCTCCTATCTGGGAGAGAGAATGGGCCGTAAACCACCACACGGGCCGCGGTATTTTTAGGGTTCTGAACTTCAGAATGTAAAATCTCAATCCCTATAGGAGCACTCGTGCGTCGGATCTGTACCTACGTCTGTCCGAACGCCTGTCCGCCTATCACAGCCAATTAGCTAAGAATCTACTGGACCGATTCAGTTGAAATTTGAACACATATGAATTTCTATAAATACTTTTTGGGGAAAAATTTTTTTTTTTACTGTCCTACACTGTCTCACTGCTGGGTAAAGGCCTCCTTCAAATCCTTCTAGGAACTGTTCTCCTGTGCTTCCTAAAGGCGCTATTAACTGCCAATGACCTTGAGTAGTTAGCTTGTGTGTTCTGTGCTGAGCTCACGTAACGCATTGTACGTCCACCCAGTAATAGAACTCGCCCATCAAGGAGCGCTGTCCGAAATTAGACGCATTATTAATTTATTATACATAAAACAGCAGGTATTATACTAAAACACGTACACTAAAATATAAATAATTAAATGATCTTTAAAACGGTGAAGCTTTCATAAAAATACGCTTAATTTTTTTTGTGTGATTCTCAATTTTTTATCCGCGCTAAACATAACTTTGTATATTAATTACACTATGTTATAAAAATATAATTTCAAATATTCACATAACAAATTACGAAAGAAATTGTCTAGAGTAACATAATATATTTTTTTTCAATGAAGTAAGACTAGTCGCTTAGATGTGATGATCAATTAAAAATCATTAGAAGTCGTATAACCGCGTCTGAAAAAAAAAAAAAAATGGCCTCTGTCGTGGCCGACATTCACGACCATTTCCAGGCACCCATTGCGTGGAGACTTTTGCCCAGCGGTCGTCGTGCATGCGGCTGATATGACCCGCCCAATTCCACTTGAGCCTGGCAGCCTTCTGGCCCAAAAGCCAGCGTAGTGTCCCGAATTCAATCAAGATTTTAAATAGACTGGCTTTTGCTCTGCAGTGCGAAAGTTACAGGCTGATTTTAGTTAAATAAATTAATAAAAAAAAACACAATAGGCTGATACTAATAGGGAATATAGATGAAAAAAGTATTTGTTATCTAACCGGTTTATCGATGAATATACTAAAATAGAATACAAACAGTGTAAGCAGAATCAAAATTGATCGAAAATTTAAGGAGATAAACAATTTTAAACAAATATATCTTTCCCTCTCTCGAAGGTTGTATGGGCGTCATGTCCTTTGACGTCAAAGAACACGTCGGACTTCTCTTTCTAATTATCAACTTTGAAGCTTTATAACTTCGTCGCTGATGATGATATTATGAAAATTCCTTCATATTTGTTCACTATCACACTAATCACACTAATATTATAAAGGCGAAAGTTTGTGAGTGTGCATGTTTGTTACTTCTTCACGCTCAAACGGCTGGACCGATTTGGATGAAATTTAGTATGTAGATAGCTTATACCCTAGATTAACACATAGGCTACTTTTATCCCGGTCTACGCGGGTGAAACCGCGGGGCGCAGCTAGTAATTAATAAATTTTCAATTGAACAAATAAAAAAATATCATGCATATGCTATTACAATTAGTTCACAAAATTCAAAAAGTTTCCGATGTAGCTAGTCAAATACCTCATTATCATATCAGCCTCCCAAGTGTCGCCACAACGACTGGTCCTGTGCGTCTCGCATCCATTGGTTAATCCACAACCCTTACCAAGTTATCGATCCACAATGTGGGAGGCCTTCCAACGTTACATCTTCCGGTTAGCGGTCGCCGCTCTATAACCTTTCGGCCCCATCGACCATCTGTTCTACGAGCAAAGTGCCCAATATCCAATTATCCATACCAAATACAATCAATCTGTCTCGCCTTTTCGCAACTACGAGTATGTTGGAGTTTGCTCCCAGTATAACCAGTTTTTTTTTGGTTTTGGGTGGGATGTCATTAACTAACTTCTTCCGCTGTGGGTAGAGCGGGAGAAGTCGCACTCTTATACTGACTAAAACCCACCCATGTTCCTTTAGCTGCATGTGCCAGGGTCGCGGTGACTCGCTTCCAAATTTATCCGCGACCCAGGCATGCATCCACCCTAGCGAACCCCGTCAGTTACCGCTGACATCTCTATGAGGCGCGCGTGTGAGCTCAGGCCCTGTAGAAAAAGTAACATCACTTCGTAGCGAAACGATATCTAAATTCGTCATCGTCTCTGAGATATCGATAAACATTTCCTAGCGTTAAGCGTTCCGTCGTTATCTTTTTTGGCGATCACGATCGAGGCGAAGGCAAACTCTGAAAGCGCTGCTTGTCTACGCATTTGTATGGGATAAACACGATAGCAATTCGTTTCTTTATGGTTTCGTTACGAATTATAACATTGTCTACCAACTTGCGATAACGATGTCGACAGTCGACTGACCACGTGACTTAGCGCGGTTTATGTCAATCTCATACATTTTAGTCTTTTCTAACTTCGTTATCGTTTTTAAATTGTTACTTTGTCTAAGCCCCCTGGCCTGGTCCTTATCGGACGGCGAGCTTCCCATTACTTGCCATCCGCAAGTCCGCGCCTACAGCGGACGGGAATCGCGACTCCCGCTGCCTAGGGCGTCTCCCGCAGCAGCTGGGGGCGTGAGGGCGCGAGAATTGCCACCTTCGCGAGCACTACTGCTTCGCAGAAGGAGGTGTCAGGTTCCCAGTTTAACCGGATGGATGTAGTTGAATAACAGTATTTCACAAAGAGTCACTGTCTATCTGACCACCACAACCCAGTAACTGCGTAACACGATGCCCTTTGACAAGACTGGTGTCAGATTTCAGGGTTCTGACTACCCGTAACAACTGTCAAAGATCTACAAATGACAGTCGGGAGCAACGGCTTAGCGCGCTTCCCGAGGCTCGAAGGAGTCACGAAATGTGATGAATGGTCACCCATCTATTAATCGACCTCGGCAAGTGTTGCTTAACCTTGAGGTTTGACCCGTGCGGTTGTTATTATTTAGCCACGAGCTCCATAATATCCTCAACAACGTATTAAATACTGAACAACTAAAATTTGTGCTCGGTTTATACCCTTTTATTGTCCTCAATATCATCCCCTTTCACCACGATTTACGTGCACAAACCACAACCACTAAGTTGATTATAAACTCTATTACAATATAGGCGTTTTCAATTTTCCGACCACCAAAGTTCTTTGACCTTACGCCCTCAACACAAGTGTTGCAAACGCTGCACGTTTCAGATTTATGTTTTAAAGGAAAAACCACGCCTTTTTGCTTAAATTCTCTCCGTTTAGCATCGCTGCATATTTCATTGCTGTAATGAGCGCATTATTCAAGTCTGCGTTTTATAAATGACACCTGGTTTTGCTTGAGTTTGTTCAGGTCTTAAGGGATGAACGGGGTTTCGTGGTTACTGAAATCCCTGTATGTTTAGTTGTATATACTTTATTGAAGTTATACCTACTTCTTTTGGCGCGTCAGGGAAAAATGATGCGAGTAAATTTTTACGATGCGCGCGCACACTGTCACAAAAAACCGACACTCTGAAGTTAGCTAGAACCGACACCCTGAAGTTAGCAATAGTCTGTGGTTCATGAAGAATGATTGTTTTCCTGTTTTAAACTTTGTGACAGTTTGGTTTTTTATCTTGTAACGCCAAAGAAGTATAACTTCTTACGTCCGTACATAAGTACACAAACACATTTTTTAAATCTTTTTTCAGGGTGGGAAATCATCAGATAACTTCCTCCCGCTACGGGTGGAGCGGGAAGGGGTGTCAGACTCTTACTGACTAAAATCCACCCGTGTTCCTTCAGTTGCTCTTTGGGTTTCAGGGTACCTACTTATAGTTTTCAGAGATTTTTTGTCTTTTAGACGAATTTCGCTGGGCACGCTGCAATTGCGGCGGTAAGGGCCCCTCTTTGAGGAGTGGCTGGAGAGGCGCCACGGCGTCCTCCGCTTTCGTCTGACGCAGGTCCTTACCAGACACGGCTTTTTTGGGAGGTTCTTGTGTCGAATAAGGCGAGTGGAAGCGCCCTTGTATCTCCACTGTGCTGATCGCCCAGAGGATACGGTGGAGTTTTGCCCCGCTTAGGTGGAGCACCGCCGTGTCCTCGTGGAGGTGATCGTCGGCAGCTACCTCTCGCGCCCAGCCTTGTCCAGGCCATGGTACGCAGCGAGAGGGAATGGGAAGTGGTCTCCTCCTTCTGCGAAGCAGTAATGCTCACGACGAAGGATGCGGAACGGGCGAGGGAGACTCAACAGAGTCGTAGGAGAGACACTCTGAGCGTCGGGGGTCACTGGACGATCTTCGGCTACCGTAGGCGCGGGCCTGCGGACGGCGAGTAGTGGGTAGCTCGCCGTCTGATCAGCACCGGGCCCGAGAGTCGACGGCGCGTAGTATTCCACGCGCGCCTCAAAGAGATGTCAGCTATTCATGACGGGGCCCGTCATGGCCGATGCCTGCCCAGGGTTCGTGGATAAATTCGAAACAGAGTTACCGTGCCTCTGGGCACTAAGGCAGGGAACGAACAGGGGTGGGTTTTAGTCAGTAACAGTCTGACACCCCTTCCCACTCCACCCAGATCTGGAGAAGTCATAGGTGATTTCCCACACCCACAAAAAAAAAAGACGAATTTAGCTAGAGACTTGAAGTATTTTTATTAACAAGGGCCTTCAGCCCATTTAAGACTCTTATTTGGATTTAAACTGGTCCAACTGACAAAAAAATGTGTGTATTGCCAACCTACGCGTACCGTCGTGCTAAATTTAAAATTCTACTCCACGTAGGTTCTTAGAAAAGCGTCTGTAGACAGACAGTAACGTACGGCGGGCGGTTGCCATGGCGATAACAAGATTCTGGCTTTTCCTAGGCTTACTCCCGTACAGCCTCAGTAAAAATAGGTTCATTACCTTAGCTCTATTTTCGGTCTATTTTTACCCGTCTGCCGCAGACGGTGGGTAATGTTTTTCGAGAGTATGTAAGTACAATAATACTGTCATATTAGTAAGGTGGGACCTTGGATCCACCACTAGGATACCCTGTGTTCTACGTATGTATTTAGATATGTTTGTAATCTATTTTTTTGGCACGCCATAGCCTAAAGGGCTGGATGGAACTTAACAAATAAGTTATGATTAGATTGGACTTGACAGCCAAAGTGATATAGAAGTAAGAATAAAAAAAAAACAAAATGGCGGCCACCATCAGGGAAATTTAGTCGTTTTTTGTGACATGGTCATGTCGGAGATCAAAATAAAGGGCATGAAAAATGCAATGGAAAAATTGAAAAATAAAATGAAGAAAAAATTTGAAAATTTTCAAAAAACCTTACAAATTTAATGCCACCAACTTATTTAATGCTACCAACCGTAGCCACCAACTGCATCAGACAGCTTGAAAAGTAACGTGTTTGGATCTTTTTAGTTGTTTTTTGTAGTTGTCATTTTTAGGGTTCCGTACCCGAAGGGTCCAAACGGAGCCCTATTTTTGTCACTCACGTGTTTGTCTGTCTGTCCGTCCGTCGTCTGTCACAAAATCTTGTTACATAGAATTTTAAACTTCCCATTGGCCTATGAATTTGAAATTTGGTGATAATGTTTATTATTACGTATACTTTACTAACAAATACCAATATTGGTTACGGAACCCTTAATGTGCGCAATCCGACTCGGACTTGGCCAGTTTTTTGTTTGCTCCGTTTACAGTAGAATCTGCTTTACTGCTTCAACAGTCTCTGTATTTTCGTAGAGTTGCTGATTAAAAAAGTGACACAATTTTTTTTTACTTACCAAAAACGGCCGTTTGTGACACTTTTGCCTACTACTTGAATTTGTATATGAAACATTCTGAGACCTGTTTTAAGAACGTAAAAAAACTTTATCCTCTTTGTAACAAACGTGACGTTGGATTCTATAATATTTATTTTCTATGCTATGCTACGATTGCTTATTCAATAAGGGCGCCACTTGGCCGGTAGTAGACCCTTAACAAGAGTGCATTCCTGACTAACTTATAAACATAATACAGGCGACGCCACGATTCTGAGGTGCGTTCGCAAATGCACAATATGTGACGCCACATCACTTTTTTTGTTCTATGACATGCCGGTTTCCTCACGATGTTTTGAGATGAACAGTGATGAAGAAATACATTACAGCCTGAGTTTGAACCCACGACGTACCACTGGGCAACCACTGCTCCCGTACGGTGGCGCCGTCGTCCGTAGTCTGTGGTATTTTCCTAAAGGCAACTACGGTACTTCAAAATCGTATCGGTTTTCAGTATCTAGGTACCTACGATGGTCCCGTTCAACGACCTGATACCTCTAATACCTTATTCCACTCCGATTACACCCTCGGGATGATCTGTTCTTAGCTTCTGAATATAACACGAGCATATTTACTAGTAGTACCTACCTAACTATATACTGAAATATTTTTTGCGATAGGTACTCGAATATTATGTGATGAGATTTCTTTGAATGAGAAAATATTTCACTCATATTGAAGTAGGGACAGACTTCTCTGTTAAATTTTTAATCAATACATAGGTGTTTCAATGGCTATGAAAAATGATGATTCGGCCTTCGGTGAATGGTCTACACAATACGTAGGCAACCGAACATCACGGCTCAACCCTCTGAAAGTTGGTAGAGGAGTGTCTATGTCACCGTTAGAATACGGAATACGTTAATATGCGCATTAACTAGGTTATTAGGTAATCTGAAAATTACCGGGTACAATTCATTAAAGTGTGAAATTTTAATTAAAGAAGTAAATATCTGCACTTTGCCTAGTTTATGTGCATATTAACGGATGCTTCATCGTTGAATCGCGAAAGACAGTAAACGAAAAACTTTTAACTTAACTTTTAACTCGCACTTGTATCTGTTACCGGCCAAACCTTATTAAGGCCAAACTAGTTTGTCCTAGGCCCAATCGGTTTATCTTAGGCATGTCTGGACATACTAGTTTGGCCTAGGCAGAACTGAAATATTGTTTATTTTATACTTTTCCTAGGCATTCTATAGAATACCGGATGTTCAGCCGGCAATGTGCCAATGACGGTCGTAAGTAAGATAAGCTGACGAAGCGCTGCGGGAGCTTCTTTTTCTATATGCAGGGTTTAAGGCGCTGCTAACGACCTTGAGTGGTTAGCTTGCGTGTTCTGCGTTGAGCTCACGTAACGCGTCGTATGTCCACCCAGTAATAGGACTCGCCCATCAAGGAGCGCTGTCCGAAAGTAGACGCATTATTAATTTATTACACATAAAACAACAAGTATTAAACTAAAACACTGAGATTAAATTATAAATAATTAAATGATCTTTAAAATGGTGAAGGTTTGATGAAAATACGCTTTATAGTTTTTGCGTGATTCTCAATTTTTTATCCGAGTTAGACAACTTTACAAATTAATTGCACTAAGTTATAAAAAGATAATTTCAAATATTCTGTGATCCAATTACGACGAAAATTGTTTAGAGTAACATATATTTTTTTCAAAGAAATAAGACAAGTTTAGACGTGATGTTCAATTAAAAACCATTAAAAGTCGTATAGCTGCGCCTTAAAGGAACCGGGGTGCCCTAAGTTCCCGAGCTCGCTTCGCTCGCTCCTGGACTTATTAGTTAATCAGTTCAACTTTACGAAATTATGTAAATAATTACAACGAATTTGAATGTTTTATTCAAGCAAAGAACCAGTTCTATTAACTTTATCGTATGCTTGGTCGTTAGTCTGTAGATTACCTAGGAAGCCTGCAGATTAAAACAGTTTTTCCACTTTAATGGACTCAGCCAGATAATCTGCAGATTAAGAAGTTGATCTGCACTCTAACTGATTTATTCATTTTAGCAGTAACATTCATATTAAGTGCAGGGTTAAGGTTTTAAGGTACAAGTTCGTAGCCGACTGCAGACAGCAGCAGAACATAACGTGTCGCCGCGTTACACGTCGTGGCATCATGTCACTGCTGTCATGATTTCGAACCCAACTGCAGACGGCAGCAGCAGATGGCAGCGCCTTATTCCAGTTGGTTTTGAGTGTTCCGTGAGACAAGATGTCTGACGTGTTTGAGAATAGAGATCGCTATTTAATTTTGTATCTTTTGTTAGAAGAGGAAGAAGACAACAATGACTGGTTTTTAACCGACTTCGAAAAAGGAGGAGGTTCTATGTTCGACTGTATGTATGTTTTTTTTTATGTATGTCCACCGATTTCTCTGTCAGTTGTGGTTGAAAAACTGAACAAAAATGAAAAATATGTATATATAGATGACGTTTTGGATTTCTCTAATTATTACAATTATTTAGTATGTTTAAATTCCATGTTACATGTTATTGGGGTTTTAAATTCTAAGGTATAACAACTAAAAAGTGAAAAATAAAAAACTTTTTTTCCAAAAAAAATCAAGCGACTTCGAAAAACAAACACCGACTTCCGAAATTAAAGTTATTTTTTAATTTTTAGTGTATTTTTTTTTTTAGAAGTCGGTTGTTTTTTTTGTAAAATTGTTTTTTTATTAATCGTATTCAAGTATAGAGAGAAAAAACGACAAGCCACATGTCCTATGCTGAATTTCAGGGCAAGTGAGGGAAGTTATTCAATAAGCATTTGAAAAGTGACGAAAAAGAATTAAGACAGTTGAGAAAAATTCCTCGTTGTCGGTAGCACTAGGTTGGGCGACAGTGTCGTCGGCTGCTCGGCCCGTAGTGGCAGACGACGTGTCGCTAGCGACGGAAGGTATTTCCTAGAAACAAAACTTCGAAGATATACTCGTATGACATCTACCAACCTCCATCCTCTCACAGAGAGGAGGCCTGTATCCCAGCAGTGGGAAAATTGCCAGCCTGATTATGCTTTTATATGCTATGTGTCCATAATACACAGTGACACATATTATATCACTAGAAATTAGTCCTATGTATTAAAGAGGCATGAAATGTTCTGTTACTGGTTCGCAACGTGTTACATGGTACACAATATATCATAACAGGCAAGATGTCGGTGTCTAACTTACCTCAACTTACCATAAGAAGCGAGAAATTATGTTAAGTTAATTCAGTACCTACATTATTTTTACCTAATAGCATTCATTTGATGGTTACGCGTGCGTTTCTCACCGGCCATGAATATCACGTGCTACGCTTAGACTATGAAAGGTTATTTTCATAGTCTAGGTGCTACGATCCTTACACCCACCTTTTCGCGCTTCATGTTCCGTCCACTTCTTTGAATCATTTGATGTCCTGGTACTTTTGTGTAGTATGCACGGCTGTTTCGTTTGTGATGTCTGCATGTACTCTACCTATGTTTGGCATTGTAAAAGATGTAGGTACACGATTTATAGCGAAATGATTACCTCTACCTTCCTTAATACACCCGTTAAATTATGTTAGGTTAATTCAGTAAAGCCTTATTTTACATACATTTGAATAGTACTGTTTCTCACCGTCCATGAATGTCACGTGCTACCATCCTAAAGGTGGTTGTACACATGCCTATGTTTCTTTCATCTGCTTGAATCTTTTGATGTCCTGATACTTTCTACTTGCAAACCCGTGCCGTTTACGATGTCTGTATGTATGTTTGGCCTTGTAAAGATGTAAATACCTGAATATAATATACACGTGTAACAGACAATGTGGCGAAATAAGGTGCAAGGAAAGGTAACAAGGGAAGTGTTGTTTAAATGAGGATGGATTAAAAGAGGTAGTGACATGAGAGCTGATACTCGTAGAAATGATGTAACAATTTCTTTTTGCATGCATGGGGCTAAAGTCTTCACATTCACGCTATTTTTGCCCCACGCTCCTTCCACCTCCATGAAACTTTGATGTCCTGGTACTTGCTACCTGCATAACCGTGATGTTTGACATGTCTGTATTTATTATTAACTTGCGACCCACCCCAGCTTCGCTTGGGTACAAATTATACATTTAAACCTTCCTCATAAATCACTCTATTTACTGATGAAAACCGCATGAAAATCCGTTGCGTAGTTTTTGAGTTTAGCGCGTACAAACGCGGCAGACTTTATTTTATAATATGTAGTGACTTGCTGACCCAGAAAACGTTCTGTGATTAAAAATGGGGGGTGGAGGTAGGAGGATGAAAAATACTTTGTGACCTACTCGTATTCTCATACCTACCAAATATACAAAAAAAAAACATTAAAATCGGTGTCACGTGATTTTTGTAGATTAGAAGATTTATGTACACACAGTGATACAGTATATAGAAATGACAGAGATATAGGTAATAGAAATAAACGTATGTATGTTTGACCTTGTAAAAATGTACTTGTAAATAATATACACGTGCATGTAATAAGAATAACAATATGAAGGAATGAGGGGCGTCTAACATAGAAAGTGATGTTTCAAGGATGGGCTCTGTGAAAATAGAATATGGTGAAGTGAAAATTGAATGGAGGACAGATAGAGATCACTCGTCGATCACAAACAAATTGGGACAGCTAAAATAGTTTAGACGTAAAGTTGCAGACACAAATCGTCTGATTCTCATCTAGGTTAAGTAAAATTAGCCAAATAAAGTTAATTAATTAGCTCGGCTTAAGTTTGACCCACTTCCCGGTTGGCGATTGAGCTGAAATTAAAAGATTTGTTTTGGATGACAATGCATGGTTGGCTCAATGACGTCATTCTAAATTTGATGGAACAAATATTTGTATGGCCTACAGATAGTTGTTCCGAGTCTGGGTGTCTGGTGTTTGTAAACGCACCTACGACATGGTAGTAATTCCTAGTGTGGGGAAAAGACTAAAAAAAAAAAACATTAAGACGGAAACCGAAGAATAACCGACTAGTTATTTTTTATGCATTTCCATGATATGGATATCAAATGAAAGGATTCGCTATGAAGAGTACAAAAAAAATGTAACGTCACTCTAAATAAGCGTGTTTTTTAATCTGTAATATTTTATTTAATAAGGAATCCTTACGTCAAAACCTGTTTGTCAAAACTCTTTTCTCAAGAAGCAAGAACGCGTGGAGACACATTGAAGCAAATACTACTATAGTGTATTGAGTATAGACAGGCAACTCGACCTTTTTTTAAGATTACGAAGTCGATGAACGCAGCGCCATCTATGATCTAGTTAGGGGAACGAGTATCTGTGTGTGTGTGTGTAGTGTGGTGCGCGTTATGTGTGTGTATGTAGGCAAATCGCTGTATACCTGTACTTTGTACCTACCGTATATACGTACGTACTTATGTGTCAAGCAGCGTTTATGGAAAGAATTTTAAAGGAATTCGATTATGGAAGAAACAACTACTTTGTTTATTTAATTAAATTAAATTTATTATTAAAATAAATTACACATTCAATACATGATTTTGTGTTCTCCGTTTTCTCCATTTACGACTCAGTTAGTGCCGATTAGTCTTTTCTTTCATTGGATCATTGTTTTAAGTTCACTGTTCACACTTCGCAATTACAGATCCAAACTATAAAGACTAGTGCTTATGCTTAGTCCACAGTAACTTTACACGTTTTGGATGATGAAACACAACACAAAATGAGCGTACGAACGAATTGTAACGCGGCACAGCAACACGAAGGAATGGAGACTAACTTGCTAAACAGTAGTATTTGTTTAGCAAGTTAGTCTCCATTCCTCCGTGTTGCTGTAGTCTTTGCTAAACAACGAGAATTATATTGCAAAAAGGAAAATAAAACAATTACACTCTGACGCAGCCAGCCATTTGCGATCCCAGTGTGGTCATACAAAAAAAAACCTTTTGCACGTTTTCTAAAGGTACCAAAATATAACTTCTGCATCATTGTACTAATACAATAATAAAAACCTCATTATGGTCGAATTTATATACTTACTAGCTGCGCCCCGTGGTTTCACCCGCGTAGACCGGGATAAAAAGCCTATGTGTTAATCTAGGGTATAAGCTATCTACGTACTAAATTTCATCCAAATCGGTCTAGCCCTTTGAGCGTGAAGAAGTAACAAACATACACACTCACAAACTTTCGCCTTTATAATATTAGTGTGATATAAAAATTTCATGTGATTTTAATTTTATTTCTTGATTTAATTTTTATTAATTCTAAAGGAAACTCCCAGTATAAGAACTCGGATACACACTCTTGAATATTATTGTCGATGCGTGACGCGTAATGTGATCACTGTGATTAGCATTATGACGCTCGGCAGCACCACGAAAAAGTGCGTTTGCGATAATCGTGAAAGCTAACCTAACATAAAGAGGTTAGCAATACGATTCTAGCAGTCGTGAGTGTTTTATAATTTTAATTTTTTTTCCAAGCAAACGTTGGTTTGTCAAAGGACAAACCAACGGGGTTGGTTTACAACCCGGGTTGTCATCGGGCTTATAAGGGTTAATCGGACCTTCAAGCGTGCATTGATACAGTGTTTGTCTTATGCGTGCATCCAAACACAAATGCGATTATGGGATTGTGTGGCATTGCATAGAATTATGTCGAAATTAAAAACCACACAAAAACGACGCTCATATTTTTTTGCATTTTTTCTCGCCTGTTCTAGAGAAATGTAATTTTTGCGATTAATTTAAGTTTATTTTATAAGTATTTTTCACATATAAATAATTACTGTACATTAATGTACATTCGCAGGGCAGGATCTGGCCATGTCTTTTAACTGTGGTAGCACCACAATTTTGCTTCCCCTAACTAGATCATAGCGCTGGTTTCAATAAAAAAAAACGAATTTTTGTTTTACTCCTAGTTGCCATAGCATGCGTTGAAGGTAATATCAAATTCGTAAGATTACAGTCCCTTGGAGCTGTGAAAAAATCAAACTGCTAAATCAACGCAATCAAAAGATACGGCCGTTTATGTCGCACATTTTGATACTCGCAGGAATCCTTATGTCAAAACCATTTTCTCAAGAATGCTTGGAGATATCACGTTCAATTGAATATCAAATACGTAAGTCAACAGTTCCTAGGAGCAGTGAAAAAATTAAACTGCTAAGTCAACGCAATCAAAAGATACGGCCGTTTATGCCGCACATTTTGATACTCGTAGGAATCATAAGGATTCCTACGAGTATCAAAATCCGACAAAACCCTTTTTTCAAGAATGCTTAGAGATATCACGTTCAATTGAATATCAAATTCGTAAGTCTACAATCCCTAGGAGCTGTGAAAAAAGTGTGTGTGTGTACTTATGTACGCACGTAAGAAGTTATACTTATTTGGCGTAACAAGATAACAAACCAAACTGTCACAAAGTTTACAAAAGGAAAACAATCATTCTTCATGAACACAGACCACAGCTAACTTCAGGGTGTATGTCGGTTCTAGCTAACTTCAACCTGTGAATTTTGTGTGACAGTGATGCGCGCGCATCTTAAAATTTCACTCCCACAATTTTTTCATAACGCGCCTAAAGAAATATAACTTCAAAAATCAAACTGCTAAGTCAACGCAATCAAAAGATACGGCCGTTTATGCCGCATATTTTGACACTCGCAAACCGCACCGCACTCGCGTATGTGCGTCGCTTTCACGTGAATAAACAGTTTTTCTTTCTTTCTTTATCAAAACCTATAGGGAACTTCCATTTGAGCTAGAGTCATGAAATTTGGCAAGAAGTAAGGTCAGCCTAACTAAAGGATTATGTCCTGTTTAAAATTATTAATTTGTACTTTTAACACAAAAACAAATACTATTTTGCGATTACAAATTTACGTTTGCAGTTCGAGAATAGACCGTGACCTACCCGTATGGGAGAATATTTCAAGTACAAATTAAGTTTGTCATTCAATCCCACTTATTTTCTCCAAGACTTTTTGTCTAAGAACACGCATAATTGGCAGTGTATACAGGACACAGAACCTAGAAAGACACTGTTCATTGACGTGTGACGGCACGGTAAGCGCAGTGCTTAGCGATTGGCTGCTGCGCTGCGTGTCGCAGGTTTGAATCCCTCACGGAACAAATATTTGTATGGCCTACAGATGTTGTTCTTTTTTATTGTGGGGGTGGGAAATAATTCAATGACTTTTCCCGCTCTGGGTGGGTGGAGCGGGAGGGCGTGTCAGACTTTTACTGACTAAAACCCACCCCTGTTCCTTCAGTTACCTGAGTGCCCAGGGGCGCGGTAACTCTGTTTCGAATTTATCCGGGACCCCTGGGCAGGTATCGGCCATGACGGGCCCCGTCAGGTATTGCTGTCATCACTTTGAGGTAGGCAAGAATCTCATGGTTTCAACACTAATTTTCGTCACAGTCAGGACCTCATAGCCTCATTGCTAATTTTGGTCACAGTCATAGTCAGAACCTCACAAAATTCTCAGCATTAAGACTCCCAAATTGGTAGCATTTATGAACTTGCTGAACCTTCCATAGTTCGTTCGGCCAATCTGACAATATCATTGCCACAGGTAATACTTTAATTGACGGATCTTAAGAGGTTAATAAGTATTTATTATTGTACTTTTTTTTTTAATCTGTCATTTATATAAATTTCACCTTCTATATTGTGTCTCTGCACCACCTTATGGTAGACTGGTAGAAAATGCCTGAGGCATACTCCGCCTTTGTACAGTGTTTTTACTTGTACATAAAGTTTTTAATAAAGAAAATTCTAGCGTACAGATGCCTCATCTCATACAAAGAATCGAGACCGCCGTAACAAAAGATTTCGGCTGGCAGTCAGGTATTTTTTTTTTTTTCACTTCCTAACAGTGCTTTAATGTATCAAAATGTGTTAATATATAAATTTTATAGAGACGAATGGAAAAACTGAAACTTCAAACAGCGCCATCTTTTGGTATAAGTAATATAAGAGTAAGAATTCGTTCCAATAATCATCTAAATTGGAATTAGGAACCAATTACTCAGAAAGTACAGCTTTTACAAGCAATTTTTCAAAATATTAATATTATGTAAACTTCAATAAGAAATCGATGCTTAACACGCCATCTCAATAAATTTGTCAAATTAAATAAATTTATGCGAACTAAATTTTCATTGTTCGAGATGAGTTCTGAACTTCAATTTTTTATAAATATTTTATTTTAATAAGATGACTAGAATTTTCATCTGCTATTTGCGAAATCTGAACTGATATTGGGCTATTGATCAACTAACAATGACAAATATTACTTTTGATCATAATAAATATCACTAATACTCACTACCGAGAATATATTATAATTAATCTATTTCATGGCAATAAACCAAGTACCTATTCTGTTTTTTTTTTTTTTTTTTTTTTCACAATTATTGATTTTTCCCTCAAAAGATATCGTAATAAAATGATTTGTGAAGTTTGTCTGTATTCTGTAACTGTACCTTCAATTTTCTATCATATATCTCCAATTCAATGTCAAAATACAATTCTCACCCGAGAGCGCACTAGAATTGACTATTCTTAGCCTCAAATCCGTACTGCAGCACTAGAATTCACAGTTCTTGGCCATAACTTGGCAAGCACTAGGATGTCAGTCTCATTTTTATTTTCATTGGCATTGTAGTGAATAACCACTCAGTGCTCACAATTATAAGCACCGAAAATTTCAAATAAATAAGAGATAAAAAAAATAACTTCAATCCATTCAACTTTAAAATGCTCCGAAAATTATTTTACTAGAAATAAAATTCTACCAAAATAATGGACACTTAACTGTAATTTCCCTCTCTCTCCTACCATTTCACTTTAAAAAGTAACCTCTCGAAAAATACGCATTATATTTTCAGTACTGTTATCATGTTCTCTAAGAAAGTATTAATTCTCCCTTGAAAAACATACGTAAAGAATCGTAACAAAGTTAGGTGAACTTATTTGCCGACTAATCAAAATTCATGCTCATGAAAATATGAAATAGATTGATTTATTTTATGGTTTCTAAAGATTCGGCACATTTATTGTTAATGTCATTAATTAATACGGACTAACCTTGAAAATGTGAATTACTTCGTTATAGCTTTTGCCATAATTATCATTATTTTTTAACAAACGCGACACCCAAAGAAAACAGAACAGAAGGTTTCTTGTAAATGTGAGAATAATACACAATGTAATATTAATATCCTATTTACATAGACTAATGTTGATTTTACGTTTATCCTTTGTAACAGATTACGAGTTTGGTACACTTTTAATACCCTCATAAATTACCCTCTGGCAATCAAAATAACAGAACCTACATACTTTCGTCCTAAAGAGAACCACTTCGCGCCGTGTGATATAGAGAGCCGGCCCCAAGGAGAGAAAAGGCTAGAGAGAAGAGATCCTACACCAAATATCTTAGAAGATCTTCTTATCATATATAATATAGCTTATTTAAGCAAATAAATGAATCTATCTATTCTTTTTTTTTTAATTTCGCCAACCTTAAATTAAGGTGGCCCTTGTTTACCGCAAGTATCTTATTCTCAATAATATACTAGAGGTTATCGATTTATACCCATACATAAAAACATCCTAATAACTACTTATTATGATAGTTATTCCATACTCACAGACACCCACATTCCTCAGACAAACCAAATTTCAACAGCAAAACAAGAGCAATGCCTCTGAAGGCCCCACCGACTCCTGGTACTCGGTTCCACATCCGTCGATTTCCGAGGAAACACTCCAGATGCTTCGACAAGAGCTTGAAGATCCACAATGCCAATTCCCGTACAGCTTTTAGATCCTTGTAGTGCCGTTGTCTGGGGCTGGCTGTATTGTGGCATTGTGATGTCATCTTGGTGAGAGTGGACTCGGCGACCCATCGTCTCACACGACATTCAGAAAACAGCCATTGCTCCAACATCGCCCATGAAAATAACAAAAATGAGATACATTAAAAATCTGTTATGTTAGCCAGAGAACGATCCCACTTCTGATGTTAGAATTTTTATATGTTGTATAGATATGTAACCAGATGTATGTAAATATTTAATATTCGTTACTCATTTATTTATCTATTGATCATCTATTGATCATCTATTGATCATCTATTGATCATCTATTGATCATCTATTGATCATCTATTGATCATCTATTGAAAGTCTATTGAAAGTCTATTGAAAGTCTATTGAAAGTCTATTGAAAGTCTATTGAAAGTCTATTGAAAGTCTACTGAAAGTCCATTGAAAGTCCATTGAAAGTCCATTGAAAGTCCATTGAAAGTCCATTGAAAGTCCATTGAAAGTCTATTGAAACTCTATTGAAACTCTATTGAAAGTCTATTGAAAGTCTATTGATAGTCTATTGAAAGTCTATTGAAAGTCTATTGAAAGTCTATTGAAAGTCTATTGAAAGTCTATTGAAAGTCTACTGAAAGTCTATTGAAAGTCTACTGAAAGTCCATTGAAAGTCCATTGAAAGTCCATTGAAAGTCCATTGAAAGTCCATTGAAAGTCTATTGAAACTCTATTGAAAGTCTATTGAACGTCTATTGAAAGTCTATTGAAAATCTATTGAAAATCTATTGTAAATCCATTGCAAATCTATTGTAAATCTATTGAAAGTCTATTGAAAGTCTATTGAAAGTCTATTGAAAGTCTATTGAAAGTCTATTGAAAGTCTATTGAAAGTCTATTGAAAATCTGTTGAAAGTCTATCTATCTATCTATTTACCCATTTATTTACCCATTAATTTACCTATTTATTTACTTATTGTGAATGTGGTGTTTTAAGGAAGGGATTTATTAAGAAAAGCACAAAGACAAGAGTATGTATTTATTTCCAATAGGCTTGTCATCAATCGAAATCTAATTGCCTGTTCGCCAAACTAGGTCTTCGTGGAGAAGAACGGCAAGAAACTCCACGGTAGCTCTCTTTTATTATTATATCGTCACATCATAAATAATCGTTTATCGCTATAAATCTAATTATAGGATGTATCACCTAAGCCATATTTACAACGATAAATATCTTGTGGTATATAACAACCACTATCGTAGTTGTGTATATAACACAACGTTACGTAACAATATACATAACTTTACATTACATGGCTCATAAATATGATATAAATATACATCAACATCATTAATAAATCAACAATAGTCAGAATGGACATCTTGCAGGTCAGCCTAGGAGGCTGTCGTCTGCTTAACCGAGCTTGCCTGTGAAGGCTCTAATTTATTAAAGCCTCCAGCCAGGACTTATACATTTTTACATACTAAGTGACTACGCTAAGGGCACTCCCTGCGGTGTACGGGCCTCGGCTTAGGGCGTCACTGGGGGAGGGACAGCAAGGGAAGGCTGGATCAAGTTTCCATTATTTGGGGAATCAGTTGGCTCAGCGGCGCGTGCTGGCAAGAGACTGGGAGGGCATTGACTGGGTCTTCGCGACGGACCTCGACGGCGAGGGCGGAACGACGGTGGTCTGCGTTTGCGTAGTGTGCTGGTTTCCCTACGGCTCTCCTGGAGCAGAGTGGTGGGGTCATCAGGTATGAGTAGGGTATGTCTGGGACGGCGCACCTTGGAGATGCGGGAGGGTACGTATCGGGCGGCCGATACGATTAGGGGGTTTCGATGTTTTTCAGCAGTATCCATGAAACGCTAAAGTAGGGAGCTCCCGCCGCGTTGCGGAGGAAGCGGTTTTGAAGAGTCTGCATTTTATGTAAGAGGTGGGGCTTGGCGTGTGCGAAGACAGGGCCAGCGTACGTCATGATTGGTCGAATGACCGTGGTGAACGTACGCATTTTGCACTTGAATGACATAGTGCTGTTTTTATTTAGGATACTATGAAGCCTACCTTGAGCAAAAGCGGCCCGCGAGCGGGCCTGTCTTATGTGCTCCGCGAAGGTTAGGTGTTGGTCGAGTACGACACCCAAGTACTTAGCCTTTTTCTCCCAAGGAATAGGTTTATCGTACATGGTGATCGGGGGGAGGGGGGGGGGGATGGGGATATTTTGTGTCGGGGTCTCGAGTAGAGGACAGCCTGACTTTTGTCGGGATTTACCTCGATTCTCCATCTCCGAAACCACTCGCCCAGTGTAGTTGCGGAGGATTGGAGATTGCGAGCTATTCGATTGGGTACACGGCCAGTATAGTAGATGGCCGTGTCATCAGCAAATAATGCTAGATGTGACATTTTATTTTTTGGGATATCGCTGGTGAACAGCGTGAAAGCTATGGGGGATATTACGGAGCCTTGAGGGACTCCTGCTCTTATGGGGTGACGGGAGGAGAGTGCTCCCTCTATACGATAGCGGAAAGTACGATTCGATAGAAAGTCTCGTAAGATGAGTACGAGACGGTCTGGCACTCCTAGTTGATACAGCTTATAAATTAAGCCATTGTGCCAGACTTTGTCGAACGCTTTCGCTATGTCGAAGTACAAGACACCGGTCGTCATACCGCGCTGGAACCCAGCGCTCATATGTTCTACGATCCGATGTACTTGTTGGACGCACGAGTGTTCGGTGCGGAAGCCGAACTGCTCGTTTGGAATGAGATTATTAGCCTCGGCATAATCTCTGAGCCGCTTATTAATAAGCCTTTCATAGATCTTGCCGAAGCTACTAAGGAGACTAATGGGTCGGTAGCTGGAAGGGTTGGATCTGGGTTTGCCAGGTTTGGGAATACCTATGACAGTGGCCTGCTTCCATGCTTGGGGGAAAATATTATTGCTTAAGGCGCCATTGAAGATGGCGGTCATAAGCAAAATTAATTGGGCGGGGAAGAGTTGGATAACTCTGTTGGTGATGCCGTCAGCGCCAGGGGCCTTCCGGGCCTGGAGCTTTTTGATGATGTCCTCCACCTCGTCTGGAGTGACGGGGGGTAGAGGGTCATCTGGATCTTCGACGGGAGGAAGGGAAGCTCTCCTTTCAACTACAGCGTCCACCCTGTCAAGGTGGGCCTGGTCAGCTGGTTGGAGGCTGGGTGAGCATTGGGACACTAGACTGTCGGCTAGGCACTCCGCCTTTTCAGAGTTGTCAAAGGCGACACTCTTGTCTGGACGTATGAGAGGAGGCATGGTAGCCTCAGTCTTGGGACGCATCTTCTTCTGGAGTTTCCAGAAGGCCTGATGGGTGGGCTCAAGTTCGCTCAGCATCTTTCCCCAGCTCGCAGAACGATGCTCACTAAAGCGACTCTTTACAGCTCGCTGTAATTTGCGCATGTGAGCCTTGTTTGCGTCGCAGAGGAAAGCGCTATACGCACGGATGGCTGCGTTCTTCTCAGTTATCAGAGCCCGCACGTCGCCCGGCAGCACCCAGCGACGATCTTCTGTCACCGGTACCACCTTTGAACAATCGTTCAAGACAGACTGTACGTGTTCTGTAAGCGAGTCGATCGCTGCCGTCGTGTCAGCGACTGAGTCAATATGGTCGGGAATGGCGTCCAGGTGAACCGACGTGGTAGATTTCAGCCTATCGCTTACTTTCTTCCATTCGGTAATCACCTGGGTCATGGGAGGTTGACCAGGGTCGGGTTGACCCGAGGAGTCCAGGTGCATGATCACAGGGCGGTGATCAGAGGAAAGTTCGTGTATTGCCTCTATCGAATGCAAACGGAGGTTTACATTCTTCAGAAGCGCCACATCGAGAACATCGGGCGTGTGAGCGGGGTCATGGGGGAAGTGAGTTTGACCCATCGGAGCGATGACGTCAAAGTTTATGGACGAGCTCAGATTAAAAATGAGCCTGCCCCTAGAATTTGTCAGGCTGCTGTTCCAAGCTGGATGCTTGGCATTGAGATCACCCGCCATAATGACGGAGTCACTCAGGCCGAAGAGGTTTTTAAGGTCACTGATGATAGCGACGGTGGCGATGATGTTTGAACCGGTGGGAAGTAGGCGGAGATGATGGTAATCGATTGATGACCAGTCATGCCCAGCCGACAGGCAGAGAACTCAATCTCGGAGAGGGGAGCGGGGGGGTCTAGAGGGGCACAGTACAGTTCTTTCCTGTAGTAAATAAGGGTGCCTCCTTTATGACAGCGTGACCTATCATTGCGAACTATTCTATAGTTGGCAATTCTAGGGTCGCTGCGGTGAGGCTTAAGGAATGTCTCTTGCAAGAGGAAAATGTCTAATTGATGGTCGCGTAGGAATTCAGCGATCTCATCACGTTGCATGCACCTGCGATTCCGTTAGCATTGAAATATCCAATTCTAAGGGATCGTGGTTTATGGGAATTTACGCAAGTTTTTATATCCATTACTGAGTTTTAAAAACTAGTCTAATTGGTCTAGTATCTTAGCGATACCGTTGAAATTGGCCCATATCTCTCAGGCCGCCTCCGGAGTGTAATTGCCGGCCTTTTTGGTCTGCTTTAAAATAGCAGCCAAGGCTCGGGCTTCGGGGGTTCGGAAAATCTGATAGGCCTCGAGAATAGTGAGGGCTACGCTCTTTTCCTCTTCCATAGCTGAGGGCTGGGTCACTGGCATCGCAGCCGGGGCCGCAATGCGACGTGCTCCAGTTGGGGGGGCTAATGGGACTGATGGCGCGGGGGCTGGCGCGGGGGAGGGCGCTGGTATGGTCGAGGCCAAAAGCGCTGGTACTTGGGGTTTGGGGGCTGCAAGAGCTGGGAAGGCTTGGATGTGATTAAGCCTATTCCAGGGGGAGGGTCTTTGCGGCGCAAGACGGTTGGGGTTTTGGGAGGAGGGCGCCTTTGCTGTGGGGCTTTCCCTTTGGAGACGGGCGTTGGCCCGTTTTGCCAGCTTAGGGGCCAGCTTGGGGGCTTTAGGACAGCCTCGGTAGTTAGCCGGGTGTCCAGACTGACCGCACAGAACGCAGCTAGGCGGTTCTGTGCAGAGGGATAGGTATTTTGGGCGGGGGCAATCAGCCGTCCCATGGGGCCCCAGACACTTGACGCATCTGGCGGGGGCAAAGCAGTTGCTTTGCGCATGCCCATAGAGTTGGCACCGGTGGCATTGGCCAACTACTGTGGCCTTGAGTAGCTTCTCGATGGAGATGCCAGAAAGGGAGCAGACCGATTTTATCTTGAAGATGGGGTGATGCCCCGGTGCTGGCTCGCAAACGACCAACACCATGTCGTAGATTTCACCGCTACGAGCCTTGTGTAGGCGGTGGACGGCTGTGACAGGGACTTGCTGAGCCAGCAAGTCCTCTTTGATCTCCGAGGTGGAGATCTCCTTTGGGATACGTCTTATCACCACTCGGGTGGGCGTATCCTCGGGGAGGGTGTAGGTATGAAAAGCGACCTTCCTCTCTTTAAGGGACCGGGTGAGGTCACGGTAGTCATTGGCTGACTTAACGGTGACCCGGATACCGTTCGCGCACTCCACTGCGGTTCCGCTCTTTTATACCCGTTAACAAACAAGTATGATTCACAAGTGACAGTTGAGTAATATCAGTCTTTGACTTATAGGAAAATAAGTTTGTTTCAAAAAATTCATTTAGTAAATTCATTAATAATCTTAACAATTCAATATAAATAGATAATAATTATGTAATAATTATATATATATTACGCGCGTGGAACACTACGCGCCGTCGACTCTCGGGCCTAGTCCTGATCGGACGGCGAGCTACCCGCTACTCGCCGTCTGCAGGCCCGCGAGTTGTTCCGGGTCTGGGTATATTGTATATGTGAGTTTACATATTTGTGAACGCACCCACGATACAGGAGGTGTGGGACAAAGGCAAAGTTTAAAAAAATTGGTTATTTTTTATGAAAAACATGCATAATACTTAGATACCACCTGTTTGTCTTGGAACATAATAATTTCCCAGTTACAGACTCGAATACACGACTTCATAATTATTTTAATGTAGGTACATACGTATACTTCAAGATATTACATAAGAAAATCTCTCTTGAATTTCGTGTTGGAATACGCGACACGAACTTCCCATTATGAATGAATGAACTTCCGAGCAGAACGCGTTCAAGTCGATGTTTTCACTCAATTAGCTTCTTATCGGTATTTTGTGATTATTGTAAATGTTACTAGCTATTGTAAGGCTTTAATAACTTTATTTAGATGTATGCGATACTAGGTTTTGTCAGCGGCTTTGCTCTCTTGAAATTCCGCCTTCCGCCTTTGTACATTTATGTTGCATGAAGTTTAAATAAATTCGCAAATTATGCACCCATACATCCAACATTTAAAATATTAGCAGGAAATAAGGAGTTATTTATTGAACTACAATATACTTATCTAAACTAATAAATAACAGGATAAACAAACTGAAAAGGCACAAGTTTCTGCAATAAACCATTTATTTATTTATTTTCCCAACTGTCTTGGAGTCGGCTTCCAGTCTAACCGGATGCAGCTGAATACCAGTATTTTACATGGCGCGACTGCCTATCTGACCTCCACAACCCAGTAACTGGGTAATACGATACCCCTTGGTAAGATTGGTTGTCAGACTTTCGGGCTTCTGACAACCCGTAACGACTGTCAAAGATCCACGTTTGACACCCGGGACCAACGGTTTAACGTGCTTTCCGAGGCACGGAGGAGTCTCGGTATGTAAAGACGGTCACCCATCCATGGACTAACCCCGGCAAGTGTAGCTTAACCTGATGGATCGACCCGTGTGGCTGTTATTACTATAGCCACGAACTCCTCAAATTATAAACAAGCTAAAAGAATACAAGTGGCATAAAAAGGGGAGGCGTGTAACTAATTGGGCATCGAAAAATTAGTCTATCCATGGGAAAAGTGCCTAAAACGCTGGCAGCATTGCTACGTTGAATGAGTTCCTCAAAAAACAGCGACGCTCTACAAAATAATGGGCACTATATGCGGCCCATTAACCAAGATAAATAAAAGTTAATTTTAATTATACACATCACTCCCGCCTCCCCCGATTGAGTTAATCGCTTGCCTAATGATCACGCCACAAATCAGCTGGCTAAATTGGTACTCTTACCGAACTGGCTCCAGGTGTGGCAGGGGGGGCGCCAGAGGGCCTGGGAAGGAGGGGGGCGGGGGGTTACCCAGCGAGAGCGAAGCCAGCCATTCATAAAACTAAGCCCGATCGATATAAAACGTCTCACCTACCCCGAAATGTCACTCGAAATTACAACATCGCTTTCCCCGCGTTCATTGCTTGGTCAACGCACTCTCCCGGTAATAAGACGGTACTAAAAACGCAATGGATTGTGTGCATTGCCGTTATATGGCGTCTGAGTGAGGGGGACGTGTTGTTTTAGGTAGATTTATACTTTCTCAAGCTCCCAAAGTACGTTTCGAGATTTAGTTGAGATTGGATTGCTTGGTTGGTTTAGTGAGCTCTGCTACAGTCTGGCAGGGTGTGTATGCTCCGCCAATTAAGTCGGGGACGAACAAAAAGAGTGAAGGCTTCATAGAGACAGATATTGAGATAACAGGGGGATATTGGCTCGTTACTTTCAGCTCGTTCTTTTTCTTTCAGATTCAATTCAATTTTCTTGATTGAAATTTTGTCTGGAACGATTTATAATATCACATTCTAATTTAGCTGAAGGCATTTTAAAGAAGGAATAAGTTCTTCATAAGGCGTTCATTACGCGGTAGGTTTTGCTGTCAGTTTTATCACAGTCAAGGTCACGGCTGATGGTTGCATTATGCAATCATCCACTTTTGGAATTGAGTGTCGCTTGCTTGAGCGTGTAATGGGCGCCTAAAATTTTTCTTCACATCATTGTTAAGGTGAAGCTCCAGGGTAGCCCGCGAAATTCAAATTCTCTTACGTTTTTTGCAATTTGCAGGTCAGTGTCAGGTTGTATCTTGGTCAAAATTTGATTCGCAACCGTAGCAAGTAAGTTGTTATAGAATTATAATAATTGAAATCATCAATACAACTCTCTCAGTTAGAATTGATGCCAAATGTAAGTATTTCATGAAATCATGACATTTGGTCAGGACTTTGTATTTTTTAATCGACTTCAAGATGGAGGATGTTATCAATTCGGATGTTAGGGTCAACCCACACCGAAAGAGCGGCGAAGGGCAGTGAAGCGCAGTCGCACGGTTCCGTTTATGGAATTCGCCGAAATTCCCGCGGCGCCGCGGGCATCCGCGCGACTCGTTCGAGTTTCTCATGCGATAATAAGTATTATAGTAATGAAAATAAAGCTAAAATTCATATGACACTGAAACTGCGCTGCGCTTCGACGCTCTTTTGGTGTGAGTTGAGCCTTTGTATTTTTTTATTTATGCAAATTCAAATTCTTTATTGCGAACTAAGATTTATACAGATGATTAAATGCAGCAAAGGTGTTATTCTGATGAAACAGTTTTTTTCTGAATTTCACGATGGCTCACTTTGCCATTTAATACCTTTAAACGACCAATATAATATTTATATATATATTGTATATATATATATATAAAAGAATTCAAGAATTGAAATTTAGTATGCAGGGTGTTTCGGGGGCGATAAATCGATCTAGCTAGGTTTCATTCTTAGAAAACGTCGTTTTATCTGTGTAAAAACCGAGCAATGCTCGTCATCCAGGTACTTTATTTTAATCAGAGAGAGTCCTCGTAAGTAATTAATTAATTCATCTATGTGCACACAAGAAAAAGGCTGAGTTATAATAACGGCGCAAAGCAGAGTAAAAAACTGCCAGTGGACGGACAAAAGGAGATATTAATGATGTTAGATTTAATAGAATATAAGTATTGTAAGGATCGCCCATTGTTACTATGATGTTAGAGGCCTGTCTTTTTTAGGGTTCCGTACTCGAAGGGTCCAAACGGAGCCCTGTTGCTGTCACTCACGTGAGTGACAGCAATAGGGCTCCGTTTGGCTCCGTTTGAAAGTTTTTTAAAAGAAAAGAAAAATACCGGCCAAGTGCGTGTTGGACTTCGCACTTTAGGAGTCCGTACCAAAAGAGAAAATTATCAAAGACAAAATCTGATTTATTAATATATTGGTATTTGTTAATAAAATTTAATAATAATAATAAAGAACAGTATTACATATATTTTTTTACATTGGCCCCAAACTAGGCAAGCCTGTATCTTGGGTACCAATATTGAGGGTTTACCATTCAAAAGATTTTTGACAAAAAATGTTCGGTTACATAAAAAAGCAAATCAATTACAAACAAAAATTAAATTATAGGAAAACAAATGCCGAAAGCAGTGAAATAGTTCCCTGATAATAATAACATTTTCATATTTCAACGCTAGGTAATTTGATACTGTGAGTGTGTGAAAGTTAGAAAAAATGTGAATATGAATATGAGTGTTTGATTGTGAATATGAATGTGGGTGTGAATATGTGTATAGATGTGAGTGTAAATGTGTGTGTGAGTGTAAACGTGAAGATGTCATAGTGAGAGTTGCAAGATAAAATATGTGAGCGGCAGATTCGTTCTAGCTTCATTTTTAAAAAATACGTAATAATAAACATTATCTCCAAATTTTAAAATGATGGTCAATGGGAAGTTAAAAAAATAATGTTGAGGAGCTCGTGGCTAAAGTAATAACAGCCGCACGGGTCGATCATCAGGTTAAGCTACGCTTGCCGGGGTTGGTCCATGGATGGGTGACCATCTTTACATACCGAGAGTCCTCCGTGCCTCGGAAAGCACGTTAATCCGTTGGTCCCGGCTGTCAATCGTGGATCTTTGACAGTCGTTACGGGTCGTCAGAAGCCCGAAAGTCTGACATCCAGTCTTACCAAGGGGTATAGTATTACCCAGTAACTGGGTTGTGGAGGTCAGATAGGCAGTCGCTCCATGTAAAATACTGGTATTCAGCTGCATCCGGTTAGACTGGAAGCCGACCCCAAGATAGTTGGGAAAAGGCTAGGCAGATGATGACTTTCACACACCCGAAAACCATAACCCTCCTGTTGCAGTTGGGTAATAAAAGGCATTACATTGACTGTGTGTTGAATTGAACTTATTGGATTGAAGACCCAGTTTATCAAATTCCTCACTCCACAAAAGTCACTTTCACTCACACACTGCTCATCTGAATTACTCACATACATCTCCTACTAGTCTAACACTTCACACAAGATAAACACTCACTCACACATCGTCTCATAAAATGACCCAAAACTTCTGCAGAATTATAGGTAGGTAGGTATTTTTTATTGTTAATAAGTACTTCTTCTTTTGTTTGTGTAACCATATTGTTTAACTCATAATTAGTTTTTATTTTTGTTATGCATATTACTTAAATTCGACTCTTGCACGGTATCTCTGTAAAAGCTAATTCTAGCCGTGGAGCGGCCTGGTGACCTGTAAAACAGGTTTTTCCGAAAAACCTAGCAGTCTCTCACAAAGGTGGAATACAGATGAGACATTTTTTTTGTACATAGTAACTTTAAGTCAGCTTTGTGACTAGAGAATAAATTATTATTATTATTATTGAAAACCCAGTTTACCAAGTAGAGCTTCGCAGGAATATCATTTTCCTGTGATGCTTAATCCGTTTCCCGTTAATGGCGAACAGTTCGGAGGTCCATTAAGTATTTGCCGTCGTCCTCATTTAATGCATAGAACCGTCAACCCCGATGAGGGTTTTAATTTTCAACCAAATTCTTACCCGACTGCTCGAGAGTATGTATATTCGAGAGTGTTTACCTATGTAAGTAGGTATGTTTATTACGTGTTTGTATTTTGTTTCTTCGTTATATGACTCCGACTTCCGAAATTAAAGTTATTTTGCAATTTTTTGTGTATTTTCTTTTTTTGGAAGTCGGTTGTATTTTTTATAAAAAAGTTTTTTATTTTCACTTTTTATTTGTTTAAAGATTGCATGTGTCGGAGATGAGAATGTTGAGATGAATGTGTGGAGTAACGAGAATGGATAAAGTGAGAAATGAATACATTAGAGGTAGTTTAAAAGTGGCGCCAGTCACAGAAAAGTTGAAAGGGAACCGCTTGTCTTGGTATGGTCATGTGAAGAGGAGGGATGAAACACGTAACTAAAAGAGTTATGAATATAAATGTGAATGGATGGAGAGGGAGAGGGAGGCCAAAGAAAGGATGGATGGATTGTGTGAGGAGTGATGTGAAAGAAAACGGAGTTAGTGATAGTGTGACGGCTGACAGGACAGAATGAAAGAAAAAAACGTGTTGCGCCGACCCCAAGTAACATGGGATAATGGCAGGAAGATGATGATTTGTTGTATTGTCAATCAATCAATTAATAAGCCCTCTATCCTGAACTTCCGTCTGTTTTGAAGTGTTTGTTTTTCTCATTTAGAGGATATCTCTAAGTTCAGTGTGCCTTTTGGCAAAGGCCTCCTCTAACATTTTCCACTGTCTTCTATCTCTGGCAACCCTTCTCCAGTAAGGGCCCGCTGTGAGCTTCAACTCATCTTCCCATCTCTTAAATTGTCTTCCCCGCTTCCTTTTTCCATCCCTGGGATACCAGTCTGTCACAATTTTACTCCACTTTTCCCTTAACATGTGGCCTGTCCATCTCCATTTTAGTTGGTCTATCCTCGTAAGAACATCCATAACTTTTGTCTTGGCTCTTATAAAGGTGTTTCGTTGCCTGTCTGGTTTCTTGATACCTATCATGCTTCTCTCCATCGATCTTTGACAGCAATGGAGCTTATCTCGGTGGTGTTTTGAAAGAGACCATGTTTCACAGCCATATGTGATGCAAGGAAGAATGCAAGTGTTGTAGACTTTCCGCTTTGTACCGATGCTAAGGTCGTTGGACTTCACGATTTCTTTAAGTGACCAGTATTTTTTCCAGCCATTTGCTAGTCGCCTTTTGATTACCTTGTCCGTCTGATCCTTGAAAGAGATGATCTGTCCCAGGTATATGTACTCTTCCACGTATTCGAGGGGTTCGTTATTTAATAATAATATATAATTGTTATAACTCGGTTATCAGAGTTTGTCAGAAGCTTGGTCTTGGTGATATTCATGGATAGCCCTATTTTCTCGCTTTCCCTGTTTAGGTCTTGGATCATTTTCTCTAATTTTTCAGGGTTTTCTTCGGCGACGACAATATCGTCTGCGAATCTTAGATGGTTTAGTCTTCGTCCATCTATGCTTAAATTAAGTTGGTCCCATTCCATCTTTCTGAATATATTCTCCAATACTGCAGAGAAAAGCTTGTTGTATTGTACACCAGAACTAAAACTAAATAATAAAGTTATGCCCGAATGGATAACCCCAATAACATGGAATTTTAACATAAATTGGAGAAAACCAAAACGTCATCTGTGTATACATATTTTTTGTTTATGTTGATTTTTTTAAAAAGTACTGAGTCAACTACGATAGTAAAATTTCTAAGAGACCAAAGAAGTATGACCTACCAAACAAAAAAAGGATCACCAAAATCTATTTGCAAGGTCTTGACCTTAAATATGAGATTATTCAAAAATAAATTGCATGAATTTGAGAATATGGTCGAAGTTTCCAAACGATACCACTTCGTTGAAGAACATTTCACTATGGTACTGCATACAAGTTTAAAGATGTTTCTAGAACATTCCACTATAGCCTATTTCGGCAGTGTTCTGGAAACTTCCATTATGACTGGTCGGCATAAAATTAAGCCGCGAGTGAGGCAGTCTGTTTTTGACTACGGATGCGAACGCAAGCTATCACGAAGAAAATATGTAGTGATCATTCGAGAATTAGTTTTTGTGTTAATACATTGTTTTTGTTATTATAGGATATTTGGTTGATCAATCGGTGTAAATTAATTTATCTCATACCCAGCTCGTAACAGTATTTTACAATCTTTTTATACCATTTTTTTTAAACCAATAAATATTATTCCATTCTATTCTGTACCTAGTTTGACTGTGTGCTGTCACTTTTAGTCAGCCGCTTTTAAAAATTTACGTCGGCTGCCGAATAGTTGCGCTAGGCACCCAACGGGCTTACCCATATCTACTTTCGGCACTGGGTACCTGTCGCAGACTTTCCGGTAGCACATGAAAAGGGGCTCCCGGAACTTTATTTATTACCCACACCGTCATCCTCGCCCAAAACTTTTCCGAACACGCTTAAAATACCAAATATGTGTCCTATTAACTTATCGTGTTTATTCAAGCTAGCTAAGGGACACTCATCCTCATCTCCATGAAGTGTAAACAGCAAAGTTCCCTCCGTCTGCTCCTCTCAGATAACGACAGCGTCTTTCCAAAGTTCTTTGTAATGGTAATAATGAATTCCCCTTGAAGAATCATTTTTAGAGATCCATTCTAGCGATGAAAGGTATAAGAAGATAAGTCGGTTTTGCTGAGTTGGAGATTTTTTACGGGATTTCGGTAAGCTGTTTTTACAGTCGGGGATTTGGTTAAATTTGTTTATCAATTAAGTTGTAATGTGCCCAGCCCACTGCCACTTAAGTTTGGCAATTCTTCGGGCTATGTCGGTAACCTTGTTTCTCGGATATCTTCATTTGTGATTAGATCACGCAAGGAAATCCCGAGCATAGCCCTGTATGTATTTATTTTTGTGGGGTGGGAAATCATCCAATGACTTCTCCCGCTCTGGGTGGAGCAGGAGGGCGTGTCAGACTTTTACCAACTAAAACTCGCACCTATTCCTTCCTTGCCTGAATGCCCAGGGGCGCGGTAACTCTGTTTCGAATTTAACCGCGCGCGACCCCTTGGCATGCATGCATCGGCCAAGACGGGCCCCGTCCTGATTGCTGAGATCTCTTTGAGGCGTGCGTGGAACACCATCGACTCTCGTGCCTGTTGCTGATCGGACGGCGAGCTACCCATTACTCGCCGTCCGCAGGCCCGCGTCTGCGGTGGACGGAGATCGTCTCGCGACCCCGACGCCCGGGCCTCTCCTGTGCCAGCTACTGCTGGGGGCGTGAGGCGCGACTCCGTTGAGTCTCCCTCATCCATTCCGCCTCCTCCTTCGCGAGAATTACTGCTTCGCAGAAGGAGGAGACTGCTTCCCATTCCCTCTCGCTCTGTACCATGGCGTGGACCAGGGCCTGGCCCGAGAGGTCTGCCGCCCTGTGTGTAATTTGCAACCACAGATATTGCATTAAACACCACGAAACGGCTAAATAGGCCATGTTCAGTTCGTGCCAAACAAAGAACTAGAACAAATCAATATACGGAACCTAATTATAACAACGCGGACGAACTTGTCTGGTGGTTTGAGTAAACAGGGCAATTCGGAACTAACGCAAATAACACAGATACTTATTTAATAGGTACTTATGGGAGATGCATGGTGTATGTGTGAGGTATGGCTTTGTTGAAGATGCGTGAAGGGAATTAGGGTTTGGTGCCATTTTGTCTGTTTAGTACAAGTGATATTAAGATTTGTAATATCATTTGTATTACATTGAAATTATTTATGTGTGTGTATGTTTGTTACTCCTCCACGCTGAAATGTCTTAATGGATTTGGATGCGATTTGGTACCAGGATAGCTTATATCCTGGATTAGCATATAGACTACTTTTTATCCTAGAAAAATGCAGTGTTTCCGTGGAAAGTACTAGTTTCATGTGGGCATAGCTGCGGGCATAATGATGGCAAAGTATTTTTTTGTCGTGAACTTGTCCTTAAAATCAGAGCGTTCTTCCGTGATAACTATGACATTCGCTGATAGAGTACTTTTCTAGAGTGACAGAATTCCGTAATCGGAACATGGTGGACATTACACTCATACCTTCGCACAAAACGTTTTGGAAACACATACAGGGTGTAAGGGAAACGCTTCCAAAAACGGAGACAGGTGATAAGGCTAGTGATTCTCGATACGATACCATCAAAAAACCTGAAAAAAAAATTACCTATTTTTTTTGCATTTTGCGTACACTATGCTGTGAGAACCGTTAAATGAAATAGTTATTTGCAATTAAAGATACTTTTTTTCTTTACAACTTTAGCATGCAATGTAATATTCGTAAAATATCAGCTGACGCTCGCGTATTCCTCGAGTTAAAAAGTGCGCGCCCGCTCGCCAATAGCCGCGTGGCCAACGACCCCACGTGCATGCGACGCCAAAGTAAAGCGAAAGATTACTGGTATCCGTTGGCATTTAGGTTGTATATAGTCTATGTTCTGGCTTCGGAAACGTTCCCCTTACACCCTGTATATTCATTGTGCGTACAACTAAAGAGGATTCCCTGTCGGAAGCTGTTTGAAGTCAGGAGTGACTAAATTATTTACTTCTAGGCAAGCCAGCTCCAACGTTGACCATTTCATCGGTTACCATTAACGGTCAAGCGTGAGCCTATTAATGGTAAAAAATAGTACTTCCAGAAATTATCTCCTTCAAGCAAACAAACATAATCACCTCATTCTTAAAATAATTTTGTTCAAAGTCGTTAAATTTTTCACACATTATCGAAAAGTCATTTAATATAGCGATAGGTCACGTGATACTTCTCTACGCAGGTAATGTCATCGCCATACATTTTGTACTAAGCGTTAGCGTAAACGATAATAGAAAAGTAATATGGCTAGGGGGGCTGGCACTCCAGGAGTACCGTTAGAAGTGAAAACAAAAAAAAACTTCAACAAAAATGCCCAACGCGCCTTACGATCCGCTACGAGAGCGTCGTAGCACACTCGTAGCGAATCGCGTAGACCGCTACGCGATTCGCTACGAGTATCGCGTAGCGGTGTCGGTTTTTTTTTTTTTTGTGGGGTGGGAAATCATCCAATGACTTCTCCCGCTCTAGAGTGGAGCGGGAGGGCGTGTCAGACTCTTACTGACTAAAACCCACCCCTGTTCCTTCCTGCCCTGAGTGCCCAGGGGCGAGGTAACTCTGTTTCGAATTTATCCTCAACCCCCGGGCAGGCATCGGCCATGACGGACCCCGTCCTTATTGCTGACAATTCTTTGAGGCGCGCGTGGAACACTACGCGCCGTCGACTCTCGGGCCTGGTGCTGATCGGACGGCGAGCTACCCATTACTCGCCGTCCGCAGGCCCGGGTCTCGGTGGCCGGAGATCGTGTCGCGGCGCCGGAAGTCATCTCCTGAGGCGGCAGCTGCTGAGGGCGTGAGGGCGACTCTGTAGCGGTGTCGGTGGAGCGCGAGTTTTATTGTTTTTTCCCTTCTCAAAACTGCCCAACGCGCCTAAGGAAGTTTTCACTTCAAAAAGAAACACAGACTTCGATAAGCAACAATAACCGAGCAGGGCAATCGGGTTTGCGACAGTTGCGACCACTTTATTCTATTAAAATACAGTAAATAACCCTATTTAAAATTATGAATGCTAAAGTTTGGATGAATGGCAGTTTGTTAACTAATCACGCTAGAACGGCTGACCGTATCGCAATGAAATTTGGCACAGATATAGGTTATAATATGCCTCTGGAATAGCACATAGACTACAATTTATAGTGGGCGAAGTACTAATAAGAACGTCCTTTTTTGAAGTCGGTTAATAATTCAATGGAATGTTCTCGAATTGAACTTTGTTCTATTTTACAAAATAACTGTACGCAAAAATATTACGACATTACAGAAGATGCTGTATAATTTAATTACATACAAGACATTAATTCTCTAAAAATACATTTCTCTTTCAGGGAACATAAAATCGTACAGTATTTCTTCCTTATAATGATAATGTTGTTGTTGAGTCAACCACTGAAAAACATTTTTCCAAAAAATACAACCGACTTCTAAAAATTGCAAAATAACTTTAATTTCGGAAGTCCGTGTCAAATAACCAAGAAAAAAAACTTTTTTTCAAAAAAAAAAAAAAATAACCGACTTTCAAAAAAGAAAATGCACAAAAAACATAAAAATAACTTTAATTTCGGAAGTTGGTTGTATTTTTTGTTTTTTTTTTATTTTTCACTTATTTATAGTTTTTTATTCTTGATAGGCACGCGTTTGACCACTTTTAAGTTGTTGTACCCCAGAACTAAAACTAAATATTAATGTTATGCCCAAATGGAATTTGAGCATAATTGGAGACAACCAAAACGTTATCTGTAAACAATCATATTTTTTGTATATGTTGATTTTTTCGAAAAGTGCTGAATCAATTTCGATAAATATATGGGACCACCTCTGAAGTATGTCCTACGAAACATCAAAATCTATTCACAAGTGGCGAGAAATCGCGTAACAAAAAAAAAAAAAAATACAGACGAATTGAGAACCTCCTCCTTTTAGAAGTAGGTTAAAAACATTACCCTCCTTCTGAGGCATTCGGGCAAAAATGTGTAGCTGCCACCTATCAACGAGTATCTGTACCTATTTGTTTAATGCCGGTTGTAAATGCTCGCCAAGACACCACGAGATAGGCCGAGTACTAGTGTGTACATGGTACCCTCGTCTCACTCTCAGCGTCTCCTGGCTCTCGGACGCGTGTCGGTTTTTGCGCTCGTGCTAGTGTCACGGAGACTCGCGATGAAAATCAATTGATATGAGTATGTACATGGTGTGCTCTCGTGTCGAGCCTCGACGTGGCGAGACTGATTTATTTTCGTTGGATCCCAGTTTAATATTTTTGGCGTTGGATCCCACAAAACATTATTATGTATTGTCGTTGAATCCCAAAAACTATTTCCGTTGGATCCCAAATACTTAAAAAAATCTGAATGCACTTCAACAACAAAATTATAATTATAATTGTTGACTAATATTTTAACATTTTAACTTGCATGTAATAACGTTATTGAAAAGTAAATCCAAAACTAGAGCACCCGTATATTTCCATTTTTTGAAATTCTACGAGAGGCACGCGTCAGCCGGCATGAGATATCTTTGAAGAGCACATTGTATACAATGGCGTTCAACCTGCGAAGCCTTTTCCCAAAGATGTTGGGGTTGGTATCCAGTCTACCTGGATGCAGCTGAACACTAATATTAATTTACATGGAGTGACTCCCTTTTTAGGATTCCGTTGTCCTAACAAGGATAAGGAACCCTTGTAGTTGCGGTCTGTCCGTCCGAGGAATAGCGTAGAGGCTGTTGGTAATAGAAAGATGCAATTTTGCGTGAGTATATTATTATTAATCACGCCAAGAAAACGAAATAATAAAATCTTGAAAGAGATTTTTTTTTGATTTTTGATATTGATTTTTTTTTTATGCCGAGCGTTAGCTGTTTCGCGTGATAATGACGCATATTTCTGTCTAGGATATATATATATATTTGTTCAATTGCTATGCAAAAAAAAAGAATTTTATAATGTAACAAAATGTGTGTGCGTCACTTTCACGTGAATAAACAGTTTTTCTTTCTTTCTTATTTTGTTTGTGTTAGCTCCCGTACCTACATGTAAAGTGGGGAAGATTAGATGTGTGTGTGACGACTATTTTTTGATTTAGAGATTCCTTTGCGAAATATTAAACTTTAAAGTGATTTTTTTTGGTCGAGACGAGCGCTCCCCTCCCTAAAAGCTAAACTATTTGCTCGAAAAATATAAAACAAAATTGATGTTAGTAAATATAACGAACTTTGAAGGAAAACTATCACGGCTTAGTAAGCTTTGTTAGTTTAAGAATAATAGTTGCCCAACTTACAAAATCAACTTTGAAAATTTCGTAGGAAACACAAAATCCTCGGAAAAAGAAGTACTCAGGTGAAGTTGTTACTTATTTGATATTTAAAACGGGTAGTAAATATGTAAAATTTTGAAAAAATAAAACTATTTTTTTGTTTTTAATTTAAACGGTCAAATTAATATGTTCATACTAATAAACAGTCGCTCCATGTAAAATAGCTGACCCCAAGATAGTTGGGAAAAGGCTAGGCAGAACACACACATGTTATAACGGGTGACTACGGAACCCTACACTGCGTGTGGCCCGACATGCACTTGGCCGGTTTTTAGGGTTACGTACCAACGGGACCCTATTACTAAGCCTCCGCTGTCCATCCGTCCGTCCGTGCGTCCGTCCGTCCGCCGTCCGTCCGTCCGGCCATCTGTCTGTCAGCGAGCTGTATCTAAAGATCCGTAATAGGTACACAGTTGAAATTTTCACAGAATATGTATTTATGTTGCTGCTATAACAACAAATAATACTCGTAAAAATAAATTAAAAATTAAAAGGGTCACCCCTACTATAATAGAAACGTGTTTTTTTTTTATTTTTTTGCTTATTCTTAATAATAGCAAGAAGCAGATGCGTACCTTATACGATGGTACGGAACCCTACATGTGCAAATCCGACTCGCACTTGGCCGGTTTTTTTTGTGTAGTGTGGAAATCCTCAAGGATTTCCTCCGCCCAGGGTTGGCACAGGTATTTTGTCAGACAAAAAAAAAAACGAAAAACCGTACGGTTTTCTGCAGCAACCTTTACCGGACGCTAGAGTAGGTACTTGCGCATTTCGTCACGCCAAAATAGTCAAAAAAACAACAGCAAATTACTTACCTATAATGCCTAAAAGGATTCACCACACAAATAAATATATCAGCCAAGTCTACATGAAATCATACATAACAAAGCTACCGGAGTCCATAATAGTGGCTCCCAATAGGCGTTTCATTGGGCGTATCACGAAAATACCGGGTATTTCTACCCGGGTACCCGGGTATTTCATCCCGGACAGCCCCCGTCCGGGTAAATAAATATTAGCATAAATCCAATATCAGCTCTCTGTTCTGTCTCCGGACACCTGCCTTGCAAGTTTCATAAAATTACTTGCTCGTATATATTCGTTTGAAAACGAGATTTTCTTTTGAGTTTGTTTGGTCTATCACTTTTCAATTGTTTTGGGATCTCTTTTTAATAGCGTATTTGATATTAGTTTTTGGAACTCAGATTTAGGGGTAATTAAATTGTAATATGTAAGGTTCTGGTTTCGTCTCTGGGATATCACAAAGTGAAATTGGTTTTTGTTGTAACAAATTTCTCAGTTTCAATCTGATGTTTGATTTAATGGCTTGCGGTGGGCTTTTCTAAAGGACTCAGACAATGTACGTAGCTGGCGAGGTGTGATGTTAAGTTACATAAAATTATTTGTTATTCAGTTTTAGGTTCAATGTTACTTCTGTTTGCGTCACCGACTTGCTAGTGACGTGTTGCGCCAGACTAGCAACGTTCAGCGACTTGTGTAATTCAAAATGTATACATTTTTTATGATACCATAACAATAAAAAAACAGTTATTCCTAAGTTTTAAGTTTTCACTTCTGTCGGTAGCACGCCTTTTTTTTCGGCGGTGATATATAATTCTATGACTTCTCGCGCTCTGTGTGGAGAGGGAGGGCGTGTCAGACTCTTACTGACTAAAACCCACCCCTGTTCCTTGCCCTGAGTGCCCAGGGGCGCGGTAAATATGTTTCGAATTTATCCACAACCCCTGGGCAGGCATCGGCCATGACGGTTCCCGTCATAATAATAATAATAATATTTAATAATAATAATATTTATTTGTTCAAGACTTATACCTATTTACAATGAACTTAAAAATTAGGCTTATTGGCAAAATACAAAACATGTGCAACTGGGCTTAAACTAGGAGGATTCCTGTGCTATAAGCACCAGTTACTTCCGTCACCACCGTGATCGAGCTGCCATTACAAATATGGCTCGGTGTAAAGGTAAGTACCTATTACGTATTACTAGATTACATTAATATTACAAATTATATTAGATTAAAATCATGCGTGAGTGTGCATATGTGTCATGATTGCTGACAACTCTTTGAGGCGCGCGTGGAACACTACGCGCCATTGACTTTCGGGCCTGGTGCTCATCGGACGGCGAGCTACCGACTATTCGCCGTCCGCAGGCCCTGGTCTACGGTGGCCGGAGATCGTCTTGCGACATCCTACGCCCAGGGCGTCTCCTGCGGCGGCTGCTGCTGAAGGCGTGAGGGCGACTCTGTTGTTGAGCCTCCCTCATCCGTTCCGCCTCCTCCTTCGCGAGCATTACTGCTTCGCAGAAGGAGGTCGGTAGCCCGACTGCCTATTGTTTTTAGTAGCATTGTGTGACCCTTTTTCCATCCTGATTTCTAGCCAAGTTTGCACCACAATCAGCTTATCACTTGATATCACTTCCAGCCCATAAATCAATCACATTAATATTATACAGGCGAACGTTTGTGAGTGTGTGTTTGTATGTTTGTTACTTCTTCACGCTCAAACGCCTGGACCGATTTGGATAAAATTTGGTATGTAGATATCTTATACCATGAATTATAAATTTTATTATTCGTAATAAAAATATTCTATTCTAATTACTGTGAAATGCTGTTAAAAGTGCCAAACATTTTCCTGTCTGTATTCATTCGTCACGACGCTAAATCAAAAATCATTTTTTTTGTATGACTTTTGGTGATGCAGGTACTTTCTTTGTGGTCGGTCCCTCATGTCTTAGGATCGTGGTCAGCATTAGGGTTGCATCTGGAGCGGATGCTTTGCCTCCACCTGTTTCTATCCAGCGCATCTTTTACGCGAGGTCGACGATATCTTTTGCCTTCAGTATGCCCAAAAAAAACAGTTTTTCCAGATTTTCGTCGTCTCTGCGCATTGTGTCGCCGCAATACGAAAGAATGTGCTGTTGGTATATTATGGTGGACAAACGAGATTTTTGATCGGAGCTAGGTCAGGATCGATGCGTTGCTGCGTTTTGCAGTCCAAGGTGTTCTTAGCATTTGTCTCCAGTACCACATTTCGAATGCGTCAATCCTTTGTAGGGCAAACAGTAAATCATATAACAAAAAGTGTGTGTGTGTGTGTGTGTACTTATGTACGCACGTAAGAAGTTATACTTTTTTGGCGTAACAAGATAAAAACCTAACTGTCACAAAGTTTACAAAAGGAAAACAATCATTCTTCAAGAACCACAGACCATAGCTAACTTCAGGGTGGACCGGTTCTAGCTAACTTCAAGCTGTGAATTTTGTGTGACAGCGATGCGCGCGCATCTTAAAATTTCAATCTCATCATTTTTTTATAACGCGCCTAGAGAAGTATAACTTCTAAAATTTAATTCACTCAAATGATTACTCGTTAATTTACCAATTGGTTGGGTTGGTTGCGTCTGTACCTCACATCACTGTGAAGTTGTAGTTGAGCGACTAACAAGGAACTTTGAGCTAATATACGAATGACTTATCTCATCCATACTGTTCCGCTTCACTAGACAACACCTCTTTGAGCTGAGGGCAGGACACCACAGGTCCTCTGATGAAAACACAGTCGATTGGAATCAAGTGTACCCTTCGTATTTCCAGAACAGACCTTGAGAAATACAAAGGTAGACCACAAGAGTAATTGGTGCATCCAGGCGTACGAAGTCTGGTTAAATTGGCAGTTCAAGTGTAAGAGCCATGAACTGTTTCTAATTACGTATGACGCAATAACATTGTTTACATAAAATAAATCTCTTATTTCATAACTTTATTGAAGTTATACTTCTTTAGGCGCGTTATGAAAAAATGATGCTGTCACACAAAATTCACAGGTTGAAGTTAGCTATGGTCTGTGGTTCATGAAAAATGATTGTTTTCCTTTTGTAAACTTTGTGACAGTTTGGTTTTTTATCTTGTTACGCCAAAGAAGTAAAACTTCTTACGTGCGTACATTATTACACACACACTTTTTTTTAAATAAAAACGTTGCCTCACACTATGAATTACTCCTTTAGGGTGTGTTCACAAACATGTAAACTCACTTAAGGCCCTACTACCGGCCAAGTGGCTGGTAGTAGGGCCTTAAGTGAGGCAAAAGAATCTATAAAAACGGCCGTTTTTGACACTTTTGCTTACTTCTTTGGATACGAAGCATTTTGAGTCCTGTTTTAACAACGTAAAAATACTTTATCCTCTTTGTAACAAACGTGACGTTGGATTATTTAATATTTATTTTTTTATGTTAAGCTACGATTTTTTATTTAATGAGGGCGCCACTTGGCGGGTAGTAAACCCTCAAACAAGACACCCAGGCCCGCAACAACTATCTGTAGGCCATACAAATATTTGTTCCGTGCGGTAATCAAACCCACGTCACACAGCGCAGCAGCCAATCGCTCAGCTACTGCGCCAACCGTGCCGTCGACATTCTTAAACTCAAACCCTTTATTTCAATTACACTTTTGAGTCGTCAAGGAGTTGGTAAAAATAGACGCACTTTCGAGTGGAATATGTCTACAACAGGATTCTGAGCAGTCAGTGTGTTACTGACTCCCATTTCTTTCTCACTCACACAATCTGTCCATCATTGGCTTTCCTCTTCCTTCATCAATATTTTATAAACATCACTCTTGTAGTCACATCATCACTTGCATTACATCCCTCTTTAGAATAGTCTCAAGGTAACCAAACAACACAGTTTTACATAACTTATTTATTTATTTAGATAAGGATTACCAACGAGTATACATTACAAAAACTTCAACTATTTATTAATTAACACTTAAAATATATGTACAAACTAATAATAATACCTAACATGTACAAATGCGTATGAAAACAACTCATTGGGCATCAAAACATTCATTATGTGGATGAATTTTTTGATGCCCAATGAGTTGTTTGTTTTTTTGAAAAAGAACATACGGAGAATTGAGAACCTCCTCCTTTATTAAGTCGATTATAAATAAGTAAAGTCTGGCGTCTCTGAGATCTTAGACTTCAAATAGTTTCAGAGCTGTCGACGCTGATCCGATCTCCTTGCATAGCAACAAAACCTCAATCTCTGTACACAATCTACGTAAAGATAAGAAGTTTATATAGGTAGTCTTTATTTTTTCTTTATCCCTGCCACAAGACGGTATATTCCAGGTACATATAAACCCGGATTGGGGATTTCAAAGTGATTCCAAGTGTTACGGCCAAATATTGTGGGAGGATGAAATATCCCTTAGGCCGAGGAAAATACACTTTATTAGTCATTTGTAGACTGGGTCAGGGTATAAGAGGAAGGTAGGTTTATCAGGGGACTGATCGGGATTTCTATATCTTATCGATCGTTATTAGTAGGGGTAGCAGAATGTACTTTTGTTAACACTGAAGTGTACCAAGGTAAACATTCTTCGCTGGCTCGTTTTGTAATTAACTTAAAGGACTTGTATAGTTAGCTATTATTCAATCTTATGTTCTTTAAGTGAGACAAAAACTTAAAAAAAAAAATAGAACAGACTTCCTAAAACAACCAAAAAGTGAAAAATAACTTTAATTTCGGAAGTTGGTGTTTCTGGTTTTGTTCCTTGTATTTGACAACGACTTCCGAAATTAAAGTTATTTTGCATTATTTTTTTATTTTATTTGAAGTCGGTTCTACTTTTTTGTACAAAAGTTTTTATTTTTTACTTTTTAGTTCTGATTCCCCAATAAATTAAGCAATCACTGTTGATTTGATGTCATTTTTTGAAGAGTTCCGTCGTCTATCTCCGAAACTAATCATCAGATCTGTATATTAAATGGGACCATTTCGAAATAAACCTCTTTCGAACAAAAAAAGAATTTTGCAAATCCGTCTATACATATATGACGAAGTTATGCCTGAATGTACATAAAAAAAAATACAAACATCCGAATTGATAACTTCTTCCTTTTTGAAGTCGGTTTAAAAACGACATTCCCTAGAACCAAAAATTATAAGATAACATGTGGCAACCTCTTAATCGCACTGGGCTCGCGTGGTGGAACATAGGCCACTCCCTCTCACAGAGAGGAAGCCTGTGTCTCAGATTCCCAGCAGTGGAAACATATGGACTCTTGATATTTGCTGTGTTGCCTAAAAGGAACTCTTTAAGAACCATTAAGGTGGAAGCGCCAGGGTAGCCCGCGAAATTCAAATTTTCCTACGTTTTTTTCAATTTGCAGGTCAATGTCAGGTTGTATCTTGGTCAAAATTAGATTCGCAGCCGTAGCAAGTATGTATTTATAGAATTATAATCATTAAATTCATCAAAACAATTCTTTCAGTTAGAATTGATGTCAAATATAAGTATTTCATGCAATCATGACATTTGGCATCAATTCTAACTGAGAGAGTTGTATTGATGATTTTAATGATTACAGTTCTGTGAAGACGAATCATATTTTGACCTACATACAACCTGATACTGACCTGCAAATTGCAAAAAACGTAAGAAAATTTAAATTTCGCGGGCTACCCTGGAGCTTTCACCATAAGGCCGCGGATACGAATACAGGGGGCGCGGAGCGGCGGTGGCGGCGGCGGCGCGGCAACGCACCGGGCCAGACTGGTGCGCACTGCCGCTCTCCGCGCCGCTGCCTTCGGAGCCAGTTCCATATAAATCTATGCATTGAAACGCGCCGCTACCCGCGCCGCCACCGCCTGCTGTCTTCGTGTCCGCGGCCTAAGATTTTTTACTTGGTCTTCTTCACGTCACGTCACCTCACACAAACCTCATTTCACCGGGCCTTCGCAAAGTTTATCTGCCTCGCCCTCTGGTGGCCTCCACCTTGGTAGGCAGCCCTTAAAAAACTCTTTTTTCAATAAATACAACCGACTTCTAAAAATTGTAAAATAACTTTAATTTTGGAAGTCGGTGTATATATTTTTTTTGTTTCTTCGTTATTTGACACCGACTTCCAAAGTTAAAGTTATTTTACAATTATTAGAAGTCGGTTGTATTTTTTTTAAAAAGTTTTTTATTTTTCACTTTTTAGTTTTTTTATTTTTGTTGTACACCAGAAGTAAAACTAAATATAGTTATAGTTATGCCAGAATATCGATAACACGAATAACATGGAATTTGAACATTTGGAGACAGCCAAAACGTCATCTGTGTATACATATTTTTTGTTTATGTTGATTTTTCAAAAAGTGCTAAATCAATTTCGACTAAATTTATATGAAGTAAATTTGTCTGAACCTACAAAAAAAGAATCATCAAAATCTATTTACAAATGGCGGAGATATCACGTAACAAACATACAAAAAAAAAAAAAACATACATACGAATTGAGAACCTCCTCTTTTTTTAAGTCGGTTTACTTACTAGGCTTTACTTACTAATATTTAAATTGAAATAAATGACCTGCCGTTGACTTTAAATATAAAGTGAGAAAGATTCACAGTTGTATCTCCATTCATAAGCTTCATTCATTCATTGCTACAACCCTCAGTGGAAATCATGTCCACAGAGCAGGTGTCGCTTCTAAATATTAAGGTACCTTCGTGTACCTCTCTACCTTTTTCATCTTTCATTAGGTACAGGGTGGCTTTATTTTTGGTTCGGATGTACATGTACAGCGTGTTTCTAAAGTTGTTGGAACTGATTGTTTGTAGTTCTGATTCTAATGTTGTTTGTTTTGAATAGACTGAACTGTGATTCGTTGGGATAATATAAGGGGAAACTTTATTTGGTAGCTTTTGTAGAGCAATGACGTCATGTAAATGTGAATTAGCTCCGGTTTCTGAATTGGATATTTGGAGTTAAGAACATGTCAAACCCTACTTTAATGCCAAACAACCTTATTTATAAAAGTCGCTAACCATATGCTTAGTTTAAATACTAATTAATAGATTTTAAATTTTTCTTAGAAAAAACTTTTTTACAAAAAAGTAGAACCGACTTCTAAAAAAAGTGCAAAATAACTTTAATTTCGGAAGTCGGTGTTTCTGGTTCTTTTTTAATTTTTTGATACCGACTTCCGAAATTAAAGTTATTTTGCACTTTTTTTGGAAGTCGGTTCAATTTTTTTTGTAAAAAGTTTTTTTTTTCACTTTTTAATTGTGGTTTCCCATTAAATTGTGTTAACACTACATAGACATAAAATCGCAGCAATCGTTGATTTGCTGTCAATTTTTGAAGAGTTCCGTTGTCTGTCTCCGAAACTCATCACCATATCTAAATAAAATTTAAATGGGACCATTTTGGAATAAACCCCTTTCGAATAAAAAAAGAATTTTGCAAATCCGTCAATACATGACGGAGTTATGCCTGAACATACATACAAAAAAAAAATACAAATATCCGAATTGATAACCTCCTTCTTTTTGAAGTCGGTTAATAAAAAGATACCATAACCCTCTGGTAATGTTTACAATGGCTCATGCTTCTACTTGCAACATTCCATTCATAAGAACTTATGTAACACGAAAAGAGGATTGAGATGAATTAAGAATCAGTGAAAAAATACCAAAAAAATTAAATTATTTATATTAATGCCCAAAGTCTGTAAGGATTTCTCTCACTCTAAAGTAGAGTTTAAGGGAGAAGGTTTTTTGCAATTTGCAGGTCAGTATCGTGAAAATATGATTCGCAGCTGTAGCAAGTACGTATTTACAGAACTAAGAATTTAATTGAAATCATCAATACAACCGTCTAAGTTCATATTGATGAATGGAATGACTATTTCATGAAATCGTGACATCCAACATCAATTCTGAGAGAGTTGTGTTGAATATTCTAATGATTATAATGCTATGCGTTTTTTTTGTAAAAAAGTTTTTTATTTTTCACTTTTTAGTTGTCATACCCCAGAACTAAAAACCCCAATAACATGGAACGTGTAATTTTAACATTTGGAGAACACCAAAACGTCATCTGTTTTTGTTCAGTTTCTCAAAAAGCGCTGAAGCAATTTCGATAAAATTTATATGGGACCACCTCGGGAGTACATTCTTTCAGATAAAAAAAGAATTTTGAAAATTGGTTCACAACTGACGGAGAAATCGCGTAACATACATACAAAAAAAAAAAAACATACCGACGAATTGAGAACCTCCTCCTTTTGGAAGTCGGTTAAAAATACGTACTTGCTACGGCCGCGAATCATATTTTGATGAACATACAACCTGAAACTGACCTGCAAATTGTAAAAAACGTGAAAAATTTTGAATTTCGCGAGCTTGGTACATTTCTCCTTAACAAGTATGTTCACAACTTGGCATTCTTAATTTACAAATAGATGGTTAGTCGTAGAAGAAATATGAAGGTTCTGATCTTAGGTAGTTGCGACTGTCATATTAACTTCTGCTGCTATGGTTTTCTTCACAAAAATGCAATACACAACAATGGTGGTGGTTTAGCAAGCCCCTTGACGTTAGACGTTAGGTGATGGTCACCATTAACCACCGTCAAACCTATCAAGTTTTTCATACTATCACAAAAAATGTATCGTAAAAAAATCCCTGCTGATTTTAACCGACTTCAAAAAGGGAGGTTCTGTATTCGACCCATATGTATGTATGCCTGTTTGATTCAAATGCATATTTTTCAAGGAAGGTTTTAGTATACAGGATGTAACGGGAAGGTGTGGTCATATTTTAAGAACCGGTTCTGCTCATGGAAATTATCAACTTTCTCTAAGAAAAAATAGAAAATACCCAAACAAAAACGGGACTTTTCATACAAAGTTATCATGAGCTGATCAATATTTGTCTGGGAAGTAAAAAAATTTTTTGAGAATTTCTTCAGATTTTCTTCAAGAAAGTTGTTCAATATCAATGGGCAGATGCAGTCCTTAAAATATGACCACACCTTTCCGTTACACCCTGTATAATACATTAGGATCTGATGAAAATCTTCGAAGATAGACGGTAGAACTCTTCAATAACTAACAGCAAACGACTCGCGATTGCTGATTATTACTGCGATCTTTTGTCTATGTATTGTTAACACAATTTAATGGGGAACCACAATTAAAAAGTCAAAAATAAAAACTTTTAAGCAAAAAATAAAACTAATTCCAAAAAAAAAAACAAAAAAAGTGCAACATAACTTTAGTTTCTATTTTTTGTATAAAAGTTTTTTATTCATACTATCAAAAAATAAATCGTAAAAAAATCCCTGCTCTTTTTTGTGACTACAGTCGTCCCTTTACAGAAGTCGTCTTTCTCCGAAACGGCATTGTCATATTTTTCCAAAAACTGAACAAAACCATTATATTTTTCCTCACAAAGCAATATTTCCAATAATCTCTAAATACCTTTCACAAAAAATATCAGCAAACATTTTCCGTAACATTCCGTAACGTTTAGAGGAATTACACAAAATATATTAGCTGTAACAATGACGGAGCATTTTACTGATTAGTCGCCACGGCGTCGGTGTAAAGTTTCCTTCACACGGTCCGACTGCTGGGTAATGTGCGCTGGGTACCCGTTGGTGACTGTGTGTTATTCATATTTCTACCGTTTTATTGTGAAGGTAAGATAGATAGTTGGCAAAGAGTTAAAAGTACTTTCTTGTTTAAAGAAGGTTATCTGTGGTACTGATCCTATTACAAAAATTATGTCATTAGTGAAGGAATTTTCGTAATCGGATCAGGCTGTACTCTAAAGCTACACTATTGCTGAATTCGAAGAAATGTGACATTCAGAGATTAAGTTACCAGGAGACCGAAAACCTTTTCAGACCATTCCGTTAGTATAGGTCCTCGATACACAGGTGACGCATACATTCTTTCATATTTCACACACCATTTATTACACTACACAAATACACTCACGCACAGACACAAATTCTCGACATAATATATGAATAGTAGCAAAAAAATGTATTTCTTATTTATATTGTAATAAAATTATTAACTTATGATTAAATTAAATTGTAAATAAATTGAAATATAAATTAATTAATTTATAAATAAATTAAATTATGTATCAATTAAATTAGATATAGTAAATATTAATTATCCTTATTATTTAAATTGAACATTTTAAATATTGTTCAAATTATTGTATTGTTATTAGTACGGTATCTAACCTAAGTTTAGTCTAAATTAATTATTCCTAATATTTTAAATTACATGATTTCAGTTGTTATTTAAGAAAACAGTGAAATACTGTTGTTACCAACAGTTGACTATAATGTACTTGAAACTGTGTTTAACTTATAGAAGGCGCTGGCACCTGTGATACAATGTTTTTCATTAGTACAGGTACCAACGATACCTTCTTTTTTATTCTCACCTGTTACTTAAGCAAAACTGTTTTGTATTTGATCCTTCTAAGTGTGTATTTCCTGAAATAAACTTACTTAAACATATTATTATGAGCCCGCGTGGTGTATTGCGGTCCATTTTCTCTCCAAGAGAGGAGGCATGGAGTCCCAGCAGTGGGAAAATTATAAGGCAATGAATACCTTAGACTACTTTTTATCTCGAAAATATGATCAGCTTTAGTGGAATAGGCGACGACGGGGTGCGGAAAACTAGGTAAAAACTAGTTTAAAATTTTATTCTAGTAAACGACCACAACATGTACATTTTACAATAACACAAATGAAGTCCGGAAAGTGCTTGGCAGATAATAATCACCACAAAGACTTCGTAACCGGGCATTACGTGCTGGGTACCCGGTAACCGGAACGTGTGTGTACGGCCTAAAGTTCCTTCATATACTCGTAAGTCCGGTCCGTACGTCACCACGGGACCGGGACGGTATTTCCCTGCGGTGTCATTCGGTGCCATTTCATTTGGGTTGTTGTAAAATATGATATTAGGTTTTTTTTTGCTGTTTGGTATTTTTAGAAGACGGATTTTTTTGAAGTATTTTCTGAAATTGACAGTTTTATAATTCGGATTTATGTTGGTATGACTTTTTTTTATGGTTGGGAAATCATCCAAAGACATCTCCCGCTCTTCGTGTCAGACTCTTACTGACTAAAACCCACCCCTGTTCCTTCCCTTCCCTGAGTGCCCAGGGGCGCGGTAACTCTGTTTTGAATTTATCCACAACCTCTGGGCAGATGTTGGTATGCATGACTGTGGTGACAATACTCCGTGCATCGGAAAACACTTTAAGCCGTTTGTCCAAAAGTACCAATAATGTTATGCACCACTGCTGGAATGTACAAATAAAAATGTGTCTTAAGGGCCTTCTCGCGGTCCAGTGGCGCCCTCATTGAATAAAAAATCGTAGCATAGCACAGAAAATAAATATTAAAAAATCCAACTTCAAAAAACGGCCGTTTCTGGCACTTTTGCCTACTACTTTGGATACGAAACATTTTGAGACCTGTTTTAACAACGTAAAAATTCTTTATCCTCTTTGTAACAAACGTGAAGTTGGATTTTTTAATATTTATTTTCTGTGATAAGCTACGATTTTTTATTCAATGAGGGCGCCACTGGACCGCGAGAGGGGCCTTAAGATCAAAGTTAAAAAGTACTTCATTAACTCATTGTAACACACACACAGTTCGTGCAATCAAGCTGCGTTACTCTGCGAACGACGTTTTAATTGAATTTCAATTCAGCTAATCAGAACGCGGTACAGTTCTGACGGCCGACCGGTTTTTATGCGACGGTATATTATGTTTGTATGTCTATTTCTTTAGCCTAAACGGCTTGATGGATTTTATCAAATAAGGTATTATTAGATTTGTTGTAATCGCTGAAGTGACATAGACTATAATAGTTTCTACCAGCGGTTTCGCCCGCGTGGAATTATTACTTCTCTACCCTTTACAAAGTTTCAATACCTTTTTCACACCTAAAAAAAAATTACGACTGCCTATCTGGCCCTGTAGACAAAGTAACATCGCTTCGTAGCGAAACGATATCTAAATTCGTCATCGTCTCTGAGATATCGATAAACATTTCCTAGCGTTAGCGTTCCTTCGTTATCTTTTTTGGCGATCACGATCGAGGCGAAGGCGAACTCTGAAAGCGCTGCTTGTCTACGCATTTGTATGGGATAAACACGATAGCAATTCGTTTCTTTATGGTTTCGTTACGAATTATAACATTGTCTACCAACTTGCGATAACGATGTCGACAGTCGACTGACCACGTGACTTAGCGCGGTTTATGTCAATCTCATACATTTTAATAATAATAAAAATAATAATAAAAATGTTTATTTTTCTTCCACAAATAACACTTAATAACTAAAACTTAAAAATATAAAAATGTATAATTATGTAGGATATGTTCATTTGTGGGAGACTGGTGCCTAAACTAAGCCGTGACTTGTATTTCAGGACACCAGGGACTCCCGCCTATAGGAAAAAAATATTATATAAAAAAAATAAAAAATAATAGAGAAGCCGTTACATTTATGTGTTATAAGGGCAAACTATTTGTTGGAAAAGAAAAAATAATAAAAATAAATCTTAAACTTCTAAAAAGTGTAGTGGAGTTCAAGGTGTATGTGAGATGTGGGTGAGAGTAGGATGTATTTTGTGTTTGACTGTGTGTGTTTTTGTGTGTAGTGTATAGTGTGAGAGGATATGTGAGTGGGTTCATGTCTAACTAGACGAATGGTTCTTACGTGTTTATGACCAGTAGCTCTTCTGTTTTCGTGTAGTTCAATTTTTGTAGCCAGTTACTCAATATAAGTTTACATTTTAGTCTTTTCTAACTTCGTTATCGTTTTTAAATTGTTACTTAACAAATAAATTGGGATAAGGGCAGGAGAATGATGACTTTGTCTAAGCCCCCAGACCTCCACAACCCAGTTACTGGGTAATACGATACCCCTTGGTAAGACTGAAAACTGCAGGTGAGTGTCAGGTTGTATGTTGGTCAAAATATGTTTCGCGGCCGTAGCGAGTATGTACGTACAGAATTGTAATCATTAAAATCATCAATTCAACTGTCTGTTAGTATTAATGTCAAATGCCATGATTTCATGAAATTAGTATTTCATGAAATCATGACCCTCTGTTAATATTAACGCCGTATTAATGTAGTCATTAATACGACATTGATATTAACATAGAGTTGTATTGATGATTTTAATGATTACAGTTCTGTAAGTACGTACTTGCTACGGCCGTGAATAATATTTTGACCAACATACAACCTAAAACTTTTTTTTTTTTTTGGTGTGGTTGAAACCATCCAATGACATCTCGCGGCGCGTGGAGCTGGGCGTGTCAGACTCTTACTAACTAAAACCCACCCTGTTTCTTCCCTGCCTGAGTGCCCAGGGGTGCGGTAACTAATGTTAAGAATTTATCTTTTACCCCTAGGCATGCAGGCACCGGCCACGATAGGCCCCGTCAGTGGTGGGTGACAATCATCTCTTTGAGGCTCGCGTGGAACAATACGCGCCGTCGACTCACGGGCCTGGTGCTGATCGGATGGCTATCTACACACTGCTCGCCGTCCGCAGGCCCGGGTCTACGGTGGCCGGAGATCATCTCGCGACGTCCTACGCCCAGTGCCTCTCCTGCGGTGGTAGCGGCCGGGGCCGTGAAGGCCACTCCTTTGAGCTTCCCTCACCCGTCCCGCCTCCGCTTTCGCGAGCATTACTGCTTCGCAGAAGGAGGACTAAGCTTCCCATTCCTTCTCGCTCCGTACCATGGTCTGAACCAGAGCCGGGCGCGAGAGGTCTTCGCCACCTATCGCATCCACGAGGACAAGGCGGTGCTCCGCCCAAGCGGGGCAGATCTTAACCGTATGCTCCACCGTGTCCTCTGCGCGATCCGCGCAAAGAAAACACCCGGGCATTTCCTCCCGCCTTATCTGATGCAGAAACCTCCTGAAACAACCGTGTCCTGTGAGGACCTGCGTCAGCCACAATTTAATGGAGAACCACAACTAAAAAGTGAAAAATAAAAACTTTTTTACAAAAAAATAGAACAGACTTCCAAAAAAGTGCAAAATACACTTTTCGGTTGGAGGTCAGTTCTATTTTTTTGTAAAGGACGGTTAAAAAAATATAACTCACAAATTTTCAAAAAACCCGACACAATTTAAATAATAAAAAATTAAAATTTTCAAAAACCCGACTATAATAACTTGACATGCAGTTGGTGACATGAAATCAATAATTGAACTAAAATAATTGCTTCCAATTTTATCAGACTACTTGAAAAGATACTTTTTTGGCAATTTTTAGTTGATTTTTACAGTCGGGTTTTTTGAATTTTTTTTTATTTTTTATTGTTAGTCGGGTTTTTTTGTTGCAAGTGCCTTATACAAATTAAGTGTTATTTCAAAATAGTCCCAAAAGTTATATCCGCCTTTTGGTTCCCTATCTAACCATCTCAACCGTTTTATAGGTCGGGTACCATACGGTGAATTCGATATGTCCCGGTTATTATCAAGTACTATCACCAAATATTAGGCATTCTAGTTTCCGTGCCCTTTTCTAATATTCCAATGTTTTTGCATCGAAATCGGGCGATCTCTGCAATATCTTCGGACCATCTGGCGATCCTATATTGAAACAGAATTTAGGTAGAATGACAAACAGCCGATACACCTTTTGGTTAATTTATTTAAATGTTTATAATTTCAAATTGTTTAGAAATTCTTTTGTATTTTGGAGAATTAAATTTAATAATTTTATTCCAGATTTTTCCCTCGGCTTTACTTACTTGGCTTCTCCCATAGTTTCCATTTCCATATATTGTTTCTAGATACTGTGACGATTGTAGACACAGCCTAAACTCAGCGGATCTGTACCGGCCTTCAGCTGGCTGTTAAGATTATTGAAGAGCCGCTTGAATATTGAATGTGTAGGCATCACATTTGTTTTAGGGATCAATTCTGCGGCCCTGACCGAACTGTTCTATGTATAATATTAAGAGTTCTGAGTGCTTCATCCTCTTTCTTTTATAACACTGCACAAGTTAACCAGTCACTCTCATACACCACACTCTCGCGTTGCCAACGAGTGAGACCTCTACCCTGAAACTACTAGAACGTCTCAGGATCCCTGCAGGCCATACTGGTGCCTTGGGGTCCTACAATATCTACTCACTCTCTCGATCTTACTTTCTCTCAGTAAAAGAGTTTTCGTAAATATGTTTTCATTCTTTTTTAAATCGAATTAGTACTTCTTTTTACCTTTTCATAAAATAGAATACTTACTTACTCTTTGTTACGAGTATGTACACCATATAAATTACATAAAATTAAGAATTTCAGTAGTTTTTGCGTGAAATAAGTAACAAACTATCACATTTATAATATTAGTAGGATTATTACTATTGGTTTAAGATGACTCGTATGCCAAACCAGTTTACTAAAATCTAGTGTCCGACCGAAAGTCGATTTCTGGCCGAGGCCGATTAATCAGGTATCGCCGAAGTTTTATAAGCTCTAAAAAGTTTTGTTCAAGATACAAAATTTCTACAATTAATAATTTAAACAATTTTAATAATATTGAAGGTTGATATTGACTGTATCCTACCAACCAACTTCTAAATATGATTTATATTACTTTATATGTTAGAAAGTATTTTAAATCATCTCTAGTAGTTGGTACAGAGATGATAAAAAAAATACCTCGCAATTTATACGCAATGTAACTGTCCGCCACGCACATCGCGTCCGTCGCGATCTCGCTCATTCGTTCGTTAACAGTTCGTTCAATTTAAGGCCCTACTAACGGCCAAGTGGCGCCCTCATTGAATAAAAAATCGTAGCATAGCATAGAAAATTAAAGAATCCAACGTCACGTTTGTTACAAAGAGGATAAAATATTTTTAAAAATACCTTAAGCGCTTTGTAACAAACACAACATAGGATTTTTTAATCTTTATTTTCTACGCTTTGCTACGATTTTTTATTCAATGAGGGCGCTACTTGGCGGCTATATACGCCTTAACAGTTCGTTCAATTTATACGTTTGCTAGGAACCTTCAGCAAAGTCAAAGCCGAAGCTTCGGTCGAACACTGCAGTAATAGCATTATAGACCTACTACCTCCATTCCAATTTATTAGAAGTCGACGCAGGTACACCCCTCGTCTACCATACAATTCTTCCAACTGTCATTTCAATATTCACCCCTTTCACACAATTCATCCATCGTTTCTTTCACGAGCAAGACATAGACATTCTAGTTTGGAAAAGGTGAATAGGGAATTCCCCTTTTCACAATACCTCCATGGGATAAAAGCCGTTTTCAATTATTTATTTGAAATCGCGCAAATACCCATGGGAATAAAGGCTGCCGCAGACATGTGCGAAGCATCAATGATACTACGCGTTTTCATGGATTTTTTACATTCATTCCAACTGCAAATGTAAGTTTGTACGCACATAACTGAGATATTTACCATGTTATTTTAAGACTTATTTTACGTTTCCTGGTAAATAACTATTCTGGGTATAATTTTCAAAAGGTTAGGCTCAGTAGTTTCGGAGATAAGGTGGTCTATTTTCATCTTTTTCCTAAAAAAAATTAAAACAACTTACTATCACAACAAGTCATTTTTGATATGTCGCACAGTACAGTTTGCAAACGTATTTTTGCATTGTCTCGTCGCACCTGTCTGCGGGTGCCTTATGCGCCGTTATTCAATTCTTCATCTGAAACCACACGGTAAAAGCGTCCCGGCAGTGTGTAGGGTTCATTTAGCGTGTTATTGCGAGTCGTCTCACGTTGGCGCGACGGTTTCGGTTCGTCTCGTCGCGTCGGGTCTTTCCTGTTTACCACAAATAACTGCTTTTGTTATTATTTTCGGCGTTTCCTTTAGAATTTTATGTTTTTGCACGCGCGATGTTTGTAAGGTATTCTCGATGATTCTGGGTCTTTGTGAGCGTTTGATTTTCAACTGTTTTTATAGGATCACTATAAATAACCGTAAGCATAATTAACTTGTATAATGTTCCCACAGCCGGGACTCAGGTCTCCTTTCTAGCAGAAGGAATGTCCGTATTATTCATCACGCTCGTCTAACGCGGGATGTCACATGTCTACGAATTTTTGGTACGGACATGCCGCTTTTACTCTAAATAGAGCGATGAGGAACCAAAACAAAAATAGGCAATATAAAACACACATTCGTATTTTTTGTATTGCCTATTCTAGGTTGTTTTTTTTAGAATCGATATCACTGTTCTATATTGGTGTAAGCCGGTTTCACACAAAGCGCTCAGCTAACATTCAAGTCTAGCTCGCTGAGCTGAGTTATTTTTCATACTTGTGTGCAGACCGCAGACTGTGTGTGTGTAAATACTACTGTTCAACTATTAAAAAAGTCCTAGCTTTTTGACTATAACACACTTATTATATGTATTTGATTCACTTGTGTAACTAACAACTAACGAACTGTGTAAACAAATCTTAGAAGTTAAATTTGACCCACTTCCCGGTTTCTGATTAAGCTGAAATTTGGCGTACATGTTTAGTTTGGATGACAATTCAATGTTGAAAATAAAATGGTTGTTAAGTGACGTCATTCTAAATCCAATATGGCGGACTAGTTATTTTGTATGTATTCCCATCTTAAAGGTATCAAATGAAAGGGTTTGCTGAGAACACGACAAATAAAAAATAAAGTGTGTTTGCTTTTTGAAACTACAGACTTTTTTTTATATTATGTCACGTTGTTCGTGTAAAAAAATCATAAAGTCATCTGGTTTCTTTAGCGATTGGTGCGGCGTTAATTTTGTAAAAAAAAAGACTATTTAGCTCGCAAATTCGCGCCCGGTTACAAGATTTGCATAACTGACGATCGTAGAACATATTTTTAACCGAATTCGCAAAAAGGAGGAGGTTCTATGTTCGACTGTATGTATGTTATGTATATTTTTGTTTACTGTTTGTATGTATATATATTTAATGAATGTCCACCGATTTCTCTGTCAGTTGTGTACCGATTTTCAAAATTCTTTTTTTTCTGAAAGAGTATACTGTACTACCAGGGGTGGTTCCATACCAATTTTATCGAAATTGCTTTATCGGTTTTTGAAAAAATCAACAAAAACAAAAAATGTGTATATGTTGATGACGTTTTGGTGTCTTCAAATTACGAGTATTTTCAAATTCCATGTTTTTTTTTTTTTTATGTTTGATAGGCTCGCGTTTGATCACTATCTCACCTGATGGTAAGCGATGATGTGGTCGAAGATGGAGCACGCTTGCCTAGAAGTAACCTATTCACTCTTGACTTAAAGACTCCCAGGTTGTATGGGAGTATCTATAGTATCCACTATCTCCCATGTTATTAGGGTTATCAAGAAGTCGGTGTCAATTAACGAAGAAATAAAATACAAATACCGACTTCTGAAATCAAAGTTATGTTTCAATTTTAAGTGTATTTTCTTTTCTGGAAGTCGGTTGTATTTTTTGTAAAAAAGTTTTTAATTAATACACTGCTCGCAAGTCATAATTTAGACAAAAGTTGCAAGGTGTATCCTAGGTATTTTTTTTTACAAAATTAAAGCCACCCCCGCAACTAACTAATTTAAGCTACACTACTACATCAAGCTGAGCTGGGGCAGCTGCTGCAGGTGCAGTAAACCTCAAACGGAGCATATATAACAATCTTATCGGGAATTATAATATGTTTTAGCCGTTTGGGTTTGAAACACTAGGGCCATGGAGTCTGAGTGCTCATTGAGTATTTCGTGACATCAGCAAGCAGTCTGTAGACTCTTCACGTGACCAGACGGCTGGCCTTTTTTTCGGCCAAAGAATCAGCATTGCCATTCAACGTGGCAATTCTACCAGTGTTCTGGGCACTATTCCCATTGACAGCGATGTGGACGAATTTTTTGATGTCCAATGACTTCCACGCCTGTTTTTATACCGCTTGTACATTTTGTATTAACTCGTATATTCTTTGTAATTTAAACTTTATATTTTTCCGTTAATTATTAAAGTTAGGTAGGTACAAAATTATACTATGTTTTTTTACTAGACGAAAACTATAAGCAAATACTGGGAAATTCCAATAAATTAGTAACTTTACAATTTAATGAATTTATATAACTCATCATCATTCTCCTGCCCTTACCCCAATTTTATTTGGGGTCGGCGCAACATGTCTTTTTCTTCCATACTCCTCTATTAGTCGTCATCTCTGTAGTCACCCCCTTTTTACCCATATCCTCTTTCACACAGTCCAACCATCTTTTCTTTGGCCTTCCCCTACTCTTATAGCCATCCACATTCATACACAAGACTTTCCTCACGACATTTTCTTCATTCCTCCGCATCACATGCCCATACCACGACAACCGATTTCCACACAATTTTTCAGTCAGCGGTGCCACTTTCAGACTTCCTCTTATATACTCATTCCTAATTTTATCCATGCGCGTAACACCACACATCGCTCTTAGCATTCTCATCTCAGCTACATGCAATTGCTTTTCATTCATCCCTTTTGTTGCCCAACATTCTGAACCGTACAAGACAGCAGGTCTGACCATTGTTTTATAAATCTTCCCCTTAAGTTTTAGGGGAATGCGGGAGTCACAGATAGTCCCGGTGACCTGCCGCCATTTCATCCATCCAGTGTTAATTCTGTGCTTAACAGTCCGATCTATTTCGCCATCGCTTTGCACGAGTGAACCGAGATACCGAAAATCGGAGCAGGCTGGGAGAAGCGCGCCATCTAGCGAAGAGGTAAGGACTTAAAGCCGACCCTTGATGCAAGCCTACAGCCACACTGAACTCATCGGTGTTGCCAGCAGCCGACCGGACGTAGGTACTAGATTGTCTGTACATAGCACGAATCAACTCAACATACTTCCCAGGCAATCCTTTCTCTTCCATGGCCCACCACAACACATCCCGAGGTACCCTATCATACGCTTTCTCAAGATCAATGAACACCATGTGCAAGTTCTTGTGCACACGTCTGTACTTCTCGCACAATTGACGGAGAGCGAAGGTGGCGTCCATTGTCCCTCGACCTGGCATAAACCCATACTGGTTCGGGGTTATCTATATTTCTATAGATGCTAAATTCCGATCGTGCCAGACGTTGGTCGTTACAGCTCCCAGTGAAAGTTACAAGTACGACAACTAAAATCAATTATTTGTTTCAGAACATGGCGCTACACAAATCAAAGGCGGCTACATGCTGCGGTACAAACGTAAGTATCTTAATTATTATATAACAACTACTAAATCTGGAGGTTCTAGGCGGGATTTTTGAAGTGTAAACTTCTTTAGGCACGTTGGGCACTTTTGGGATGGGGAAAGAGCAATGAACTCACGTGATCGTCACCTTTAGATATACGAGTACATATGTAATATATACACAGATACAGATCAAACAATTAACACACACAGACACACACAATAGACAACAGCAAAAAGCAACAGACAACAACAACAACAACTACACCAACACCAACATCAACCCAACCAACACCAATCCAACAACCAACAACACACAACAACAGCAACAGATATATATACAGATGTGTGTATCCTCCTCCTCCTCCTCCGTCGTTCCCTCGTTACTGAGGATCGTGACTCTTCCGACAAAGCTTCTTGATGGCTTCTGTCCTCTGCCACGTAGAGGACCGTGCTGACCAACATCTCCAGGCCTGATGCCGCCTGGTCTGTCCAACGTTTAGGACACCGGCCACGAGGCCTTTTTCCTTCCAATGTGTGTGTATACCATAATGATTAATACGTAGGTACGTTGAGCACTTTTGGGAAGGGGAAAAAGCATTGAACTTGACTTCTCCCGCTCTGGGTGGAGTGGGAGGGCGTGTCAGACTTTTACTGACTTAAACCCACCCCTGTTCCTTCTATGCCTGAGTGCCCAGGGGAGCGGTAACTCTGTTTCAAATTTATTTATTTATTTACACTTCATGCAACAAAAGTACAAAGGCGGACTTAATGCCACGACCACTTTTTTTTTGGAGATGGGAAAGCATTCTATGACTTCTACCGCTCTGGGTGGAGCGCGAGGGCGTGTCAGACTCTTACTGACTAAACCCACCTCTATTCCTTCCTTGCCTGAGTGCCCGGTAGAGGGGCGCGGTAACTCTGTTACGACCTTTGTTACCCCTGGGCAGGCATCGGCCATGACGGGCCCCGTCACGTATTGCTGACCACTCTTTGAGACGCGCGTGGAACACTACGCGCCGTCGACTTTCGGGCCCTGTGGTGATCGGACAGCGAGCTACCCACTACTCGCCGTCCGCAGGCCCGGACGTGCAGTCTAAGTGGCAAATTAATTCGTAGTGTATATTATGATGTAAAATTGGCGTGGTTTTGTGTTTCAAGTGTCTACGCAACTATACAATATTTGGAATCATTGAAACAGGCACGATCTTGGTAAAATTAAGCTGAGAATTTTATTGTAGTGTTGACTACCTCAGTGAAGTTTGCCAATAAGGCTGACTCAATAAATTTGTCGCCAAATATGTTACATCCGCATTCTAATGGAAAATGGCGTAAGCAACTGAAGGAGCACGGGGGGTTTTAGTCAGTAAGAATCTGATAGGCCCAGCCGCTGCATCCAGAGCGAAGTGATTTGATGATTTCCCAACCTATAAAAAAAAAACCATTGACAATACTGGTGGTCAGCATGACTGTCAAAGATCTATAAATGACAGCAGCAACAGCTGTTCTTACAGAGGACGAGACCCATCCAAGTAAAACAATTGCAATTAATAATAAATAATAATAATAATATTCCACAACTATCACACAACGCCATCTAGTCCCAAGCTAAGCAGAGCTTGTGTTATGGGTACTAGACAACTGATAAACATACTTATATATTTCTAAATACATACATATTATAGATAAATTACACCCAGACACAGAACAAATGATCGTGCTCATTACACAAACATTTGTCCTGGGTGGGAATCGAACCCACGACCTCCGGCATAGCAGTCAGGGTCACTAACCACTGGACCAACAGGCCAGTCCGACCAGCCAGTCAGTGTTGTGTTCGTGTAAAACAATTGTGTGACTGTTCTGATGTACCTACAATAAAATTTTATTCTATTCTATTATATTGTAATGGACGATTTTCAATTAAAACTATGTGGACTTATCTAGCCACAACCTCTTTATTTTGATGCAAGGGGGCAAACTTTATCACTGCACTTTCTCGGTTGTAAAAAACAGCCTCGCCTTAGGCTTGGGCATTTATTCCACCTTGGCTGCAATGACTATTGCAGTTTTCAACAATTGTATCAAACGACGTTTTTCAACACACTCGAAACTAAATCTCTTTAAACATTTTAAGACATTCTCACAACTATTTTGACATGACATAAAATAATGATAATGAAATCTTTATTACAAGAAATGGTACTACAGAAAATCTCCTTACTTTTTTATTTTCTTTTTTGCTTCTTTATTTCTAAATTTTGTTAATAATTATGTAACAGTCTAAATAATACTCTTTTACCATTTTCGGGCAATGAGGGCTGATTGTCCTTAATACAGGCTACTAAGTAACCTAGCAAGGACATCAGATCCTAGAATCATATTGTTACCTACCTACTTATCTCAGATGTAAACAATTTTTAAATTGTCGTCCTACTTTGTAATAGACTGTACCACTTTTTATGAAATGAATTATTGTTATTATTACATATTTGAATGTAAAATGAAATGTTCACTAAATATGTCAAAGGAGTGCTTTGGCATTCGTACTAGGATTACCCTGTATCACGAATGCCGTCACCTTCCTTAGCCGGGCCCAGTAGGGTTGTTTCTGATTTTTATTAACCTACTTAATATTTATTTCCAATTATAATTTAGGGGTATGTAGTAGAAAATCTAAAACAAAACTAGAGAAGACTAAACAAATCTAAACAAAAGTATATGAAACTAAACAAAAGCAAACAAAACTGAACAAAACTAAACAAAACAAAACTAAACTAAACAAAACAAAGCGAAGCTAAAAAAATAAGTAATACTAAATAAACCAAAATTCGGCAAAATTAATAAAAGTAAACAATACTAAAAAACAAATTCTGTATCGCTCCGTGCTGCACACTCAATCTCTTGCACTTGCCTTCTCGCAACTGTAGGAAATGTGGTACAGTGGCTGGTTTGCGCAGCGCTATTTGGAGCACAACGAGTTGTCTGGCTGTTAAGACCTCACATTGTTTATAAAGTAGTGCGGTAGGATACCTGAAAGGTTTTCTCCACATAACTTTAAGGACCGCTCTTTGCCAAACAGCCTCATATTAAAAATATAAAAATTGGTTTTTTTTTTTAAATTTAGAAGACATCAAATATAATTTTGTTAATATAAGTAAATAATTTAATGAAATAAAATATTTACTTAAAATTTTCAATTTATTAACCCAGTCACCCAGTTTAAATATTCACAAACCTACAAGGCTTCCAATGGGTTGCGTCTCTTTGCTGAGATTTAAAATAAACGCTCACCGTATATGTCAAAATCTGTCGTCAAAACTCTTGGAAAAAATCCACACGTGCGTACATCTAAAAAAACCCACTTGATTCTGAACCTAATAGTAAGGGCAACAAGAACTAATGTTCGAGTAAGTGTGTTGAAAATTTATTTTTATATAAATTCAAATCGTAGCCCCTTTCACAGCTACGGCGTAACAATTCCGTAGTACTTTCGTAGACCTTTATAACACTTGCACGAATTCAATATCCCATTTTTACATTTTATTAAAATTCAGATTCTAAATCTTCGATTACATTGAACATCGTTGGACAGAAATTGTTTTTTGGAACTTTTAGTAAACTTATAAACGTCCGTACGTAATGAAAAAAGTATTTTGAGAGACAGAAGATTAGAAAAGGTGAACGAACCTAACTATCGTAGAACAAAAAGTTCTATAAAGAACCTGTTTTTCTCTTTTTCGTCCCGTAACAACAAACTCGTAGGGACGGTAGTCCCAACTTGTTTATAGTGTCCTCGTAAAACTCTCTCGCCAATAAAAATATCGTCACTCAATCATTTTCGAAGCCGAGTCAATAATCTTGAAGAATGTCGGCGACATAAAAAGGGCTCGGATAGGGTTGGTAAGGTTTTTTATTCACACCGATTAAATAAAGGGTCGTGTGTGGAATTGCTGACAAAAACACTCGTATATTTTAGTTTTTATGACGAGTAATACTTAGGTAGATGTGGTGTGTTATTCTGATTCATAATCCTATAAAATAACTAGCTTTTAATAATAATAATAATACGGCCAATGGCTTAATAGCCAAGAGCCTCGACGAACACCTAAGGAGGCTCTCGTTGGGCAGCTGGATCAAGGGCTTGATCCAGAATGCAGTACTCCTGGACACGGCGCGCATAGTTAGGAGGTTCCTCTCTCAGGAGCCCTGACCACCGCTAGCTTGGACCCTATCCCGATACCGGTGGGATACTATTTTTTATATTTTTAAATGTTTTTATAGTTTGATATTTTAATATTTAAAAATGTAAATTGCATGTATATATTATAAAATAAATGGAATAATAATAATAATAGTTTATTCGTTATTACAAGTACATAATTCTTAAAACTAGTGATTGAAGCCTCCTTTTAGGCAAAAGAAAGCCTGTGTTAGGAGACCCCGGTCTTCCAAATCATAAATAATAAAGCATTTGCCAGCGGCTTTGTCCGCGTGGAATTAGTATATCCCCCGTTATAAACTTTCAACCCCTTTTTCACCCCCTTAAGGGGGTTGAATTTAGAAAAATTCAATCGACGAAAAAGATTTAATTAGTAGGTTAAAATTTTTTGTTAAAAAGTTTTTTATTTTATGATTTTTTGTGACTCGCATCATCTTTTAATACTCTGAGGCTAATTTCTAATCCTTCATCATTCCTCTTGGCACTGAGCTGATGATGTAACCATCCTTCCATGAGATTCCCAGGATATTGACCAGTTGAGGTTACCTCCAATATTCTAAAGACGTCTTTTCTTCAAAGCATATAAAGTGGTATTTGTTTCTAAGACCAGTTTTTATATCTAACTTCTATTGTTTAGGAAAGGTATGGTTTCCATCATCAGCTCAGTTTCATGATGTGATGATTCCTAAATGCAAATACCTGATTAAGTTATGAAAAGTAAACAGAAACAATATTTGTGCCCAATTTTCGAGGTTTTATCTCAATTTTATCAGGATTCCATGATAAGACCCTGATGTCCTTCACATGAGACTACCCTTGAGGTATACCCTATCTAACAAAAAAAAAAACATCAAAATCGGTTCATAAATACCGGAGTGAGAGGCGAACATACGTACAGAAACGCTAAACGTGCCAACAATTTTAGAGGTTTTCTCTTAATTTTATCAGGTTTCCTTTATCAGATCCTGACTTCCTTGACATGGGACCACCCTTGAGATATACCCTATTTAACAAAAAAAGAATAATCAAGATCGGTTCATAAATGACGGAGTGAGGGCTGAACATACACAAAAAAAAAATATATATATATATCTATACGGTCGAATTGAAAACCTACTCCTTTTTTTCGTCGGTTAAAAAACTCTTTCTTAGTGGATACCTACTCTTTACAAAGAACACACCCTCCAAATTCCATGTCTCTAGGACCAGCGGTTTAGGCTGTGCGTTGATATATCAGTCAGTCAGGAGTTTGAATTTTATATATACAGATAACAGCTACACGCGTCGAATTTTAAGATTAAGCAACGCTTGGCGAGGTCGGTTGAATGGGTGACTTTCCATTGCTCGACTACTACAAGCCAGTAACTGGATAACACGATACCCCTTGGCAAGACTGGTGCAAGATGATGAATTATGATCTCTATTATATTTTATATGAAATTATAATAATTTGTAACAATAATGTATTTAATTTAATTTAATAACGATGTATGTAAATATTGTATGCCCAATGGGCGGGACATAGTTGATCCTAATTCAATTATTTAAGACCTGTATTATGTACCTACCTATGATCCACAATAAAGATATTAATTGATTGATTGATTGAAGATTTTCTGGTTTCTGACTGTCCGTAACGACTGTCAAAAATCTCCAAATGGCAACCGGGACCAATGGCTTAACCTGCTTTTCGAGGCACGGAGGAGTCTCAATATTTGATGAATGGCCTTCCATTCACGGACTAGCCTCGGCGAAGTTTTTTTTTAATTTATTGTTGTTAGGCACGCGTTTGACTGCACCATCTCACCTGATGGTAAGCGATGATGTGGTCGAAGATGGAGCACGCTTGCCTAGAAATAACCTATTCACTCTTGACTTAAAGAGTCCCAGGTTGTAGCTATCAGGAAACACAGACTCCGACAGGGAATTCCACTCCCTAGCTGTACGCACAATGAATGTGTTTTCAAAACGTTTTTTGCGTGTGGATGGGATTTTCACAATGTACCGGTGGCACATCACCGTACGTCTTGTGGTCCTATGATGGAACGGGCTTGGCGGAATCAAATTATGCAATTCCGTCGCACACTCCCCAAAATGTAACCGATACAAAACCGACAGGCTAGCAACTCGGCGCCTATGCTCAAGACATTGGAGCTTCGACTCGACGAGCCTATTATTGCCGATGATCCTCTTGGCTCGTTTTTCAATTGTCAAGCAAGTAGCAAGTTCAACCGGTGTGACTGTTATTGCTTTAACACGAGCTTCTCCTAATATCCTCGCGCACAGCTCTGGCGCACAATCTGCTGAACGCCCTGATTGCTTAGGAACCGAACGTTGACATGTATTGTATTATAGTTCTATAGCTCAATGTTTGCATTAAGTTTCTTAGCTTTGTTGGCTTGCAATACGCGACTGTTGAGCGTGAGGGTCAGACTTTTAGTGACTAAATCCCACCCCTATTCCTTAAGTTGCCTGAGTGCCCAAGGGCGTGGTAACTCTGTTTCAAATTTATCCGCTACCCCTGAAGTCCCGGGTCGGGTAACAAGTGCTTTTAAGTTTTTTCACTAGGATTATTTTACTCTAGCAGCCGTTTGGATGTTGGTATTGTAACACCCCCGTGACTCGGAAAGCCCGTGAAACCGTTGGTTCTGCGCCTGATTTCTCCCAGGTCGTATCGTATTACTGTCTTATCGGACAATGGTAGTGAAAAAGGAACAGAGAGTGTACCTGTGGGCACACGCTTGTGCACTCTATTATCTTTTGCGTACTTGCCTAATTTTCATTGAGATCACCGTTATCAAAATTCGGTCAGGAGGATTATATTAGTACTGATATCATAAGATTAAGGTTGTCAATTGTTCCTTGCTGATCGATCTGCTAAGCTACTATTAATTTAACAACCCTCCAAAGCCGTTCGCCAACCCTACGTTTAGGGTTAATTCTCATTCGTACATAAAACAAAGTTTCTTTACGACACTTGGCGAGGGTTTATTTCAACTGTTATGGTGTTAGCAGTAACTCAAGTTTTATGGGATCGAGATCCAGAAATGTGGAGATTCTAATATTGTAAGAATAATTTACGTATGCCTTGGTCGCCACCTCTGTATAAGTTCCAGGTGGATCGATTTTAACTAGTGTAACAAGCCCAAAAATTGCAAAATATTTTTATTATTGATACCATCTTGTTTTTTAATTAGTACGTTAAATTTAAGCTGAGTGTGACTGTGAGTACCAACTTTTTAACCGACTTTGAAAAAGGAGGAGTTCTAAGTTCGACTGTATTTTTTTACATGTATGTCCACCGATTTCTCTGTCGGTTGTGGACCGATTTTCAAAATTCCTTTTTTATCCGAAAGAATATACTCCCGAAGTGGTCCCATATAAAATATACGTAGATGACGTTTTGGTTTCCTCCAATTACGAGTATGTTTAAATTCCACGTGCCATGTTATTGGGGTTTTGAGTTCTGGGGTATAACAACTGAAAAGTGAAAAATAAAAAACATTTTTACAAAAAAATACAAAAACCGACTTCCAAAATTAAAGTTATTTTTAAATTTTTAGTGTATTTTCTTTTTTGGAAGTCGGTTGTTTTTTTTTTTTGTAAAAAAGTTTTTGTTTTGTATTTTTTCTACAGTTCTGTTCCAAAAAGCTCTTGGCTGCAAAATCCATTGGCTTGCAACCTCTGGCACAACAAACTGTCTCTCCTTGTTCTAGTCTTAGATTACCACAAAACCTTTCATTTTAAAGCATTGAGTTACTTCTCACGTCTGCACTGAGCTACCAACAGGCACAAAATTGCCAATGTGGGCAAAAACGCCAGCTTGCAAGACAGTTACTCGACTATTAAGTGGCAGTAGAGAGTTACGACAACGCTCCTTCGTGCGACAGAGACAGGACGATGAGTGAAAGAGATAACCACTCTTCGTGACGTCATCGTGTGGTGACAGAAACAAGAGAGCATTTAGTATGCGCACTAGTCTGAATGCTTCCAAAGTTTGAATGTCGAGATAGTTTGAATTGCCCCTTAATGACTATTCTATCAGGAGTCGTATAATTAAATCAATGTATTTCAACTGTAGCAACACTGATGAGAATTTTAGTTTGATGTTTGTTGGGTAATAAGTTGGTCTCTGAAATTATTAGTGTTAAGTTGGTCTCTGAAATTATTAGTGTCCGACTGAAGGTCAGATCGTAGGTCGAAAAAAACTGCAAGTTTCGGTTTCAGCCAAAAAGTGGCCGATTATTCGGCTTGACCGAAACTTGCGTCTTTGAGCTGAAGGTAGATGATAGAGACCTAAAAACTGACTGCCTCGTTCGTGTATGTGAGATATCATCGTTTTATTAACTTACTAGCTGGCCCGGCGAACTTCGTACCGCCCAAAATCCAATAAATGAATCCATTCTCGAGATAACAATACATGGGAAAATGTTTTGTTTTTTTTTGTTTTCGTGTAATTTTCCGATGTTCTAATAGTTATTCAATTATTCAAGAATCATTTAAATCGGTCCAGCCGTTCTTGAGTGATAAATGGTGTAACTAACCCGATTTTAGAATAGAATAGAATACTCTTTACTATGTCCACCATATAAGTTACAGAAAATTATGATTATTTGTATGCGGTGTCGGGATGTCCCAGGAGAAAAATGGCAGAGGAGCAGCAATCGGCGGACCAGCACTCCAAGCGCAGGGGTACAACGCCAGCAACCAATTAGGTGCAATTACATCACACAGCTGAATTTTTCAATGATCTGATAACTTTTCCAACTTTTCCAAAAATGTTTAATTTTTCTGTTCATCATCATTATAAGCCTTTTAATGTCCCCACTGCTGGGGCACAGGCCTCCTCTCTTTGAGAGGGTTTGAGCCGGCATCACGTGGTGGATGTGCTCGCGGGCTTTTTTTTGTACCACGTGAGATTCGGTTTCGACTTCGTTTTCGGCCGAATCTAAATAGCCAAAGCCGAAGATTCGGTTACGGTCTCGGTTTTAAAAATCTTGTTTCGGTCTGACACAAAAACATATTTTACTAGTCTGTTACGTGATACAGCGTGTCCCTGGATAAAGTGCACAAACGTTTATTTTTAATTCTACTAGAAACGTGTTTTTTTTTTCTTTTTTTGCTCGATCTTAGTAATAGGAACAAAAAACGCGTATAATCTTGTACGATGGTACAAAACCCTTCATGCGCGAGTCCGACTCGCACTTTGCCGGTTATTTGTTTTATTATAATAGATGCAAACAGCAAAACGTTATATTTTTTTTAATGTACCACGTTATTACAGGCAAGAAGAAAACTTAAAAAAATCGATATTTATTCAGTTTTTTTTTTTTCGTAATTATTTTGTTGATAATGCCATTTTTGTTTGTGCACTTTATGTAGGGACACACTGTATTTTGCCTGAAAACACCTTTTTCCTTTTGTCGTCGTTCCCTACTAAACACATGAAAATTCGTATTCTTTAATAGTTTGAATATATTATGTTGGACGGAAGCTTATAACTTTTTGTTGATGAAAAAGTTTTATAAAAATACAATGCTTAAATTAACACGTGATTTTGTTCCAGGCAAATACCTATGGAACTCCTGGTCAGAAGAATGGGTGGTTCTGTATGATGACTCAACTATGGCATGGTTTAAGGTAAGCCCTTACGTCATATCTTTAGCAATTTACTAATTTTTTGGTAAACAAATGAGCGTACACGAGGTTTTTTTATATAATTGAGAAGCTCACGCTTGTTCACTAGCTTACCGGTAAGTAGTGATGTGGTCGACGATGAAGCACACTCGCCTAGAAGTAACATATTCACTCTTGACTTAAAGACCCCCAGGTTGTAGCTACCAGGAAACACAGACCCCGGTTGGGAATTCCGTTATTCCGCTCCTTAGCTGTACCACAATCCTGGGCCTGCGGACCGCGAGAATGGGTAGCTCGCCGTCCGATCAGCACCAGGCCCGTGAGTCGACGGCGCGTGTTCCACGCGCGTCTCAAAGAGAATTTGTCAGCCACCACTGACGGGGCCCATCATGGCCGGTGCCTGCATGCCTAGAGGTAGCGGATAAATTCGGAACAGAGTTACCGCTCCCCTGGGCACTCAGGCAGGGAAGGAACAGGGGTGGGTTTTTGTCAATAAGAGTCTGACACGTCCTCCCGCTCCACCCAGAGCAGGAGATGTCATTGGATGATTTCCTAACCCAAAAAAAAAAAGCTGAACACATTCGCAAGGAGTTGGAAAAATCGTCACAACGCTGATTCGTTGTTTTCGTTTTTCTCAATTACATTTTTAATTTTGTTGTATGTATGTATTTAAGTATGTATTAACTATTGTATTTTTTTCCGTTTATTCTTTCCCTTAAGTTGCACCTGCCACGTTCCGTCTCTGCACCACCCTAAGGTCGACTGGTAGAAAATGCCTAAGGCATTAAGTCCACCAATGTACAGTAATTTCTTACTTGTGCATTAAGTTTAATAAATAAATAAATGAAAGAGTTCCCAAAACGTTTTGTGTGTGTGGGTGGGATGACCACCATGTACCGGTGGCGCTCCGCCGTACGTTTAGTGGTCCGATGATGGAACGGGCTGGCGGAATTAAACTAGCGAGGTTTAGCTCACTTGTATATTTGCTAAGATAAACTTACAAACACCCGTCGTCGATTTTTTAAAATATTTAAGTAACAAAAAGTAAAGTCATGTTGCTATCAACCTACCACCTACCTACAACAACCTGCCTACTATTATATACGGTTGGATTAAATCATTGAAATGGTGAAAACATCGCCGTTTAAACCAATTGTTTTCAAGTCAACACTTGATAAAAAAATCACACACATTTTCCATTTGGACTCGCGTCGCGAGTAATTTTCCTGAAGTCCTGTAACTGTAATTAAAAACAAAGTTACACAACCTCGCTGTAGGTAGGTAGTGAAAGCTTGGCGTATCGATATGTACTAATTACAATAGTTCGGCGAGTGAGGTACACTTCTGTTTTGCTGTTCATATTTGTACCTTTTGTAGGAGAGGAACAATGTTTTTGAATTTTTTGTGAAATTTTTTGAAGAGATAATTTCTGTAGCCACGTTGAGCGATTTTTGGTAAGGAAAAACTTATGGGTTCGTGTAACATCCTATTCGGCGTAATAAACCTTTATTATAAATACTACAAGTTTATTTTTAACAGTTATTTTTGCCCGTCAGCCCCTTGTGCCCCTCCCAAAAAAAAACCTGGATCCGCCCTTGCCCGCGTGGTTACATTATTACTGCCCGCATTATAAATTATAGCCTATTTATTTATTTATTTATGCACACACAAAAACACTTGCAAAAAAAAAAAACGAACAAATACAGATAGAAGAGCAGAAAGGTGCTACTTATTTCAAAAGAAATTTCTTCCAGCAGAACTGCGACTGGAAAGTTGGTTCAGAAATGTAGACACAGTGTTTATAAATAGATATAGAAACGTAAAACAGACTAGAAAACATAAATAATTCATACATAAAATATACCTAACTTTACAATAAATCAAAGTATTAAATATAAAATACGAGTAAATATCAATAGTAAATATAATCACGGAATGGTGGAGAGGTCTCTTTGACTTGTTTCTGTAGACAGTTTTAGAATCACGGATATTAGGTGGAAGTGAGTGTGTAATACCTATGTGTTATTCTGATGTATAAGCAATATTACTGTAAAGTTTTATCAAAATCCCTTCAGTAGTTTTTGCGTGAAAGATCAACAAATATATATCCTCACAAACTTTCACATTTATATTATTATTAGGATATATGTAGGACTAGGTTAAAGTGTAAGTGATAACACACAAACATGATTCGCTCCCGTGAGTCAGCAACGTTGTAACATCATAATCTCACGAGATAAACTTCATTCTACGAAGTTATGACTACTTTCTATTTGTTGATTAAGAAACTTGCCGAGTCTAATCGCTGTTAGAATTTACGACGGTGTTCGATCGTTGCTTGTGTGAATATATGGACCTTTTGTAGTGTAAGAGATGAACGGTGAGCGGGAAAGCATCAAGGATTTATTGTGACCAGAAACGGTACCACAAGAGAAGCTTATTTATTATGGTTGTAACACTGTAGAACGTTGCGTGCGCTTTACTTTGTGTAAATTATTTCATCACCACTGCTCTCAAAACGGTGAAAGAAAACACCGTGAGGAAACCGGCATGTCTTAGAACCAAAAAATTCAAAGACATGACATCCACCAATCCGCATTGGGCCCGCGTGGTGGATACACCCACACCCTCTCACGGGGAGGAGGCCTGTGCCCCAGCAGTGGGGACATTAAAAGGCTGAGATGACTGTAGAAAGTAAGTAGAGAAAGTCTAACACAGTCTTTATACCTACCTCTTAGGTACAACATTCTGTTCTAATAAATAAATGGAAAAAAATTGTTGAGTGTTTTGATGGGATTTGCATATACCTGGATTAGGACATAGGATACTTTTCCCGGTAGCACCTACCACTGGGCCACCACTGCTCACAGTAAGGACGGGGTGGACCGCGCGTGTAATGGTATAGGTCATACTAGACCGAAGCAAACTCGCCACGCGGTCAGCTATCTTCGGTAGCGGTCGTGTGTGTGTGGAGCAAATTTTCGGCCGTGTCTTTATTATTCAAATCTCTAAACACGATTCATTTTTCGTCAAAGCAGCCGAGGATTGATAAATGATTTTATTTATGTACGTAGGTTTTATCAACACTTTTACACGTCAATATTTTTTTTGTCAGTTTTAGCTAGATGAGGCCGGTGTTTCTTAGCTGAGAAGAGAGTTTGTTTCCCTGAAAAGAAGCACCGAAACAAACTCAGAGGTTAATCTCTTATAAAGTGTTCAAATCCATACAATATGTACTGGTCGAATCATATGAGAACCATGTACCTACGTTAATGTCTGGGATGAACTTTTGAGGAAAGCAACATGCAGATTTGAGTAGGCCTGTCCAGATAGTGCAAGCATTTGTCAGTTATCGTGAAGCTCAACTCAGAACTTTGAGGAGTTCAACGAACCGACGAACAATATCAAAGTGAGGACATTTGGGTAGGCCGCAAAAGTACTCAAACTGCCAGACAATCATAAAATCTACGTGAATATAACGACCTACATAGTGTTCGCATTCACATTATGCTATATGAGGACCATGCAGCTTAGTGTCTATAATGGGCTTTTGCAGAAAGACCCACACTTGTTTGAGTGGACCTGTCCAGTCAGTGCAAACATTTGTCAATAGGTGAATAGCTCAACTTAGAACTAGTAAGGAGCTCAATGACTTGACAAATAATACCAAAGAAAGGAAATTTGGGTAGGCCGCAAAAGTACTCAAACTGTCAGACAACGTTAAAAATTACTGTAAAAAGGAGGAGAAAAATAATAATAATAACCCACATAGTCACAATAAACAACAAAGAAACAATAACAAACAAAAATAATTCATCATCATCTTCCTGCCCTTATCCCATGTTACTTGGGGTCGGCGCAACACGTTTTTTCTTCCATTTAAAATAATTACGTAATAGTAATAAAATATATATATATATATATATATATACAAGCCAACCAATCGAACAAGCTGGGTTTAGAAAGGGCTACTCCACAATAGACCATATCCACTCTTTAGAATTGCTTGTAGAAAAATATCAAGAGTACCAACGTCCACTCTACATAGGGTTTGTAGACTACCAGAAAGCTTTTGATACAATACTACATCCCTCAATATGGGAAGCTTTACAAACCCAAAACGTGGAGAAAAAATACGTGCAAGTCTTAAAATATCTTTACGCGAATAACACTAGTAGAGTGAAGCTAGAGACCGCAGGACCACCTATCCCCATCAAAAGAGGAGTACGGCAAGGCGACCCCCTATCGCCTCGAATCTTCATAGCGGTACTGGAAGCGATTATCAGAAAACTAAATTGGAACAAAACAGGTATATGCGTAGAAGGGAAATATATTAGTCACCTAAGGTTCGCCGACGACATTGTCCTTCTTTCAGAAAATAGCACAGAGCTGGAGTCAATGTTACAAGCGTTACAACAAGCAAGCAGAGACGTAGGACTGGAAATCAACCTAAGCAAAACAAAACTCATGACAAATTCCACACAAAACTCTATATGTCTGGACAACACACCAGTAGAGTACGTTACGAGCTATATCTACCTAGGCAAACAAATTTCTTTCGAAAAAGTAAACAACGATGCAGAAGTAGATAGAAGAATAATAACGACATGGAAAAAGTTTTGGAGCCTAAAGGAAATTTTAAAAAGTCAGATGCCAATGAAAATCAAGAGCAAAGTCATGGACACATGTCTTTTGCCTTCATTAACCTACGCATGTCAAACGTGGAAATTCACACGAAGAGTCCAAAATAAAATAACGACCTGCCAGCGAAGCATGGAGAGAAGTGTCGTAAAAATCAGGAAATGTCAGAAAATACGTCACACTACCATCAGGCAAAAAACAGGAGTGATAGATGCTCTCACCTACAGTCTAAAGTTAAAGTGGAGATGGGCAGGACACGTAGCGAGAATGAGCGACGAGCGATGGACAGTCAGAATGACGACATGGCCCGGTCCGACAGGCACACGGAAAAGAGGAAGACCTGTAACTAGATGGACAGATGACATTACACAAGTTGCAGGGAAAAATTGGCTGACAGAAGCCAAAGACCGCGACCGCTGGGGTTCTCTGGAGGAGGCCTTCACCCTCACTACCTGAGGGGTTCATGCATGCATAATATTTTTTATTTTATTTTAAATCTCTAATTATAATTGAATCTACAAAATGAATATTAATATTGAAATCTAATCTTGAATCTCATTATACAAATTGTTATACTATTTATTGGAATCAAATTGAAATTGGAATCTAATTTTAATATTTAAAATATTGTTATTATTTATATTTTTTTTATTTTTATTGAAATCAACAAATCAAAATTTAAATGTTAAGAAAAATATATAACAATAATAAAAATTTGAAAGAAGAAAATGTAACAATTCTTTTAAAATTATTACGATGTTTAAATAATGTTAACACTCATGTAAAAATGATATGTATTCTTCTGCATGAAATAAAAGGCTTTTTTATTTTTATTTTTTATTTTATTTATTTATTATATATATATACAACACTTTACAAAGTAAACATTCATGTCAAACAATTGATTTTAGTATTGAGCTTTGACTTATTCCAGTCTGGAAAAGATCAAACTTTGGTGTCAAAATATTGCGAATGCCATGCTTTTCAATCAAGATAAATCGAAGCTAAGTTAATAGATATTGATGAAGTTACTGGCATGTTTGACAGGGGTCCATTTTACATTTTCCATCGATACCTTTGGTGTGCGTATCGCCAATGAAAACTTTCTTTATTTTATCATCGCTATCTCCCGTAACTTGCGCCATGGTCAATGGTGTGTACACTTCGCAAAAGGATGCTCTATTCACATGTCGAGTTCGGTAACAATCAAGGGCCGATGTGGGCCCGACGTGAGCTCTACCTGGGCCCACCTTATCCAATTGTTTGCATCACTTATTCTTGCGACAACTGCTCCAAACTTATGTTGTGTTTGCTAACAGATGAAATATCGTACCTGTGTGTTTTATGTGTATGTTTTGGAGAAATGTAGACTATTATAATGTTGATCGACTTTGAAATTAATTTGACTTTCTTAAGACTGACGACAAGAAACAGTTATTAGCTATAAATTGTAAGAACCAGCTTTTTTGGTATTTATTTTATTTAACACGCTTCCCCTGCAACTAAATAACTATGTAATAAAACTTACAAGTTGAATTTTACCCACTTCTCGGTTTCCGATTGAGCTGAAATTTTGCATATATGTTTAGTTTGGATGGCAATGCATGATTAGCTAATTGATGTTATTCTAAATCCATGACAGATTAGTTATTTTTTTATGTATTCCATATATGACAGACTAGTTATTTTTTATGTATTCCCATATATGAGTGTTAAATGAAAAAGGGGTTGCTGAGAAGAATACAATAACGTGTTTTTAGTTTTTTTTTATTACTATAATATTTTTTATTTCTTTAAGCTAAGTTGAAGAAAAGCCGGATCAAAAAAATACACACTCATTTTAATTTCTAAATTAATTGAGCTTATTCTAAACATGATCCTGAAGGTTGCATTTATAACGATTATTATAATCTGAAATTTGACATGATACAGGAAAATTTATGATTGTATAAGCTACATGAGCACCCTAAAATTGCCAATCTTTATTATTATTATTATATACTTTATTGTACACCAAAAAAATACACACATTAAGGAAAACTTATACTAAAAAACATACAATTGGCGGCCTTATCGCATTCCGCGATCTCTTCCAGGCAACCTGGAATGGACAGAGATTGCCTGGACACAAAATGGGGCTGCACTTGGTGCAAATATAAAGAATACAATACAATACAATACAATACAATTATAGATACATAAATACATACATACTAAATCTAGCAAGAAAATAAGTGACAACAATTGATGATAAAAAAAAATAATTAAAAATTAAAATTAAAAAAAAAACAGCTAGAACAAGAACATGGTCACAGTGACAAGTAATGCTCCCTTACTAGTCTTTTAAATACTGGAAGTGATTGCGCGCGTTTTATTGACACTGGCAATGCATTCCACAGACGAGCGGCCTGGACTGTAATTTATCTTGGATCAATCTTTCTACACGAGCAGCCTGTGGATTAATTATGCTCAAAGTGCATACAGCGCTCTGAAGGTACAATACAATAACGTCGTCAGGATGTTATTGCGGTTGGGCCGCGGATAAATCCGTAACAGAGTTACCGCTCCCGTGGACACTCAGGCAAGAAAGGAACAGGGGTGGGTTTTAGTAAAAAAATAAAAAGGATGTTGTTGCGGTTGCCGTGGTGCTGCAGTGCGTCCGCGATGTTTTCTGAAGTTTCGGTTGACGTGGTTCTGCAGTGCATCCGCGATGTTTGCCGAAGTTGCGGATGCCGTGGTTTTGCAATCCGTCCGCGATGTTTGCCGAAGCGCGTACGCATGACTTTTACGCAATAGGATGAAAGCGAGTTTCGTCGCTGTTTAGGGAGAGTACACGGCAGCAGCGACATTCTGAGGATAGTTTCTAGTAAATATCAGTGTCCGATACACTCGCGGTGGGGAAGCATCGTGGTTAGGACGGTAAAATAAAATGTTTGAATTGTTATTTATATTTAAATTCTGTACCTACTAGCATAGTTAACTCAAAATGTTTTATAAACCATGTATGTACCCAAAATATATTAATAGAACAATAAACTAAAAATAAAATAGTCTTATAATAATCAAATTGTTAATAACAGACAATGCCATCAATGCCACATCTAGTAAAAATCAAATTCATACATCCATGTCGTGCTCGGTTTTTTTTTTGTTGGGTATAACTTACGATCGAGTTTATGTTATCTGTTTACTCACATTTTTTATTCTTCACTAATTTGTTTTGTTATTTTATTTAAGTATACTTGTGCGATCTAATTATTAATCTTAGTTTTAGATATTGTTTCTCAGTAAGTGAATTATGTATGATGAGAATTAAAGTTGTTCTTAAACCTTAATAAGCTCATGTTGTTACTAACCGGATCATGTAATCTGACAATTAAATTAAATTTATAAAATTTACAAAGGAAGATATATTCCAAAGAACCCGTACCGCTAAGTCTTGCTCTGAAGCAAGAAATGGTCGCTATTGTTATACCGACCAATCACTCAATATTACGTAAGCATCCATTCTAAGTTTATAAGCTTTATTATTGACATAGGAAATAATAAAGTTAACAGTGCCTAAGTAAGTTGAACCGGAATAGCGAGATCCGCTTATGTACTTAAAGTTTAAAGTAAATATTAAAAGTTATTCAATCCATCGAACTTTGAACTTCTTGTCTTAAATATTGAAGTTCAAATAGCTCAGAATACCAAATTCTAAGAAGAAGCCATTTCTTTTATTGTTTTTGTACTTCCATTGAGGAGGAAGGAAACTGGAGACGTTAAGAAGTCCATATATTAATTATTAAGTAGGTTTTGCCAGAGGCTTTGCCTGCGTGAACGTTGAAAATTATTCCTGGGGAAAGTACTAGTGAAATAAAAAAAACTTATTTACAAAAAAAAATAGAACCGACTTTACTTTTGGAAATCGGTGTCAAAAAAACGAAGAAACACAACCAGAACCACCGAAAAATAAAAACGTTTTTATTTTTCACTTTTTAGTTGTGGTTCCCCATTAAATTTTGTTAACACTACATAGACATACGATCGCAGTAATCGCAGTTGATTTGCTGTCATTTTTTGAAGAGTTCCGTTGTCTGTCTCCAAAACTCATCATCAGATCTATATGAAATTTAAATGGGACCATACACCCCTTTCGAACAAAAAATAATTTTGCAAATCCGTCTTTATATGACGGAGTTATGCTCAAACAAAAAAAAAAAAAAAAATAAATGCAATCGAGCCATTCTTAAAATGGAAATAAAACGGCAAAAAACGTTTAGATTTTGTTCTTCTTCAAAAACGTTTTTTATAACGTTCCGTTTGAACATAACTGAAATAAATCGTTTCTTGGGTAAAAACGACGAAACCGTTTCAAAAAATATACCGGTAGCCGAGCCCTGTGACAAAGTATCCCAAAATGCATACTCCAAACAACTGCGGTTAAGTATATCAATAAAATAAAACTTTCAGACGTAACGCTGTTAAGAATCTCGACTCAGCGAACATTATAAAAGGTCCTTTATCCACAGCAACTCAATGAAAAGTTAACCTTATACAGTTAGTAACAGGGTTTAACTTACACTAACGACTGTGTATCACGTAGTCCCTATTAAATATGAATTCCTTTATCTCGTCTCCAGCGAAATTTTTCGTCGAATCGGTGATACATAAATAATATTAATAAAAAATCTTGTTTGTCATCTTGGTGAGAAAGTTGTTTTGAAACAACAAAAGTGTGTGAGTAGTTATTATTGTAACAACAAATATTACTGATATAAAATAAAACTAGAATAGTATCAGGCATCCAGATAGGGTAATAAAGGTTATGTATGAATTTAGCGTGTTGGTTACTTCGGGTTATTTTCTGTTAGGGATCTTTATGTCAATTGGTTATGTGTCTTTATCATGTTCAAGTTCGTATCTGAAGGGTCCAAACGGAGCCCTATTGATGTCACTTACGTGTCCGTCTGTCCGTCCATCCGTCTGTCTGTCTGTCCGTCGTCTGTCATAAAATTTTGTTCTGAAGAATTTTTTAACTTCCCATTGACCTATGAACTTGAAATTTGGTGATAATGTTTTTGACGTACATTTAGGTATATTTTAATAACATCATCATCTGCCCGCGCCTTTTCCCAACTATTTTGGGGTCAGCTTCCAGTCTAACCGGATGCAGCTGAATACCAGTATTTTACATAGAGCGACTGCCTATGACTGACCTCCACAACCCAGTAAATTTTAATAAATCAGATTATTGATAAATCTGATTTTATCTTTGATAACTCCCTCATTTGATACGGAACCCTAAATGTGCAAGGTCCGACACGCACTTGGCCCGTATTTTTATTTATTTCTTTTGGCTTCGCACGGTTTGTGCATTTATCCAGGGTCATGTTTAGAAAGTATTTAGTTTTTTGATACCGAACACAGTCACTTCGTGTTCCTTTAGAATGCGGATGTAATATATTATAAAAATATAATTTCAAATATTGACTTATCAAATTACGAAGAAAACTGTCTAGAGTAACTTAAACTTTTTTCAAAGAAATAATACTAGTCGTTTCGACGTGATGTTCAATTAATTAAAAATCATTAAAAGTGGTGTAACTGAGCCTTTTTTTTATGGTTTATACTACAGGTCATTAGCAACAAATAAAGTCCAGTTAAAATAAATATTACCTTTAAGACCTTATATTTCTGTGGTTATGTAAGTTTTGGGCAAGCAATTTTTTTTTGTAATGATCACTAATTTTTCAGTTTTTAGAAAATTATCAATTAAATATTTAGAGTGGAGTAGTTTTTTTATAAATAATTGTTTTGAGTAACAAGTCAGAAAAATTCTCAAAGTCGAAGAACCGACACACCTCCCCGGGCCTGCGGACGGCGAGTAGTGGGTAACTCGCCGTCCGATCAGCACTAGGCCCGAGAGTCGACGGCGCGTAGTGTTCCACGCGCGCCTCAAAGAGTTGTCAGCCAAGGGAAGGGGCCTGCCACGGCCGATGCCTGCCCGGGGGTGGAGGATAAATTCGAAAGAGTTACCTCGCCCCCGGGCACTCGAGGCAGGGAGGAACAGGGGTGGGTTTTTGTCAGTAAGAGTCTGACACACCCTTCCGCTCCACCCTAGAGCGGAAGAAGTCATAGGATGATTTCCCAACCCCAAAAAAAAAAAAAAAAAACCGACACACCTCGGTAACCATCCAGTTTTGACCACTAGTTAACTAGAATTAAATTGTTGCTAGTGACCTCTAGTATTACCCTTTTCGAGGAATAGTTTGAGTTTTCCTGTCACCATGTATACACGTCTACCCCTTCTTCGTGGAGATTGTAACATCATTAGTGTGACATCTTATTGAACATATGTATTTCTCAGTACAATATATTGGCAGAATGTTGAGCTTTCTCCGAACCCAGAGAAATTGCATGCACCTGGAAGCTTCATGTAAATGAGGCCTTTCCTTTATGTTGTGAGAATATTGCTTCGTATTAGATGCATGATAATATTGTCATATAAGTATCTCAAGTATGCAATTTTTACTAAGGATATTGTTCAACAGAAAATGAGATTAAAATATTGATTATTTTTTTAAAATTATAACCTCAAATAGCGCTGATACAACAACTTTATTGAGAGTTAGATGCTTTTGTGCCGTTTGGGGTTGAAACACTTGGGCCGTGGGGTACTAGGGTCCGAGTATTCATTGAGTTTTTCGGCACATCAGTAAGCAGTTATACGATTATATACGTGACTGGTTGGCCTTTTTAAACCGACGAAAAAAAAAGGAAGAGACCCTCAATTCGACCATTTTTTCGGTTTTTCAAGCCCTTGCTGAAGCATTGCCATTCAAGTTTAAAAGATAGCAATGTGTATATAGAGTGGTGTCATTGACTAATTAATGAAAATTATTTACTCTGATAATAATCTCCAACGGAATTCGTATACTAAGCTTCAGTTATACACGTGTGTAACACACAACGTTACTCAGCCTTGAACTCCTTACCCTTGAAAAATATCTCCTGAGGGAAACATTCACCAACCCAAAAACGAGGTCACTATCCCTACATTGTCAAACCAGAGTAATTTGTATGTAAGTAGAAAATGTCGTCATCATTCTGCCGACCTTACCCCAATATTGGGGACGGCTTACGACAGATCGGGGGCTTACAAACGTCACCCAAATATGATAAAACGCCTCTGTGATCGGCTCGTAGCCGCGTAGCGCTACGCCGGGAGCTACGAGACGCCTACGCCGTAGGCCGGTTACGAAACGAACTGGGAATAAACTTAACTCCGGTTACACTTACTTCGTAATTTAGATCGTTTTTTATGTGAATAGATATGTTCGTAGTCTGTTTGTCAATGTTATTCTAGTAAAAACGAGATTATTTTTGGTGCTGACGCTGTTTTTATTTATTTGTGACGCTAATAGATGTCTTTATTGCGCTTCGAAGGTTGTTAATGTTTATTTGTGAAGTTTTTCCGTAAAATATTTCTATCATTTTGGAAGATAAAATATATTGGTTGAACATATTTTTTTTTTCGTATTAAACCAATAAGTTTTTCATTACCAGACCTAAATTTGGATCGAGCTTATCACTCAAGTGATAAAAAAAGATAAAATTCGCTAATGGAGCAGGCTGTTGCTTTTATATAGGCAATCTTTTATGTTCGCTGATTACTGCGGGATATATAATGTATGACTAGCTGTGACCGCGGCTTCGCTCGCGTGTAAGAGCTAACTTAACCGGGAAGCTAAGTACTTTATATGCTAATCCGGGGCGAAATGTCATTCAGAACTGGTTAGCCGTTAAGTGTGATTAAGTTACAAACAACGAAACATTTGTAATTAGCATGTTTAATGGGCTATTAGGTTGTATTTTGTATATTGAAGGTTTAATTATTTTCGTAATGAAGTGAAGAATAAGTACCACTTTAGTAGGACTTACTTGTATTAGTATTTTTAAAGAAGTGGGAACGTAAAAATAACCCTCATAAAAATAATAAAATACCAAGCGTAGTAAATCTGGAATCTGGGCGTCATTCCAGAGCCGTTACCTAGATAAATGATTAACCATTGAATAGATTTTTCAATAAATTTGAATCCTACTATATTTTTTTGTAAGCTATGTTTGGTACGATTTAATCTTGCAACTCAAATTAGACCCACTTCCCGATGTCCGATTGGACTCAAATTTGGTGTACATAAGTATCTTCAGTGACAATACAATGATATGGTACCATGAAGCTAGTCTGATGATGGAGACGGAAGATGGCCATAGGAACTTCTGAACTAAACAAGATAAACCCATCAAGTCTGAACTCGATTGATTCGTCTTGAGGGGCATTTTACGCCTACACGATATCCAGGGTCTGATGCTGAAGCTGGAAGGTGGCCACAGCGTCTCTGTGATAAAAAAACATAACCCAACCGAGTTTGGGCTCGATTGATTCGTCTTCCGGATTTGTCTTCGGAGCACTTTACATCACATCATAATATTCGTAGAATATTTTAAAACATCACGCCTACTCCTAAATGTAAGGTAAAAAAATATTTTAAAAACAAGCTTTTATCAGGGACAAGGAACTAAAAAGTTAAAGAATAAATTCTAGTAAGTATTTGGCATGGGCAGCATCATATATCATTATAGCATCATATAAATACATTCTAGTAAGTATTTAGCATGGGCAGCATGGGCATCCAACAGATGGATGAGCAGTGGTGGCCCAGTGGTATTGACCGCGACTTACAAGTTGTAGGTCGTGAGTTTAAACCCAGGCAGGTACTTTACTTTGTGTAAATTATTTCATCACCACTGTTCTCAAAACGGTGAAGAAAAACATCGTGAGGAAACCGGCATGTCCTAGAACCAAAAATTCGAAGACACGTGACATCCACCAACCCGCACTGGGCCCGCGTGGTAGATTACGGCCCACACCCTCTCACAGAGAGGGGCCTGTGCCCAAGCAGTGGGGACAATAAAAGGCTGATGATGATGATGAAGTATTTGGCGTGTAGGTACTTACTTATATTCTTAAAAGCTTGAGGCACAGAAGTATAGTAAGTACCTAATCTGTAACATGTAACGGGTAGTACCTCAAGCTTTTATAAGAATATAGGTAAGTATCTACACGCCAAATAATTAGCCGAATTTATTTTTTTACTTTTTAGTTCCTTGTCCCGGATAAAAGCTTGTTTTTTTTATGTAGCGACATCTAAGACGCCACAAGATTAAGACAAATAAATTTTGTGATGACACCCAGATTCCGATCTCTGGTAATGATAAAATAATTACGGAAATCGGTGTTATTAGTTTTGTTTCTTCGTTATTTGACAGCGACTTCCGAAATTAAAGTTATTTTGCATTTTTTTTTATTATTTATTGAAGTCGGTTGTATTTATTTTGGAAAAAGTTTCTTATTTTTCACTTTTTAGTTGCTGTACCCCATTTTAAAACTAAATTAATAGTAAAGTTATGCCCGAATTGATAGACCCATAAATAGGGAATTTGAACATAGTTGGTGAACATAGGGTGTATCAGGGTGAACTGTACAAATCTGTATAACCCTTCAGAGGGTATCAGCGTAATGTAATGTTATGAAGTGGCGTAAATAATAAACAGACATGCGATTGCAGCAATTCTGGAAGATTTGCTATCATTTATTAAAGAGTTTCATTGTAAATCTCCGAAGTTCTTCATCAGATCATCACCAAATTTAAATGGGACCACATGAGAAGCATCAGCTTTTAAATAAATAAAACATTTAAATTGGTTCACCAGTTCAAAATTCGAAGGTAATAAACATTTAAAAAAATACAGTCGAATTAAGAACCTCCTTCTTTTTTGGAAGTAGGTTAAAAACACAAAAAAGTGCAAAATAACCTTAGTTTCGGAAGTCGGTGTTAAATAACAAATAAACAAGTTCTCGTACCTACCTTCCGGCTTCATCATCAGATCAGTTGGTTATAGTCAGAGCGTTTGCGCACTACGTCCGATACTTATCCGTCAAAATACAGATCTATAGAAAACTCGGACCGAACTCGGATCGGTAGTGCGTAACCTACCATACAAATTGTTCTACGGCCACACCGGACCGTCACGTTCACGGATAAGTATCGGATAAGTATCGGACGTAGTGCGCAAGCTCTCAGAGTGCATATCATGAAAATTCTAATAAGCCCAACACGGTCTTCAAGTTTCATCATCAGATCAGTTTGATGGTATGTACCATTTTCACTTTATTTAAATTTGTTTAGTCATAGTTCATAGTCGCTCAGTTATCTTAATCGAGATTTATGTGTATGTATGGCAGGTATAATTTTTTTTTTTAGAAATTCCTCAAGTTTTCTTGAAGAAAGTTGTTCATATCGGTGGGCAGATGCAGTTCTTAAAATATGACCACACCTTTCCGTTACACCCTGTATATTACTCGTACATTAGAATCTGAAGAATATCTTTGGAGATAGTCGATTGCTGCGATTGTTTGTATATTTGTTAACACAATGAATGGGGAACCACAACCAAAAAGAGAAAAATGTTTTTTTTTTTACAAAAAATGTATCCGACTTCAAAAAAAAAAAACAAAAAAAGTGCAATATAATAACTTTAATTTCGGAAGTCGGTGTCAAAAATGAAGAAACAAAGCCAGGAACATCGACTTCCAAAATTAAAGTTATTTTGCAAATTTTTTTTTTTGGAAGTCAGTTCTATATTTTGTAAAAAAGTTTGTTTTAAATACGATGTAATTTTACAACATCACTCAAAAACTAAGTATACCTTGTACAATGTTCGCATTGATATCCACCATTGAAGTTTTGATTGGTAAAACAAACGGCGATCACTTTTATAAAGCGTCAATGTATACGAAAGCAAGAGAATCACACGCTTCATTCGCTTACGTAAACGAGTTAAGTCCAGTGGCTGCCGCCGCAGAGATTATTGCGACAAAAGTTATAATAACTTCCAGGAAGAGGGCGGTTTGAGGGAGGAGAGGTTGCGATTGGTGAATGGAGGGTAGTTTGGTCAGCAGACACGAACTTAAAGGTAAAGTTTCTGAATGGCTTCATACATTAGATTATCAGAAGACGGAAGACCTACTGGCATACATTGAGTAATCTATATCATACAATGCTTCGAAACAAACTCTCACATACACACACTCACACCATCCACACACACACACCATCACAAAGATCACACACATCTGCTAAACTTAAATAAAATTAAAAATTAGATTAGATTATAGAAGAAGAATTACCGATGGTTATCCTAGGTTTATTGTAAGTCTACTGCAGCGACATTCAATTCAAACCAATGTATTCGTATTTTATTATGTGATACTTCCTGCGGCTGAACACTGTTTCCCATAATACAAGCTCAAGCTTAGCTTGGGAATCAGTAGCAGTACCTTTTGTGCAAAACATTACTACGATGCATATGTTAGATTACTCTATGATAAGATAATGTATTAACCTCCGAAGCTCGCCATTAGTCAAACGTAAACATCCTTCAAGCCCCGCCCGCATACGACAAACCGGATTTCAAGTGTCAGTTTGACATTTTTTCTCAGTTATGACAGCATATATTTTTGTCGGAGGGCACCTGAGACGACCAATAATGTCTATGGCCAAGCGTGTAAATGTTGCCACAGCATAAAATACATTGCGTTTTGGTAATAATAGAGGTAATAACGAGTGAATCGCAAAACTCACTGGTGAGTTTCAGTGCTCAACGGGTAATAAAGATTTTTATTATTTATTATTTTATTAGTTTGGGTCACGGGAGTGCTACAACGCAAAAGGCAACTGAAGGAACACGTGTGGATTTTAGTCAGTAAGAGTCTGTCACACCAGAGCTCCACCCAGAGTTGGAGAAGTCATCAGATGATTTCCCGCCATGAAAAAAAAACCGTGCAAGTGCGAGTCGGATTTCGCACATTAAGGGTTCCGTACCAAATATTGGTATTCGTTAGTAAAGTATAAATAAATAAAAAAGCCTATTATTTCTTACAGCTTATAAAACAATAAATTAGGTTAAATTAAGTTAGCTTACTTACAATTAATAGTTTTGTTAGTAATAAAGTTTTGTTCCTAAATTTACTTGTGTTAGTTTTTCCTTAATTCTATACTATTACATTATTATTCTTCATTCTGTAAGAACTCCGCTGTAGGTGAAGGCCTCCTCCAAAGATAGCCAGTCCTCTCTAGATTGGGCTACTTGAATCCAGTTGGGGCCAGTTGTTTTTTTGATGTCATCTTCCCAACTAGTTGCAGGTCTACCTCTCTTTCTTTTTCCCTGTGGACCCGCCCATGTGGTCACGGTTTTCGTCCATCTCTTGTCACGTAAACGTGCCACATGTCCGGCCCACCTCCATTTTAGTGACTGAGCGTGTTCTAATCCATCCCTTACCTTGGTTATGTTTCTAATTTTTGTGTGCCTTAGTAAAGTATACGTAATAATAAACATTGTCACAAGCAAATCAAGTATATTGACTTGGCTCGCGTGGTTGTCGACATGTGGGATGTGGACTCAGCGATCATTGTACCGATAGTCGTGTTAGCCAATGGTTTAATAGCCACAAGCCTCGACCAACATCTCAGGAGGCTCTCGTTAGGCGGCTAGATCAAGGGCTTGATTCAGAAAGCTGTACTTCTGGACACGGCTCGCATTGTTAGGCGATTTCTCTCTCTGGAGCCCTGATTGCCGGTAGCTTGGACCCTGTTCCCGATAGCGGTGGGCTACTATTTTTTTAATAAATATTTTAAAATGTATTTATGTAAGGAAGATGAATAAACGAAATAATAAAATTATCACCAAATTTCAAGTTCATAGGTCAATGGGAAGTTAAAAAATTCTTCGGAACAAAATTTTGTGACAGACGACGGACGGACGGCCAGACAGACAGACAGACAGACGGACGGACACGTGAGTGACAACAGTAGGGCTCCGTTTGGACCCTTCGTGTACGGAACCCTAAAAAGGGTAGTTTAGAGTGGATTACTGATTCTTTCTTCCATCACTTGTAGCAAATTAATGTATGTTGAGTAATTTATTTGTAAACAAGGACAAGTTCATAGGTCAATTGGAAGTTAAAAAATTCTTCGAAACAAAATTTTGTGACAGACGACGGACGGACGGACAAACAGACAGACGGAGACGTGAGTGACAACAATAGAGCTCCGTTTGGACCCTTCGTGTACGGAACCCTAAAATGGATAGTTTAGAGTGGTTGACTGATTCTTTCTTTCATCACTTGTAGCAAATTAATGTACTCGTATGTTGAGTCATTTATTTCTAAACAAGGTAACTCTTTGCGTGTCAATATAATTTTAAAAAAAAGTTTCGTTGTATTGCTAATCGCTTCCGCCTGTAACTCACACAACACAATTTCAGAATCAGTTTACACGGGACGTTTCCCCGGTAATCTTTCCGTTGTGGATGCGATATTTACCTCGCTACTACTGCCAGCACGATTTACCACCGAATGTGATTTTAACTCTTTTGTCGAGTATTGAAAATCGACCCGTGTGAAACGGAGCGCATGATGGGGGAAATAAGCGTGGTATATTTTTTTCTCAATGATATTTTGTCTGTCTCTTTACTTTGTGATACTTTCTTTGGAGTTTTTATTTATGTGGAGAAATAGTAGTTTCCAACGCTTACGTAATAATTTAAAATCTATCCAAAATGTTTGTAATAAAACAGATAGAGAAAGTAAAATATAGATTTCACTTTTATTTTAATAAAAAGAAAAAACAATGGCGAGTTACACTCACGCATTTTTCGGAAGCTAAAGCAAAAAGGGTGTGTTGCCACACTTGAAAATATGCTTTAAAGCACATTAATGTTCCACCTATAAAAACAAGAAAAACCAAAATATTTAATTATTCTAAATCATCAACTCGTTATAAATCACTGCAATTAATTTATAATATTTTAGAATATCAAAATGTATGTTCACAATGTACTGAACAAAAACAAAAATGCAATACTTTATCTAAAAAAAAACCGGCCAAGTACGTGTCGGACTTCGCATAGTTAAGGTTCCGTATCAAACAAGGTAATTATCAAAAAAAAATCTGATTTATCAATATATTGGTATTTGTTAGTAAAATATACGTAATAGTAACCTTTATCACCAAATTTCAATTTCATAGGTCAATGGGAAGTTAAAAAATTCTTCGGAACAAAATTTTGTGTAACTCCGTTTGGACCCTTTGAGTACGGAACCCTAAAAAAGGTTATCAAACAACAGCAAAAATTGGCAACTAATTTTAAATTCGTTAATGTATAAGACTAGGCAAAGAGAGAGAGAGTTAAATTGCTTGTAGGGTGATTTATAGAATTGCTAATTTATTAAATTTCTTTCAATAATACTCGTAAAAAGCTACAATATTACTAAATGTCATAGCATAATCAGCCTTATAATGTTCTCACTGCTGGAGGAGCTCATGGCTAAAGTAATAACAGCCGCACGGGCCGATCCATCGGGTTAAGCTACGCTTGCCGGGGTTAGTCAATGGATGGGTGACCATCTTTACATACCGAGACTCCTCCGTGCCTCGGAAAGTACGTTAAGCCGTTGGTCCCGGCCGTCAATCGTGGATCTTTGACAGTTGTTACGGTTTGTCAGAAGCCCGAAAGTCTGACATCCAGTCTTACCAAGGGGTATTGTATTATCATCCGGTATGTGGTATTCAGCATCCGGTTAGACTGGAAGCCAACCCCAAGATAGTTGGGAAAAGGCACGGGCAGATTGAATGTTCTCACTACTGGGACTGAGGACTCCTCTCCAGGCTAAGGAATGGGCCGTAATCCACCACATGGGCCAAGTTCGGGTACTTTCCTTCACCGTTTTGAGAGCAGTGGTGATGAAATAATTGCACAAAGTAAGGCACCTGTCTGGGTTTGAACCCACGAACTGCAACTCGTAAGTCGAGGTCGTTACCACTTCGCCACCACTGTTCTCACATTCAGAAGAGCAATGGTGGCCCAGCTGCCTATGACTTGGTTACAGGCATACTCAAGGAACAAGGGTGGGTTGTCAGTAAAAGTCTGACACGCCCTCCCGCTCCACCCAGAGCGAGAGAAGTCATTGGATGATTTCCAACCCCCACAAAAAAGGCATACTTCTTATCTCGAAGAAATAGACGAGTCCTGTGGTCGGAGCCACGGTAAAAACTAGTGTTAAAATATTTCACTTAAGAAACTTGTAAGCCTTAGACGGTCTCTTGAGCCCCAAATTTTACTCCTCGAACCAACAACTAACGCTGCCATTAATTCAGAAAAGTTAATAACTCTGAAAGCACGTCTAGAACTTGTATAACTAAGAGAACTTTACAGGGTGCAAACTTGTAACGCTTTCTCGGCAATTTAAGTTGTCCAAGTCATTCGCAGCTAAGATTACATCTTCTCTGTTGCATACTAATGCATTTGAGGCCAACTTCACTTCGTACCGCAACTCAACAGAAACATGCATTCCTAATGACTCTCAATAGTAACTCAACTATAATAGCGAAGTGAGCAAGTAGTTGACACAATTACTCAAACTTTTACTCAACCCGAGAGATGAATCAATTCGATTTCCCTACAGAGTTGAGTATTTGAAACCAGGCATGTTATAGAGCCGTGCGTGTCCGCTGCATTGTTTATTATATTTATTAATTACTCATATTTTACTTTCATAATTCTTTAAAAATGTAATATCCTTATCTAAAACTATACAAAAATAGCGGATAATCTACGAGTATACTAATATTATAAAGAGGTGAAGTTTGTGAGTTTGTAGTTGTTTGTTATCTCCGGATCTACTGAACCGATTTTGAAAATTATTTTACCAATAGAAAGTCACGTTATTTGTAAGTATCATTGGTTATAAATTTTTGAAATCGACGCGGACGAAGTCGCGGATGGAGTGCTATTCGAAATTATTTCATATCCGTATCCAGATCCGAAATTTCATACCCATAACATCCCTATTTGAAACCACTGAGACTGTTCAGTTATTCAATGTGTTCGTCTTTATCGGCGTTTACTAGAACTGCTTCTATTTAGGCGTGTTTTATTCGCGTAGAGTACGAAATAAAAGTAATGACTTGGGTAAAGTGCTGTTTCTGGCTGATGTATGGCCGGGTCGCTTATGAGCGCGGTGAATCGTAGGAATGGTGCTTCTAGTATATTTTTTCTTTACTTCATGAATAAGCGGGTGCCTTTTTTCTTGGCTAATATAATAAACAGGGTTTATTGTTGTTGAGTTATTAAAACTTTTGCACAAGTAAAAAACTATTGTACAGTTCGTTAATCATCATTGGAAGTAGGTACTGATAAAATAAAAAAATCATTCACTGATAGCTACGCTATCGTTGAGTTTCTAACCCGTCGCGCGTCTAATTAGTAGACACAATAGAATTTTAATTGTTTACGGTTCATGCGCTGGGCAGTATCGGACCGCACCACCAGTACCACCGTACCACAGTGTGTCATAACGAAAGTCTATGACCAGTGCGTGTTGCCGGTCATGACATGTGGCACTGAAACGTGGTTGCTCACAATGAAAAAGCTTAAAGTCAGAAAGCTTAAAGCCGCCCAAAGGGCAATGGAGAGGGCTATGCTCGGCGTTTCTTGGCGTGATCGCAACGGGAATGATGATATCCAAAAGAGAACCAAGGTTCCCGACATAGCCCGAAGAATCGCCTAACTGAGGGGTCAGTGGCCTTAATATATTGCTCGCAGAACAGATGGTCGATGGGGCTGCAAAGTTCTGGAATGCGGTTAACGTTCCGTAAGATGCAGCATTGGAAGGCCTCACACAAGGTGGACCGATGACATGCTGAGGGTCGCGGGTAGCCGATGAATGCGAGACGCACGCAGGACCAGTCGTTGTGGCGACACTTGGGGGAGGTCTATGTCCAGCAGTGGACGTGTTTCGGCTGAAATGATGATGATGATGATGATGATGACCTTAGTACCGTATTGTTGCTGGGATTAATTACAGAAATAATAACGGATCTTGTTGTGTGGCCTCGAGAATATAGCCGAAAGATAAATCTAGTCGTTGACATGGACAAGCATTTAAGCATATTTGAGTGTGAGCGCTAGCATGTGGCGGATTATTTAATTTTATGATTATATTTTGGACGATATATCTTTATTTTTCTGTTTTACATACGTTACATATTATTGTTAAATATGTTAAGATTGTTGCATATATATAATTATATAGATTCAAGTCCTTCAAACTTAACAGACAGATGTGTTGCTGGCGAGTTTGTTGCGCCACTTCTTCTTCACAGCTAAAACACTAGGAAGTGGTGACGGGCGGGCGTTTTTGGGGGACTGTCTTTATGTAGAACTTTGACGTTCAAAAAGTGCTGGTTCTCAGTTCTGGCTTCCTAGTTTGAATAAATTACTTTTAATTTTGATTTTGAAGATAAATTAGGCACAGTCATCTGTTTTTTTAAAGCCCTGGCTAATTTAACTTAACTTTGACTAAGGGACAACTAAGTCGAAGTTAAATCAAAACCTTTGTGATTTGTAACAATTTCTAGGAAATACTACTCGAGTAGCATTTCGTGGAATTAGGGTAGTTGTACAACCCGATTGTATTTTCGATATAATTTATTCACAAAAGCTCAATGCCTTCCTTTGACTTCGTATTGAAAGAAAAGTTTCAGCATTTATAGACTAGACTAGAAGAAATGTCTTTTTCACTTCACATAAAATCTTTATTTAATTTTAAAACTTACTTTTATCTATTGAGCTTTGCCAACAGCTTTTGTATACAATATCTGAGGTAACAAACAACATTCCCAACAACAACAACAATGAAGGACTAAATAGAATTTTTGTCATCTACACTAGATGACAAAAAAATCTATTTAGTACTTCAGTTAGATTACTAAAAAATATTAGACACGTATTTTTCTATTTTCACGTAAACAAAATTTTGATGCGTTTTATCATTGTATTTTTTTTATTAAGGCGCAGTTACGACTTTTAATGATTTTAATTGAACATCACGTCTAAATGACTCGTTTTATTTCTTTAAAAAAAATATATGTTACTTTAAGCAATTACCGTCGTAATTTGATCTGAGAATATTTGAAATTATGTTTTTATAACATAGTGTAATTAATTTGTAAAGTTATGTCCAACGCGGATAAAAAATTGAGAATCACGCAATAACTATTATGCGTATTTTTATGAATCTTTCACCATTTTAAAGATCATTTTAGTATACGTGTTTTAGTATAATACCTGTTGTTTTATGTATAATTAATGAATAATGCGTCTTATTTCGGACAGCGCTCCTTGATCCCGTCCTATTACTGGGTGGGCGTACGACGCGTTACGTGAGCTGAGCGCAGAACACGCAAGCTAACCACTCAAGGTCGTTGGCAGCTAATAGCGCCTTAATTTAGTAAAGCAAAACATTCGTATCTAATATTTTTTGATAATCCCATCCTTATTGACCTTAAATTTACATAATCGCCATTTACAGTTTATACTGCATTTACAGAAATAAGTAATTATAACACAGATAAGAACAAAAATTAAAACGATAAGGACTCTAGAATTTAGATACGGCAACTAACTATTGTTTTTTATCCACTATATCACTGTCTCGCCAACAAATAATTAAAGAATAATAAAAAATAACGACACCACCGTAAACCAAGAAACTATGAGCGTCTTAAGCAATTTATTGCAATAACTCCTCGAGTTCCCTCTGACACGCCAAATGCTCGTTAAAGCCGAGGGGGGCGGTGTCGGCCCATTGTCCGACACTCGACACCGCTCGACACCCGCTCTCGGCGCTCTCAGACGCCGTCCTCGAGCTGCGAAGGAGCTGACTGCGGAGGCCCTTGTTGATCAAATATAGAGATGTGAATGTTTGTGTAGCTGTATGAATATTTTTGTGTTTGAGAGCCCTTTTCTGACGTAACAAATCTTCGAATTGAAAATGTATATAAGTGGCAAACAAAATACGAGTTCATTTAGGCAAGCTTAGGTTAAGGTCGGAGTAAATACCAACCAAGCTTAGATTACCAAGAACTTAAATTTACGAAGTATTTTGAGCTTCGAAAATGCGTGTCATAGGAACTGAACTCATTTTACACAAACACAAATAAGTTATGTATATTAGCAATAAGACTGACATTATTCTTGTAGTGAGGTAGAATTATTTGTTTGTCTGTATGAGGTAGGTAATCTCTGAAAGTGCTGATTCGATTACGAGAATTCATTGAAAACTGACGCTGAGTTTTTATTTCAAAATCTGTCGAGGGAAAAACATCTCCAATAAGGTAGTCTGGCCTTAAGTTTCTGGAATGTACACGTGCCGAAAAAGCAGTTGAATTATTTGTTTGTCCGTATGAGGTTGGTAATCTTCGAAAGTGCTGATGCGGTAACGAAAATTCTTAAAAAACTGACGCTGAGTCTTTAATTCAAAAACTTTCTTGGGAATAACATTTCCAAGTAATAGCTTTAATATTCTAGAATCTACACGCACTGAAAAATGCTTGTTTTTCTCTCTGTAAGAAAAAAACTTTTCCACAGCAATAGTCCAACCGCATTCTTATTACACAGAACAAGTGGCCCGACAATTAATCATTCCCTCCCCAAAAGACACAAAAAATACACTAATTACTGAAACCTAACTTGTCAAGTTGTCGAGCCTTCGGGCGGTACCTTAAGCACTAATTAAAAGTCATTAAAATTCTCTAAGTGTAATCACAAGTTGTTCCGAGGGCCTGATGACGGTGCATGAACGGGAATACCTCGTGTGCCTCAAGTTTTACAATTAGAATACTTTCGTGAGTTCTCGTGAACGTTGTTTTTGTACCTGGTGTTCGCACTAGGTTTTTGTGTAGGTTCTGTTGGTAGAACCGTTTTTAACCGACTTCCAAAAAGAGGAGGTTCTCAATTCATCTGTATGTTTTTTTTTTGTTGTATGTATGTTACCCGATTTCTCCGCCAGTTGTGAACCAATTTTCAAAATTCTTTTTTCATCTGAAAGAATATACTCCCGAGGTGGTCCCATATAAATTTTATCGAAATTGCTTTAGCGCTTTTTGAGAAACTAAACAGAAACGGAAAATACGTGTACCTCGATGACGTTCTGGTGTTCTCCAAATGTTTAAATTCCACGTTCCATTATATTGGGGTTTTTAGTTCTGGGGTATAACAACTAAAAAGTGAAAAATAAAAAACTTTTTTACAAAAAAAAACAACCGACTTCAAAAAAAAAAAATACACTAAAAATTTATAAATAACTTTAATTTCGGAAGTCGGTGTCAAATAACGAAGAAGTAAAAATACAAACACCAACTTCCGAAATTAAAGTTATTTATAAATTTTTTGTGTATTTTTTTTTGTAAAAATGTTTTTTTTACTGAAATATGCCTATACATAAATATAAAATATTAATTTTTCTAGGTTTTTGTTTCGTTAAACAAAATCTTATATACCTATATATTCAGAAAGCAATTCTTACATAAGTGCAAAAAAATATTTCTAAAAATGTCCGTGTTTAGTTTTTTTTTTTGGGGTGGTGGGAAATCATCCTATGACTTCTGCCGCTCTGGGTGGATCGGGAGGACGTGTCAGACTTTTACTGACTAAAACCCACCTCTGGGCCTGTCTCGACATAGTTAACGATCGCGTAATGACCGAATTCCTTCGCTAAGAAATTAATGTTGCAATGAGGCTAACTTTTATGTCCTTTAATATTTTGATAAGTTAATTTAATTGTAACAAGCGGTAAAAGTTGTTCATTAAAATTTAAATAAATTATAAGTTTTCATGAAAAATAGTTTTTGCAACCTAAAATATACGTTATCTCTGTACATTTTTCAAGAAAATCAATTATTTTTTCAGGTTATGATCAAAAAATTTTCCCTCATGACGAGGGAGTTTTTTAGCGGCTAGTAATTGAGCGATCGGTAGCTAACGTAAGTTTCGCTATCAATGTCGAGACTGCAGCCTGTCGGCCCCGGGGGGCTGAGACAAATTACTTTTCTGTTAGCGTTCACGCTAACGCTTAGAAAAAAAATTATGGCAATGACATTACCTGCGGAGAGAATTGTCACGTGACTCACGTCCAGTAATTTCATTGCCATACATTTTGTACTAAGCGTCAGCGTGAACGCAGACAGAAAAGTAATTTTTCTCAAGCAACTGTTTCTTCAGTTGCCTGTGTGGGCCGCGGTAACTCTATTTCAAAACCCGCAACCCCAGAAAGCCACAATAGACAGTCTTGAAGTTGTAAAACTTAAAAATAATTAGATTCGTGTAATGGAGGGTTATTTTTGCAAGATGACAGATGCATTGATATTGATATATAAATATATATATATATATATAACAAACATGTGCATTCATACATTGCCTTTGACGTTTTTTTCCAACTTCATCTGGAGCGAGTCTAACTTATTAAACTAAATTTATTGGAAAAAGAACTAATATAAATACCTAATCATGTCTCGAGGAGTTAAAGGGACCAGAGTCAAGTTTAAATGCTTTAAGCATAAGAATGAAGACGCTGTAAGTACTACTTTGGGAATTTTCTGTAGTGACGCTAAGTTTTAAGCGTGGTATTGGTGGTTCTCGCCGAATTTCTTTTTTGTTGACAGGGTTCCTAGGTTATACTTAAGATCTTATACAAAAACTAGGAAACCTTATTAGAAAATGGTCTGATCTTGACCACACTATATATGGAATAAAAATTGGAAGAACAATGCGGTCTTAGCAGAGGGTTCTGAACACAGATGTCCACGTGTCCAAGGATGATCAGGATTGTATGGCCACAGCTGCGATATTGCTTGTGGAATCTTCTCTCTGGACCTTGATCATTAATCTTCGTATGATGGGTAATAATTGTTCTCCATCAATTGTAAGTGCTACATACAATTTTCTATAGGACTATCATGAAACCAAATCTAATGTCACAGTTTTCTTAATAAATGTGAGAAGTGAAGACCTACTTAATGAATAATTATTTGCTTCAAACATTCCTCATGGAATGAACCTGTAGATTGGCAAATAGGGTCTACATGTAGAAATCAAACTCTGACGCTAGCCGGTGAGAAGAAAAATTTACCTTTACAAAGTAAGTAAGTAAGTAATCATTTTTTTCACAAAAAGATTAGCCTTTAAGTAACATTAGTGTTGAAATTACATGACAGTGGCAATTTTACATAAATAAGACCCTTGTCCTTCAAACTAGGATATCATCCTGTATCAGAACAGTGTAAGTACTTTTAATGGGTTGATAAGATCCTTAATTTCTGAAGTCGGTGTTCCTGGGTTTCTGTCTTCGTTTTTTGACACCGACTTCCAAAATTAAAGTTATTTTGCACTTTTTTTGGAAGTAGGTTTTATTTTTTTGTAAAATAAGTTTTTTATTTTTCACTTTTTAGTTGTGGTTCCTCATTAAACTATGTTAACAATTCATAAACATACGATAGCAGCAATCGCGGTTGATTTGCTGTCAATTATTTAAGAGTTCCGAGGGAACAAACCCCTTTCAAACAAAAAAAAAGAATTTTGCAAATCCGTCAATAGATGACAGAGTTTTGCCCGAACATATATATAATAAAAAAATAATAAAAAAAATACAAACATCCGAATTGATAACCTCCTTCGTTTTGAATTCGGTCACTCATTCTGATGTTAACTATACAATGTTAACTGAGTAGATTTCTGTATAAAGTTTTTATGAACATATCAACGATTGGTCCTTTTTTTCTTTTTTGGTTCTTATCAAAAACACTCGCTACGGAACTTCCTACTACATATTATAAATGTGAATTTTTTTATGAATGTGTGAACCTCAATCACGCCAGATCGGCTGAACAGATTTGGATGATATTTGGCACAAAGATCTGGAATAGCACACCATTCTCCTGCCCTTATCCCAATTTATTTGGGGTCGGCGCAACATGTCTTTTTCTTCCATACTCCTCTACTAGTCGTCATCTCTGTAGTCACCCCCTTTTACCCATATCCTCTTTCACACAGTCCAACCATCGTTTCTTTGGCCTTCCCCTACTCTTATAGCCATCCACATCCATACACAAGACTTTCCTCACGACATTTTCTTCATTCCTCCTCATCACATGCCCATACCACGACAACCGATTTCCACACATCTTTTCAGTCATGGTGACATGGAGAGAGCGACTGTCGCAACCCAGCGCTGGGCACGCCACCATCGCGGCGGTAGTGCCCCTCTTTGAGGAGTGGCTGGAGAGGCGCCGTGGCACCCTCACCTTCCGCCTGACGCAGGTCCTCACCGGACATGGCTGTTTCGGGAGGTACCTGTGTCGGATCAAGGCGGAGGTGACCCCTAGGTGTTTCCACTGCGAGGATCACCCAGAGGACACGGTGGAGCATACGGTGGAGGTTTGCCCCGCTTCGGCAGAGCACCGCCGTGTCCTCTTGGATGCGATAGGCGGCAGCGACCTCTCGCGCCGTGCCCTGGTTCAGGCCATGGTACGGAGCGAGAGGGAGTGGGGAGCCGTCTCCTCCTTCTGCGAAGCAGTAATGCTCGCGGAGAGGGAGGCGGCACACGTTAGGGAGACTCAACGACATTTTCTTCATTCCTCCGCATCACATGCCCATACCACGACAACCGATTTCCACACAACTTTTCAGTCAGCGGTGCCACTTTCAGACTTCCACACTATAAATTATAACTTATGTATATAAGAATACATAAGTTATAATTTATAGTGTGGAGAAGTTTTTATTCCACGCGGGTGAAGACGCTGGCGAAACCTAGTTTTCTATAATTTTGGGCTCATTCTGCTCAGTTTTTCTAGGAACTGAAACTGCTGTCTGTTTTTGGCTTTCTCTGAAATCGTGATTCAGACTGTACTAATGAAGACAGAACTGCATGGAGAGTTCCAAACCAAAATCGTTTGTACAGGGTTTCATCGCCTTAATACGTTAATACGTCTTGAACGACATAGATGGCGCTAGTATAGTAGTTGGATTGGAAAATATACATCTCTCGTTAAAGAACATTATCTTGTTTTTTGCTAGTTACAATATTACTTAATTTTAACACAAATTCTCCTACGACATTACAAACCTTATAAAGCAAAGCTCGTAATAACTAGGATTCGAACTCGGTGGCATAAAATTTACCGATACCATAGCCACTGGACTATTGCGTCATTACGCAATGAGTTGAAATTATCCTACTCTTTATTATATCGAAGTTGTTTAGCGACTTTAACCTGTATCATAAATCTCAAAAAAATTGAGGGTAGTTTAATATTGACTGTATAAAAATTAAATCTTTTTGTTCAATCATAACGTTCTTTACTATCTTTGAGTGAGTTCAGTTACGATTGCATTTAACAATTTTTTAATATTTATCTTTACCATGAGTTCGCGTTCTAATATTGATATGGCTACGAGGGCCCAAATAATAGCATTGCATAATCAAGGCCTAAATTATTCTGAAATTTCGAGAGAAACTGGCTTAAACGTAAGTAATGTTTTAAAATCACTGTTCGTTATTTATTTTATTATCCATGGTTATCGATACACGAAAATAATAAATAATATATTTCCCTTATAGGTAAAGACTGTCACTTTATGGATAAAGCGGTTTCAAGAAGAGGGTTCGTTGGAACACCGCAGTAGATCTGGCAGAAGACGCCATATTGACTCAGACCAGCGTCAACTTATGGTGCAAGGTTATGAGGAAAATGGCTTTACACCAACAAGATATTACGCAGAGTTGTTTGATACAACTTTGCGGACGGTGTATCGTGCTCTTCATAGTGAAGGTCTGCATTATCGTCGACATGCTATTAAGCCATTGCTAACCGAAGCTAATAAAAGAGCACGATTGGAGTTCGCTTTGAAATACAGACATTTCGACTGGAGCAACGTTATCTTCAGTGATGAAAAGACTTTCAAGTCTAGCCAGCACGGGCGAGTTAGGTTGTGGCGTAGGAATAATACGCGTTATGATAGTGATCACGTTGTGCCTAACTCTGAATCCGGTCGTATAACAGTGAACATTTGGGGATGGATGACAGCTGCAGGACCAGGAGAACTTACTGTAATACCCAGTCGTGCAAACAGTGTTAACTACTTAGATGTGCTGAATGACGTCATGTTGCCCACTGTGCGGAATGTTTTTCCTGTAGAAGACATGCCAGTAATAACGTTCGTGAAGGACAATTGTCCTATACACCGTTCCATAATTGTGCAAGAGTGGTTTAGCCAGCAATCGGACATACGAATTATTCCTTGGTCTGCGAGATCGCCAGATTTAAACCCCATTGAAAATTTATGGGGCGTTATGGTTCAAAAGTGGGACAATAGGAACGAAAGGACTAAGGAAGCACTGAGTACTCACTGCATGGAGGTATGGGATTCTATACGGGGTCACAATTTATGTGAAAAATTAATAGACTCCATGGGTTCGCGGTTGCAAGCTGTAATCGATCAAAATGGCGGATACACGAAATATTAAAGAATATAAAGTGTTGACTATTGAATTGAGTAATAATGATTGAGTAAAAATGAAAAGACCGGGGTAGCTATAATTTATATGATAAATTACAGTAATCAAACTTGGTGTAAGTTGGATAAATTTATACATTACTTTATAACAACAAAATGTTATTACACTAATGATTTTGATTTCTTATATAATATAAGAAATTAAAATAAAAACAATATAAATATAGATTCCTTTCCAACATAATAAATTATTTATTTATTATTATAAACAACTCGGTCCCAAAATGACAGCTATAACCCGGTCTTACAATTGTTATTGATTTTAGGTTTAGCTTCAATTTCTTCCTCCTTCTGGAACGAATACTTAAGCTATGAACCTTAGTCATAACATAATGCACAAATCAATCATTATAGTCAATACCACTAAACATAATTATGCAAAACGTAAATTTTTTATAATTTATGAGTAGGTAAAATATTTACAGAACTAAGGTTGCATATATAGTGAAAGTTATTATAACATAATGTAAATAAAACTAAATAATAGAAGAATAGCACAACACAGTTTTGATTTAGAATACTTATAATATCTATTATACAGTTTTACTTTGTTAAGGTCTTCTATTTTGTAATAGAGTTATTCAGTTATAAATTTTACTTGTATTTCTCCTTAACAAGTGAATTAAATCATTGTTAATTGGATGTAAAACTGCTAGGTTAGGTTATACATTCTATAAGAAAGAAAGACATAAATTGTATTCTTCTTTGAGAATTAAATGTCTTAAACTATAATCAATAAAATAGTTTCATTTCTTATCCTTTACGAGAATTAAACTTAGTAAATCTTAAGCTGTTAAAAAAATATATCTAAATCTTCTACATAAATGTTTTTTACTAATAATACTAATACTTACCACCAATTATGAAAGTAATTTTATATAATATATCCTGTGAAGCCCCATGGCAAAATCCGGGTTGTCAAATTAAACCCCGAGGACAACCCGGGTTGACAGCCGATTTTTTTTATTTTTTATTCTCTTTAATTTTTTTTTTTTTGGTCCTACTCACCGGTGAGTTTCGGGGCTTTAGCGGATATATTTATATAATGTTATATATAGTAGTATATGTATACTTGTATATTATCCCTATATTCATTTATACATCTTATACCTCATATTTTTTATATTATTTATAACAAAAAATAAAATAAAAACGTTTAAAAATACAAAGAATAGAATATAAATTATATATTAGAATAATTAAATTTAAAAAAAGTCGACAGAGAGCTGGGTTGCGAACCGGTGCCCTGTTGAACGATCTATGTTATTCTGCCATGCTTATCCACCTGAGATACTGACTATTTATTCTGGAACGTGAAAATAAGAGCTACTTTGTGAATGTAGGGATTTTTATTATTTGTGATCGACGCCATCTGTAGTCGAATTAACCGATATAGTACCAATTGGCTTATTTAGTTTGGTTTAGATGGCGCTGTATTAAGTACTCGGAAATAAGAAAATATAGTAATTTTTGTTTATTTGAATATAAATATATTATTATTACTTAGTAATTATTTTAGGTATTAAAAACCTTATTATCTGCCTCTGCATAATAAGGTTTATAAGCTTTGCAGTGTTATTTTCATGATTGAACAGCGCCATCTAGTCGTCTCATGAAAGTCATGATACGTAATGCAAAACCTCACAGTCAAAAGTCGACCTTAGGCTCTCCATGCACCTTTGTCATCAATATTACATGTTAATCTTTACAATATAAGTTTTGGAATTCGTCCTCCAGTTTAGAGTCCCTTCATAAAATCTTATTTCTGTTTCGTTGCACACACTAAGTAGAAATATGTTTTTTATGACTTCCTGGTAGTTCTTTGTCGAACTTTACAGAATTGTGTAAAGGAATTTTCTGTTATTCGCATTAACTACGCACGAGTGGCTATTTTGCTTTGCTCGTGTGCTTTGAGAGTTAATTGTGAGTTGACTTGATAAAAGTTCGCATTCGTAGGTATACGACAAAGCCTCGGGAAATCGTACACGTGCATATTTTTGCATTGTTAATTTATAAAGCTTTTCATGTTAGCCTTGTATGTCGAGCATACAAGGCTAACATGCAAAGCTTTATAAATTAACCTTAAATCCTTGGATTTAAGGGTGGTTTGATGGATTTGGTAACAAATCAGAAAATTTTTTAGTAAATACTTCTTTATCTAGAGCCTAAGATTTGATTGATCATTTTAACTAAAAACTTTTTTATAAAAAAATAACCGACTTCCAATAAATAAAATACACTAACAATTGCAAAATAAAGTAGGTGTTTGTATTTTGTTTCTTCGTTATTTGACATCAACTTCCAAAATTAAGTTATTTTGCAAAATTTGTGTTTGTTTTGTTTTTTGGAAGTCGGTTGCATTTTTTATTAAAAAGTTTTTTTTTTATATTTTACGTTTTAGTTGTTGTGTCCCAGAACTAAAACTCAATGATAAAATAATGCCCGAATAAAAATAATTGGAGAAGACTAAAACGTAACCTTATCACCTGTGTATACATATTTATTTTTATGTTGATTTATTCAAAAATTGTTTAATGAATTTCGATAAAAAATATACTGGACCATCTCTGAAGTATATGACATACCAAACAAAAAAAAGAATCATCAAAATCTATTCACAAGTGGCGGAGAAATCGCGTAACAAATATACAAAAAAAAACCATACTAATGAATTGAGAACCTCCTCCTTTTGGAAAACGTTTTAAACTAAACTTGTTTGCTAACATGTTTGTTATATTTCACTGATGGAAAGCTCTTATTGAAGATAGGTTCTGTAATAGGAATGACGACAGGGTTAAATAATAATTATAATATTTATTCCGTAATTTAGATTATTAGATAAGTTTATAGTTAAAAAAACATTTTTTTAAACAAGCTTTTATACCGGCTATCTCAAATTAAATGTGCTCGGTGGGGTTATGTTGTTTTATCACATAGATGCAGTGGCCACCTTCCAGCTTCATCATCAGACGCTGGATATTGTCTAGACGTAAAATTCTTCTCAAGACAAATCAATCGAGCCCAGACTCGACGGGTTTATCTTGTTTAGTTCAGAAGTTCTTATGGCCATCTTCCGTCTCCATCATCAGACCAGCTTTATGGTACCATGTCATTTTATTGTCACCGAAAATACATATATACACCAAATTTGAGTCCAATCGGACATCGGAAAGTGGGTCTAATTTGAGTTGCAAGATTAAACCCTAACAAACATACTCCTATTTACATACGTACATACATACATTGCAAACTAAAAATAATAAAAACTTGTAAGAATATTGCTCATGTAATTTTTTCTTTATCAAATGTAAAATTACAAAGATACAACGCATCAAAGTTCAGGAGTGGGGACTTGTTACGTCACTTTTAAGTTAAAAGTAGTACAATTTTAACTTAAGTGTGACGTCATCCGAAATTTCAACCCACTGTATCGTCTTAATTTTTTGTTAAAGTGCCAAAAGTAAAAATACATGTCCAATATTTTTTGGTCATCTAACTGACGGACTTATAAGATTTTTTTGGTCATCAACTCTATAACGACTGCATACCGGAAGAGGCAACATCAGAAGGCCTACCACAAGATGGACCAATGACCTGGTGAATGAGGTGGTTGCGAGACGCACAGTACCGTTCGTTGTGGCAACACTTGCGAGAGATCTATGTCCAGAAGCAGGTCGTTTTTTGGCGTAGATAATAATAATAATAATTTATTTTTCTCACCACAATACATATTAAATACATTGTTTCTAGGCAACAAGTGGATACAGTAAGTATACTGTGGGAGACTGGTGCCCAAACTAGGCTTTGGGCCTCCAGAGGACACGGTGGAGCATACGGTGGAGGTTTGCCCCGCTTGGGTAGAGCACCGCCGTGTCCTCTTGGATGCGATAGGCGGCAGCGACCTCTCGCGCCCTGCCCTGGTTCAGGCCATGGTACGGAGCGAGAGGGAGTGGGGAGCCGTCTCCTCCTTCTGCGAAGCAGTAATGCTCGCGAAGAGGGAGGCGGCATACGTTAGGGAGACTCAACAACAGCAGAGTCGCCCTAGCGCCCTCAGCCGCAGCCGCCGCAGGAGACGCCAGGGGCTGCGAGACGATCTCCGGCCACCGTAGACCCGGGCCTGCGGACGGCGAGTAGTGGGTAACTCGCCGTCCGATCAGCACCAGGCCCGAGAGTCGACGGCGCGTAGTGTTCCACGCGCGCCTCAGAGAGTTGTCAGCGAAAGGACGCGGCCTGCCACGGCCAATGCCTGCCCGGGGGTTGAAGATAAATTCGAAAGAGTTATCTCGCCCCTGGGCATGTGGGGCAGGGAGGAACAGGGGTGGGCTTTAGTCAGTAAGAGTCTGACACGCCCTTCCGCTCCACCCAAGAGCGGAAGAAGTCATAAGATGATTTCCCACCCTCCAAAAAAAAAAAAAACTAGGCTTTGGGCCTGTGTTTCAGGACACCAGTTCCCCACCCTTTAGGTTATTTAGCATTCAAAGCTTAGCAAGCAGTGGTAGCAAATCCTTTAACAATTAAACATGTGATTTCTATATCTGTATGTTTGGTTAGTATTGTGTGGGAATGAAGGAAAGAAAAAGTGTGAGTGTGTTTTTGTGTAGCGAGTGAGAATGTAGAATTTTCTGTTGCCTGGACATTTTAAATATTGGTGAATATAATACTATAATTAATTTAATAAAATTAATTTATAATATCATGAACTACACAGAGACTGCTAATTTTTCTTCAGTTTCAAGGTAGATGATGATGATGATGAGAAAGCTTACACTTCAGATGCTTTTATTCCAGAAAATGCACGGTTCCTACCAAACAGGCCGCGGAAGCAAAGCCGCGGGCAATTACGTAGTCACATTACAGTTTTTCTTGGGTCATAATTAAAACAGGATTTAAAATAAAAATTAAATGTGGCGTCCAAACAAAAAAAGGGTCCAGTTCTCGGCATTTAGTTTCCAAGATATACGCAGTTTTGTAAAGTGTATGTGCATATATTAGAAGCAACAAGACATATGTAACCAGGATTTTTGTAATACGAGTATATAACATGGTTAAAAAGAGTGTCCATGGAGTTTCTTGCACGTTCTTCTCCATAGAGTTCTACGCCTTGGAATGTGCAATTAGCTTCATCTTTCTGACTGACCGACTTATTGACAATTCAAAAATGCCTGTAAATGGTTTATTTGAAATAAATAAATTAAATTTTGAATTTTGATCTGCTTCAACGCCTGCAAATGCTAGAAGTCGGTAGTATTTTTTTTGTAAAGAAGTTTTTATTTTTATCTTTTTCGTTGTTGTTTAGCATAACTAAAACTAAATAGCCAAGTTACGCCCGAATTGATAGTCTCAATAAATAATATGAGAACATCATCAATATAGTCCAAGTCAATTAAATATGCATTATAAAGGATAACTCAAAAACTACTAGTCTGATCTTGATCAAATTTAAATAAGACCATATGAGAAGCACCAGCTTTCAAATAAATAAAAAGGAATCATCACAATCAGTTAACCTAGAAAAAGGTCTGAGGTAACACATAAAAAAATTCAGTCCAATTGAGAACCTCCTCTTTTTTTTGAAGACAGTTGAAAATTATAATTCTAGTTGAATCTATCCTTGATCAAGTTATCAGAAACCTTATAACTGAAAAGAAAAACTTGTAACTGACCCCGTTAACTCGCTAGCTGCACAAAAGTGCGACAAAGTCAGCGCAACAATAGTATCGTCACGCACGAGTAGCTTAGCGACACGTGCCGCCTTCACTGGCAGATACGCGCTTGTGTCATTGTAGAAAAGAAAGAGACTGTTGAACGAGGTTCAAACAAAATATCTATCTATCTATCAGATCTGAAACTCAGGTTTGAATTAACACTGTAATTCCGATTGATTTTAGTTTTAGTGTTTTTAGGGTTCTGAAAGTCCGAGTGAAAAAATCACTCGTGTGTCTGTCTGTCTATCTATCTGTCTGTCTGTACGTCTGTCACAGCCAGTTTGCTCCGTATGTGCTGAACCAATATAGTTGAAATTTGGTACACACATGAATAAATATAAACTAAATAAATTAATTTGGAATATAGGGGTCACTTTTGGGGTGAAAATCGAAAAATTCAATAACAAAGTTTTTGAAACTGTGCCGTGAGATAAATCAAATGAAAGGGCACATTGTGAGGGCCTTGAATATTTTTTTTTATAATTTTAAAATATGCAGTTTTAAAGTTATTTAAGAAAATGTGAAAAATGACCGACCCCTTATCTCCGAAACCTCCGGGCCTAAAATTTAGAAAAAAATACAGGGAGTAGTTATTTACTTATAGATTACAGGTAAACCTATAAGGAGGAAGTAGTTAAAAAGAAACCTGAAAAAAACCCTTTGCGCGCAAGTCCGACTCGCTCTAGGCCGGTCTTTTTTGTCTGTTTGTTACGCGATTTCTCTGTCACTTGTTAATAGATTTTGACGATTATTTTTTTGTTTGGTAAGTCATACTTCAGAGTTGGTCCCATATAAATCTTATAGAAATTGATAAGCACTTTTTTAAAAATTCATTCCAAATATATGTATACACAGATGACGTTTTGCTTGTCTGTTCAAATTCCATGTTATTGGGGTTGTCCATTCGGGCATAACTTTATTATTTAGTTTTAGTTCTGGGGTACAACAACTAAAAAGTAAAAAATAATAAACTTTTTTATAATAATACAATCGTCTTTCAAAAAAGAAAATACACAAAAATTGCGAAATCATTTTAATTTCGGAAGTCGGTGTCAAATAACGAAGAAACAAAATGCAAACACCGACTTCCACTATAATTTTACTGTATCGGAAAAGACTTTAGGCACTATAACTGTATAGGAAATCTTACAACTGTAGACTAAATGTACATTTTTTATAAACCATAAATAATATTTTAAAATAAAATATTCTAAAATAATAAATGTTTTGGGAACTCATTCATTGTTCGTACAGCTAAGGAGTGGTATTCCCCGCCGGAGTCTGTGTTTCCTGATAACTACTACTAGTCTTTAAGTCAGGAGTGAATAGGCTATTTCTAGGCAAGCGTGCTTTGTCGTCGACTAAATCATCGCTTACCATCAGGTGAGATAGTGGACCACCTCGAAAAAAAATCTACTGTTCCCATTGACTTAACATTTCAGTGTCTAGCGGCACACCGGTGTGCCAGTGGGGAAATTCCGTTTGCCTTGCCAAAACCCCTATGTACGCGTTGTAAACCGCTATTATTACTATTACCCAAGGTTTTTAGACCTGTGGCAAGATTTACATACCCGGAACATGACAGAGTCTGTAGTTACACGATGGCCGACTCTCAACGGGGCTTGACAGATGTTGACATTTGACGCGTGCAGGGCCTGAGGGCGCAGTTAAATGACTTCTTATGATTTTTAATTGAACATCGCGTCAAAACGACTAGGTAGTCTTATTTCTTTAAAAAAAGAATTATACTACTTTAGACAACTTTTTTCGTAATTTGATATGTCAATATTTGAAATTATATTTTAGAACAAAGTGTAATTAATTTGTAAAATTATGTCTAACGCGGATAAAAATTAAGAATCACGCAAAAACAATTAAGCGTATTTTTATATAAACTTCATCCTTTTAAAGATATTTTAATTATTTATCTTTTAGTATACGTGGTTTAGTATAATAGTTGTTGTTTTATGAGTAATATATTAATAATGCGTCTAATTTCGGCAAGCGCTCCTTGATGGGCGAGTCCTATTATTGGGTGAACGTACGACGCGTTAATGAGCTCTCTCTCTCTACACAAAATTTAAATAATGAAATTGTATTTGTTTATTCTATGGCATGGTAGTAACGTCTATTATAGTTACTAATTAAGTTGATGACATTGGTAAGCTGGTAGATTACATAATATTATAATTGCGGTCAATTAAACCGCGGTTGGTATGTGAACGTATTAGGTCGGCGACCACATATTACACCAAATGTGATTTGCTGTAATGTGGTCGACGTAAATTGTTTTGTTGGAACATGCTGTGTGAACTACGAAACTGAAGGTAAAAACCGGTCAAGTGCGTGTCGGACTTCGCTTATTAAGGGTTCCGTACCAAATGAGGGAATTATCAAAGAAAAAATCTGATTTGTCTATATTTTTGTATTTTTTAGTAAAATATACGTAATTATTAACGTCATCACCAAATTTCAAGTTCATGGGTCAATGGGAAGTTAAAAAAATCTTCGGAACAAAATTTTGTGAAAGATGACGGACAGACAGACGAACACGTGAGTGACAACAATAGGGCTCCGTTTGGACCCTTCGGGTACGGAACCCTAAAAAGAAAACCTGGATAAAGTCACCGTCTATCAGCAATAACGATTACACAAAAAAAAAAAATGTTTTCAAAAAACCCGACTGTAAAAACAACTAAAAAGTTCTTAACATGTTACTATTTAAGGTCACACTTCGGCTGTCAAGACAAATCTCATTAGTTGAAAATCAATACCTCATTAGTTGAAAACCAACCAGCCGTAACTACAGGATGTGCCAAAGAAATAGACTCACTTACAAACAAACATACATACATACATACTTACTTCATACATACACTCCAAAATATTACCCTCCTTTTAAAAAAATCGGGAAAAAGGCCAAAATCATATTAAAATAGAAAGGAAAAGACGTTATTATGTCTTTTTTGGAAAATACCAAGATTATATTTAAGATATTAGGAACGCCTACAAATTTGATACTGATCCAGAGTGATGAAACTTTGAGTACGAGTACTTAGCAATATCTTCATCTCTTGTTACCTAGTGCGATAGCCAGTCTATTTGAAACCATTACAGATCACATCTGCCTAAGATCTGCCAACTCAAACCATTTATCAAAATACATTTGATCTCGGAGGTTTGAAATTGCTTGAATGCTTCAAAACAAACCGTCTCGTATTCGAATCCATTTCCGAATCCTCTCGAGATGTTCCAAAACCACACGAGCTTTGTTTCGGAGAGCCACTATTGGTCTGTTGTGAAAGGGCACTTAGGTACAAGATTGATAAAGCTTACAAGCGTGTCACAAGATTGTTAACTTAGATATAGTTTAGTTGATTGGAATCAATAGCAACTACTGACTAAAGTCGGTTAAAGATGAAGGAAAATAGGTACTAAGTTCGGAATATTCGCTAGTTGATGTCCATCTGATTCGTGGCCAAAGGAATATCTCGTGGCTAAAGTAATAACAGCCGCACGGGTCGATCCATCAGGTAAAACTACACTTGCCGGGGTTGGTCCATGGATGGAAGACCATCATACATTACATTACATACCGAGACTCCTTCGTGCCTCGGAAAGCACGTTAAGCCGTTGGTCCCGGCTGTCAATCGTGGATCTTTGACAGTCGTAACGGGTTGTCAGAAGCCCGAAAGTCTGACATTCAGTCTTACCAAGGGGTATCGTATTACCCAGTAACTGGATTGTGAAGGTCAGATAGGCAGTCGCTCCATGTAAAATACTGGTATTCAGCTGCATTAGACTGGCAGCCGACCCCGAGATATTTGGGAAAAGGCTAGGCAGATTGATTGATTTTGATGTCCATTCTGATAATTTTGCTTTAGTAACTCTTATCCAAGCCAAGTAACAAATCCAAAAAAAACACTAAAAAAGCAAGAGAAAAAAAAATGGTTTATATTTTTAACCGACGAAAAAAAGGAGGAAGTTCTCAATTCGACCGTATATATATATATTTTTTTTAACCGACGAAAAAAAAGGAGGAGGTTCTCAATTGGACCGTATATATATATATATATTATTTTTTGTGTATGTTCAGCCCTCACTCCGTCATTTATGAACCGATTTTGATTATTCTTTTTTTGTTAGATAGGGTATACCTCAAGGGTGGTCCCATGTCAAGGAAGTCAGGATCTGACAATGGAATCCTGATAAAATTGAGAGAAAACCTCGAAAATTGTGGGCACGTTTAGCGTTTCTGTATGTATGTTCGGCCCTCACTTCGTTATTTATGAACCGATTTTGATAATTTTTTTTAGATAGGGTATACCTCAAGGGTGGTCCCATGTCAAGGACATCAGGATCTGATCATGGAATCCTGATTTAAATTGAGAGAGAACCTCGAAAATTGGGCACGAATATTGTTTCTGTTTACTTATCATAACTTAATCTGGTATTTGCATTTAGAAACCATCACATCATGAAACTGAACTGACTATGGAAACCATACCTTTCCTAAACAATAGAAGTTAGATATAAAAACTGGTTTTAGTGACAAATACCACTTAACATGCTTTGAAGAAAAGACGTCTTTACAATATTGGAGGTAACCTCAACTGGTCAATATCCTGGGAACTTCATGGAAGGATGGTTATATCATCAGCTCATTGGCAAAAGGAATGATGAAGAATTAGAAATTAGCCTCAGAGTGTTAAAAGATGATGCAAGCCACAAAAAATCATAAAATAAAAAAAACTTTTTAACAAAAAAATTAACCGACGAAAAAGAACTAAAAAGCAAAAAATAAACAAACCTTTTAAGTCTTGACTAATGAGCTTATTTATCTACATACAATATCAAATTTTATATAAACTAATTTTGAATCGGCGCCAAACAACAATCTGATTATTAAATATCTAAATTTTATAAGTACTTACTACAAATGAAGAAGGCTGTAAGTAGGTAATTAATCATTTTTAACCGACGAAAAAAAAGGATGAGGTTATCAATTCAGGATCTGATGATGGAATCTTGATAAAATTGAAAGAAAACCTCGAAAATTGTGAGCACTTTTAGCGTTTCTGTGCGTATGCTCAGCTCTCACTCCGTCATAAATTAACCGATCTTGATAATTCTTTTTATGTTACATAGAGTATACCTCAATGGTGGTCCCATGTCAAGGAAATCAGGATCTGATAATGGAATCTTGATAGAATTGAGAGAAAACCTCGAAAATTGTGAGCACGTTAAGCGTTTCTGTACGTATGTTCGGCCCTCACTCCGTTGTTTATGAACCGATTTTGATGATTCTTTTTTTCTTAGATAGGGTATACCTCAAGAGTAGTCCCATGTCAAGGACATCTGGATCTGATCATGGAATCCTGATAAAACTGAGAGAAAACCTTGAAAATTGGGCACGAATATTGTTTCTGTTTACTTTTCATAACTTAATCAGGTATTTGCATTTAGGAATAATCACATCATGAAACTGAGCTGATGATGGAAACCATACCTTTCCTAAACAATAGAAGTTAGATATAAAAAACTGGTTTTAGTGACAGATACCACTTAATATGCTTTGAAGAAAAGACGTCTTTAGAATATTGGAGGTAACCTCACCTGGTCAATATCCTGGGAACCTCAAGGAATGATGGTTACATCATCAGCTCAGTGGCAAGAGGAATGATGAAGGATTAGAAATTAGCCTCAGAGTATTAAAAGATGATGCGATTCAAAAATCATAAAATAAAAAACTTTTTAACAAAAAATTTAACCAACGAAAAAGAACTAAAAAGCAAAAAATAAATAAACCTTTTAACTCTTGAGTATTGAGCTTATTTACCTACATAAAATATAAAATTTTATATAAACTAATTTTGAGTCGGCGCCAAATAATAAAATGATTAATTACCTACATCTAGCCTTCTTCATTTCTACGTACAAATAAAATTTAGATATTAATAATAAGACTGTTGTTTGGCGCCGACTCAAAATTAGTTTATATAAAATTTCATATTTTATGTAGGTAAATAAGCTCAATACTCAAGACTTAAAAGGTTTATTTATTTTTTGCTTTTTAGTTCTTTTTGGTCGGTTAATTTTTTTGTTAAAAAGTTTTTTTATCAACTAAGAAATGAAGACTATTTAAAAGAACACTCGTTAAATCGCGCGCGGGCTGGCAACGTCGCATTTCTAGAGTTTTTTTGTACCTACCCTTTATTTTGATACTCATGATCATGTCATAAAAAAAATTCGACCTCACTTTTTAGGGTTCCGTACTCGAAGGGTAACCAACGGGACCCTATTATTATGCCTCCGCATGGTAATAGACATACATACATGGAACATTTTTTTTTTCAGTTTATTGTACTGAACCCTTCGTGTGCGAGTGCAACTCGCGCTTGTCGGATAAAAAGAATGCTACTTTAGTAATGCGAACTTCTCGCCCGAGACTCCTTAATGCACTTCGTTAGCCAATGACACTAGCTGTAGTATTCTGCTAGCCTAGTACCTCTCCCTGTGTGTTGCTACTCGCTACCTCCTGTGGGGTTAAGCTGAAAGGTCAATCGTCGTGAATGGTGTGAAAGAAATGACTACTATTTAAAATATAAAACCAGCCAAGTGCGTGTTGGGCCACGCGCAAGGTAGGGTTCCGTAGACCGTGCTTCACCTAAGTAATTTTTTTTTCAAGTATGTTGTACGAAATTTAACAAGTAGACACATTTTATAAGTTGGGCGACTATTACTCTAAAACTAATAAAGCTCACTTAGCCGTGATAGATTTCCTTTAAAGTTCATTATATATTATACTACCATCACTATTTTATTTGGACGTTTCAAGCCAATGATTAAGCTTTTAAGGAGGAAAGGGGGGGAGGGGGAAGGGCGCTCGACTCGAATGAAAAAAATCACTTTAAAGTTTAATATTTCGCAAACGAAAAATAGTTGGTCTAACCCCGCAATGATTTTGAAAGCCCTTTCCAACGATACACAATAGGATAGGCGAGAAAACCCCGCTACCATAAAAAAAAAAATGTTTTTCAAGATTTTATTATTTCATTATTGTGTCGTGTTTAATATGTATATCCAGGCAAATTGCAACTTTCTAGTACTAACAGTCTCTTAGCTATGCCTCGGACGGACAGACCGAAACAACCATGTTTCTTGTCCTTGTATGAAAGCCTAAAAAGAATGCTAAACTATTTTACTTTTAATCCCGTCGCGTTAGTAATACGAACTTCAGCCTAGTACTCATAACTATGTGGTGCTACTAGTTTTCTCCTGTGAGTCAAGCCTAAAGGTCAAGCGATGTGAATAGTATGTGACGCACGAAGATTCCGACGCTTCTGAAGATAGCTTTTGCATAGTAACTGACTACCTTAGTGTTTCTGAGTCTCTTGGGTGATCTTTGAGAAATTGGTTTAAGACACGTTAATTTACTGATGAAATCGAGTGAATGGTCTGTTTAAATAGTTCATAACTATTTGGTTCGAATAGGGTCTTTGGTTGAGGAGGTTAGAGGTTAATTGGTTTGTTTGTTTTTATGTCTGATTACAAAATAAGTTAATTGATAAAAAACTTATTTTTATTATCTATAGGCACGCGTTTGACCACCATCTCACCTGATGGTAAGCGATGATGTGGTCGAAGATGGAACACGCTTGCCTAGAAGTAACCTATTCACTCTTGACTTAAAGACTCCCAGGTTGTAGCTGGTTGGTTAAATGCTGAAAAGCCAATACCAACTATTGAAAATTACGTAACATACTCTACCGCAAAATGCCTTAATCAAAATGACTTACATATATAACAAATTAAATAGCATTCTTAACATTAACCCACTTACAATATATAAAACTAAGATTAAACTAAATTCATGGCTTCAAACGTTGGACTACCTGCAGACAGAAAACTTAATAAAGGAACAGTACTGATGATGATTGAACAATAAAATATAAAATGTAACTCTCTTATGTATATGTAGGTATAACCCCAAACTTAATACTCACACAAACATACAGACACACCCAAATCCACACACACACATACGCACCTATACACACGTACGCACACACGCACACACACACACACTCACACATACACGCGCAAAATACACACCACGCAATAGCAGGCTTGCATTAAATTTAGTTTTAAGTGATTTACTTGTTCGAATTATTGTATAAATTGTTAATTCTAAAGAACGGGAGAAGACACTGACTACTGTAACACAGGTCTCACCTAGCTCAGGAGTCAGGGTTTCAAACGAAAATGTATAAACTTTTTTATATCAATAAAACATTATTATTATTATTATTATAGCTGTCAGGAAACACGGACTCCGGTAGGGAATTCCACTCCCTAGCTGAAAATCCTCCTTTTTTTAACAAGCTTCTAAACCAGTTATCACGATTAAATGAGTATGCAAAATTAGGTGTCCGGGCTGTTGAGCATTGAAGAGTTCTTTAATCTGGAGCTAATCCTGGATGTCGATTCTGGTCATGCTTACCATAATAATTTTCTATAGTTTAGAAAAACTAAAAACACGTTTTATTTTTTAGCTTTCATATTCTTTCAGCGAACCCTTTCATTTGATACCCCATATCATGGAAATGCATAAAAATAACTAGTCCACCATCTTTGGGAGTCCGCCATATTTGATTTAGAATGACGTCATTAAGCTCGGTCATCGGTTGTTGATAGGTGTGCGAAGTTTCAATTCAATCCAACGTTTTGAGGGTGAAAATCACGTTCAATGATTCCGTTACTTAAATACATACTAAGCTAATAAAAACATGTTAAAAATGCATTATCATCGCAACTGAACCACCACGTGAAAATTCAACTCCGTAAGTTAAGAGGAACTGGTTCTAATCTAGCTTCCAAGATTTGATCCCAACAAACATACGAACATTGCAAGTATAACTTTACTGAGTGTCGTAGGCTATTTTTGATCTCGGTAAAATGCCCAGTTTCTGCGTATTTTGCCCACAGACACGAAGTCGCTGAGATAATGCTATTTACCATTGGTGACTTAGCAACTAACATTACGAGTCTATTTTGTCCCACTGTTGGGGAAAGGCCTGCCCTATTCCCCTTCCAAACAACTCTGTCCTTTGCGGGCCAGACCCTCCGGTAGAAGTCGAGCTCGTCCCGCCATCTGCGCATTGGTCCAATTAATATTAAACATCCAAAAAATTACTGTAAAGCCTATCACAATACTCTAAAGGTGCAATAAAAATACGGTTTAAGTTTTCACAAAAGAAAAAAGTGGCCAAGTGCGTGTCGGACTTAGCACATTTATGGTTCCGTGGCAAATGTTTTTTTTTTTAACTATTTGTATGGCTTTGGGTCAACAAGATACTTATACTGTGAAAATTTGAAGACTGTAGCTCCAATCGTTTGGCTATAAAACCTGTGTGCCAGATGACGGACAGACGGAGACGTGAGTGACAGCAATAGGGCCCCGTTTGAACCCTTCGGATACGGAACATTGCCATCATTAACACCCTTTGTTCTCCTCCCAAAATTTTCCATTCAAAGAATCCAACCAATTATTCTACCACCTAATAAAACTTCTTGTGATCAACACAGTAGCCATTAATATTTCTCGACGATAGCTGGCAATGCTGGCCGTTAGTAAAGAAATTGGCTATTCAAAATTAAACCGATTCTCTACGCTCCCTAATTGTGAATTCAGCGCGTGCGATGCTTGACGCGTATCCGATATTCCCTTATAATTCGCACATTGTTCGCAGACCTCCATCAAATAGACTCTTGTTACATTGTGCGAAAATTTACGCGAAAATTCGTGCGAATTTTTGAGCTTGATCGATGGTTCGAGACGTTTTGTGTTGGGACGGACGCTTCGAGAGAATTAAATGCTGGAGTTGAATATTGGATGCTGGACGTGATAGATCGGATGATTTGTATTGGTACGATTGATCGGATTGACTTTTATTGGTAGTAGGACTTGACTTTACCTAGGTACTTATATATCTTTTGTCGAAATAAGTAGGTCTTTTATTGGAGTGGAAGATCAATCTACTTAAAGGTATTACGATAGTCTGGAGGTACGGCAGTGGAGCACGCCAAGTCAAGCAAAATTAAAGCAGAGACGTACCATACTTTTCTCGAAGCCATTCAGGACATTATCCTTGTAAATTCGTTGTGCATATAGCTAGAAGACCGAATTTCAGTGGCCAAACGGACATAATGTAACTTGATATATTCCCAAATTAGATTAAATTTGAACCTGTAGTTTAAGAACTATTGCAATTCAAAGTTCCTCAATTTCGTCTGTGACTCATTCACTCACTCGCTTAAAAAAAATCTATGGTCCTTCTAGCAGACACACAAGCTTCATAATAATTAGGTAGATGTAAATTCTATTGCCATGTGTTATGACCAAGCCATTCTATTTATTGAAGAAATTAAGATATCTTAGATTGATGGTTAACTAATTACGAAAGACGAGTCTTGGAGTGGAGACAGCGTATCAGCAAGCGTAGTGTAAGACCAGCTAGATAGACCGACGACCCTATGAAGGTGGCTGGGATAGACTGGATGCGGAAGACCGAGGACAGGGTGTTGTGGCGTAGCCTGGGAGAGGCCTATGTCCAGCAGTGGACTGCAATAGGCTGAGTTGATTGATTGATTGAAATAATTAGGAAAAAAAATATGACAAAGTTGTTAGATAGATGCTCCCATAGATAGATATTGAATAAATGAAACGACTTGACTTTACATATGTCTAATCTCATAACTTTTTGTGGTAGAAGAAGACCTGTGTCGCGTGACTTGGCTTTTTTGTACATGTTCTGATTTTGATGGAATCTTATTTTACCACATCAACAAATGTTCACAGTCTTATTGACTGTGTGTAATGAACGTGTTTTATTTGTCTTTCCCTGGCAATTAAATAAATGCTCTCGTAATTGTGGGTTTTTCCTCCATTTCAAAGAAATCGTTTTTCCAACTAAAAACGTGTAAATATAACCTTGCTGCAGTACTGGCAACAAAAACAGTCGTTCATTCAACAATAATAGTCTAACTAATCAAAATATTTGTTTTACAGAGCGAAGTTAACAGTCCATTTACACTGCATCGTTGTTTTTACAATGGTTTTATTGAACTGCAACGCTATCATAACAAAGACTTACTAATTGATTTAGTGGCAGAATAAACATTGCTACTGATTGGACGAATATTAATTACTTCTAAGTAAAGCTTACTTTGTAAAAAGCCGGCTAAGTGCTTGTCGGACTTCGCAAATTTAGGGTTCCGTACCAAATGAGGGAATCATCAAAGAAAAAATTTGATTTATCAACATATTGGTATCATATCACATATTAAAAAAAAATAATAATAATAATAATAATTCATTTATTTCAGGTAGACCATTAAACCCATATTCAGTATAAAACAAACAAAACAAGAACATGAACAAGAACATAAAGTAACAATTTGTCATCAATTAACTCAAATTTATTACATTCAGATTAAATTAATTAAGTTTAAATTAAATTCAGATTAAATTATTACATTCAGATTAAATTACTAAAAACTCAAAATTGAACGTCAATTTAACATAAAAAACAAAAGAAAAATACTAGTAAATGTCAGAATAAAATATCAAATGTCAATTACAATTAAATAATTAGGTAATGAAATGCCATAAACACAAAATTGAAATAATGTCTATAGAGTTGAACTTAAAACTGAAATTATAACATGACAAATTACACTCCTGAGACATGCCTGCCACAACAGTGCCCAATGTAGGGACAATTAAAACGCTTGGCAATCATAACCAGGACAGTGTTGGAGCTTGCCCGCACCCTGCGCACCAAAGACGCGCACCGCTTGCGCATGGTGGCGTGGAAACAGTCGGTGCGCGCTTCCGCAAACATGCCCGAGGCGCTGCAGAAGCGGGGCAGCCCCAACACTATCCTGAACGCGTTGTCAAATTTCAAGTTCATAGTTGAATGGAAAGTTAAAAAAATTTCGGAACAAAATTTTGTGACAGACGACGGACAGACAGACGAGCAAACGGACACGTGAGTTTATTTTTTATTTTTGATAGGCACACGTTTGACCACTATCTCACCTGATGGTAAGCGATGATGAAACAGGTCTCAAAATGTTTCGTATCCAAAGTAGTAGGCGTTTTTGGTACTTTTGCCTACTACTTTGGATACGAAACATTTTGAGACCTGTTTTAACAACGTAAAAATTCTTTATCCTCTTTGTAACAAACGTGAAGTTGGATTTTTTTATATTTATTTTCTGTGTTATGCTACGATTTTTTATTCAATGAGGGCGCCACTGGACCGTGAGTAGGGCCTTAAGGGCTCCATTTGGACCCTGCGGGTACGGAACCCTAAAAATTCTAGCTTCTGCCAGCAGTTTCACGCGCGTGGAATTAGTTCTTACCCCATTATAAATTGTAGCTTATTTGCTATTCCAGACTATAATCTATCTCTGTGCCAGATCCGTTTCAGCCGTTTTGGCGCGATTGAGTAACAAACGTCCACTCATCCAAACTTTCAGACTCTTACTGACTAAAACCCACCCCTGTTCCTTCCCTGCCTGAGTGTGCCCAGGGGTGCGGTAAAACTCTGCTACTTTGGATATCATATTTACGAGCACAACCATAATTATAAAGGTATTGTGTTGCGGTATACCTTCTAAAGTTCCCTGTTTAAATAAATTAAATTATTTTTATTACTTATATTTTCTGTGAAGAATCGATTTTAAATAATATGAGCATTACTTAGTACAATATTAAGTTCATTACTACATTCTTATGTTATTTGTTTTAAATTTCGTAATCAAATTAAATGACAGTTTGTAGAAACAAATAAGTTACTATAAAAAAAATAAAAAAAATAAAATATATATACGGTCGAATTGAGAACCTCCTCCTTTTTTTCGTCGGTTAAAAATCAAAATGTATTGAAACTTATATTTAATTTTTAGTCTATAGAATATTGTAAATTTACTTTTTAAATATGTATGAAATAAAGGGCTTTTTATATACCTTCTAATATAACTAATATGGTTTTATTACTAACCGTCCTAGATTGAATAAATGGATTTTGTTTTATTTTTAACTGACTTCGAAAAAGGAGGTTCTATGTTCGACTGTATGTATGTTTTTTTTTTATGTATGTCCACCGATTTCTCTGTCAGTTGTGGACCGATTTTCAAAATTCTTTTATCCGAAAGAATAATTATACTCCTGAGGTGGTCCCATATAAATTTTATCGAAATTGCTTCAGCGCTTTTTGGTGAACTGAACAAAAACGAAAAATACGTTTTTGTTTTCTCCAATTACGAGTATGTTTAAATTCCACGTTCCATGTTATTAGGGTTTTTAGTTCTAGGGTATAACAACTAAAAAGTGAAAAATTAAAAACTTTTTTTACAAAAATAACAACCGACTTCCAAAAAAGAAAGAAATTAAAGTAATTTTTTAATTTTTAGTATATTTTCTTTTTTGGAAGTCGGTTGTTTTTTTTTTTGTTGTTATTCTGTTATGTAATAAAGTACATATTTGTTTATTATTTGTATTTGATTTTGACCGATGTATTGTCATCATCCGTCGCTAGTTCCGCACGAGGGACAACAATACAGACGAGATCTAACGATGTTTTTCCCTTTTCTTTCACTTATTATGTATACCATCTGACCTACAAAACTCCACTGGTTTTATCATGTTATACCTACAAGAGATCGGGGTACACCAATAAGGTAGTTTTCTGTATGAAAATAATACTTAATTCCGTTTATTCCGTAAGTTAGATTAGCAAAAAATATTGGACACGCATCAAAGTTCAGGAGTTGGAGCTCGTTACGTCACTTTGTGGTAAAAAGTGTCGCACACCGTGACGTCACGTAAAATTTCAACGCACTTTGTTTACGTGACAAAAGAAATACTTGTTCAATATTTTTTGGTTATCTAATGACTTTAACTTTAGGGGTAAATATTTTCAGGTATTTCTAGGTCTTCATACGTACAATAGCATTGCCAGAAGTTGATGTCGATTGTAAGGACTTATAATCAACGACGTGAACGCTCTGCTGTGACTCTGCGTAAAATGACGTCTGAATCACGGATTGAGATCGGAGGTAGTGCGTAAAGCAATATCCGAATTCGGTCCGAGTTTTCTAGATCTGTATTTTCACTTATACGGATCGTATTCGGATCGGACGTAGTGCGCAACCGCTCTTACTCTCAGATATTATGACTTTACAAAATGCTAGTTTTTTTAACACGCTAACAGTGTAAAAAAATCATTAAAGGTTAAATTTGACCCACTACCCGGTTTTCAATTGAGCTGAAATTTTGCATAAATGTTTAGTTAGAAAACAGTGGTGGCCCAGTGGTATTGGCCGCGACTTACAAGTTGTAGGTCGTGAGTTCAAACCCAGGCAGGCGCTTTACTTTGTGTAAATTATTTCATCACCACTGCTCTAAAAACGGTGAATTAAAACATCGTGAGGACCGGCATGTCCTAGAACTAAAATTCGAAGATATGTGACATCCACCAACCCGCATTGGGTCCGCGTGGTGGATTACGGCCCACAAACTCTCTCAGAGAGGAGGCCTGTGCCCCAGCAGTGGGGACATTAAAAGGCTGATGATGTTTAGTTAGAATTTTTTTTTTTTTGGGGGGTGGGAAATCATCTTATGACTTCTTCCGCTCTAGGGTGGAGCGGAAGGCCGTGTCAGACTATTACTGACTAAAACCCACCCCTGTTCCTCCCTGCCCTACTTGCCCAGGGGCGAGGTAACTCTTTCGAATTTATCCTCAACCCCCGGGCACGCATTGGCCGTGGCAGGCCCCGTCCTTTGCTGAAAACTCTTTGAGGCGCGCGTGGAACACTACGCGCCGTCGACTCTCGGGCCTGGTGCTGATCGGACGGCGAGTTACCCACTACTCGCCGTCCGCAGGCTCGGGTCTACGGTGGCCGGAGATCGTCTCGCGGCCCCTGGCGTCTCCTGCGGCGGCTGCGGCTGAGGGCGCTAGGGCGACTCTGCTGTTGTTGAGTCTCCCTAACGTATGCCGCCTCCCTCTTCGCGAGCATTACTGCTTCGCAGAAGGAGGAGACGGCTTCCCATTCCCTCTCGCTCCGTACCATGGCCTGAACCAGGGCACGGCGCGAGAGGTCGCTGCCGCCTATCGCATCCACGAGGACACGGCGGTGTTCTGCCCAAGCGGGGCAAACCTCCACTGTATGCTCCACCGTGTCCTCTGGGATGTTTAGTTAGGATGACAATGCATAGTTGCTAAGCGACGTCATTCTAAATCCAATATGGCGAACTGACGGCATGGTTGTGGTGGCGGTTACGGCATGGTTGGCGTAGTGGTTGAGCGTTCGGCTGCTGCACTGCGTGTCGCGGGTTCGATTCCCGCACGGAACAAATATTTGTATGGCCTACAGATAGTTGTTCCGGGTCTGGGTGTTTTGTGTATGTGAGTTTAAATGTTTGTGAACGCACCCACGATACAGGAGTAATTCCTAGTGTGGGGCAAAGTTTAAAAAAAAAAAAAAAAAAAAACTCCCAAAGATGGCGCACTAGGTATTTTTTTGCATTCCCATGATACGGGTATCAAATGCAAGGGTTTATAAAAAGCGTGTCTTTAAACTATAATAATTATTTTCCCTAAGTACTAGCTATAGCAAAGCACTAGCTTAGATAAAACTACACACAAGACATCGATTAGACAAAGATATATAGAATTAATCAGCACAATAGCCCAAGCACGCACCCAGAAAACCAATAAGTTTCTACACAGGTGGATACCCAACAGCTACCGCAACTGTAGGCAGTAATTAAGGGCTCGCCGCGCGTGGGTACTAGCTAACCGCAGCTCGCGGGGACGCGCCGCTCTCATTACGAATGTCTGGCGCTACAATGAGTACGAGAAATGTTGTTGTTACCTACGCACTGTTTATATAAGCATTGTTATTATTTTATTAACCGCTTTCAAAAAAACACGATCTCATTTTGCGTACGTATGTAAGTATGTATGTACGTTTGTATGCCCGCGATTTTCTCAAAAACTACAATGTTTTTCTACAGGGTGTTGATTGGCGTTGACTTGTATTTGGGACTGTGGATGAATTAAGGAATTATCAGTCACTATTCTCATTTATTGCCAATGATATCCTCTAAATTTTAGCATACACTTTTTCTAAAAATTCACCATATTTCCAGTTTTTTTTAATGATTTTACGGAGGTTAAATGCTAGAGACGATGTTAAGAGATCACCACTTCGCTTAGGCAGTAATTCAAGGCTTACAACGCGTAGATAGGTACTAAGCTAACCGCAGCTTGCGGGGATGCACCGCGCTCATTACGAATGTCTGGCGCTACAATTAATATAAGAAATGTTGTTATTACTTACGAGTTGTTTCTCGGTATTGTTGTTATTTTAGTCAGACGTCTGATTGGTGTTGTCATGGATTTGGGTCTGAGGATGAATAGAATAGATATAAGACAATATCCTCATTATTGTCAAACTAGCGACCCATGGCTCCGCACGGGTACAAATTATACACACAAACCGTGCTCGTTTATTGCTCTTTCTATTAGTGAAAACTGCATGAAAATCCATTGCATGGTTTAGGAGTTAGCAGACAACCAGACAGACGCGAAAAGCGAATTTGATTTCTACTCTGTAGAGACAGAGATGATATCCACTAAACTTTGGCATTTGTTTTTCTGCTTAATCGCCGCTTTCCAGTTTTCTGATTGATTTTGCGGAGGTTAAGGCGCAGACTAACTACGATTTTAAATGCTAGAACCGCGTCTGCGCGATGTGACTAACCTGCGAATATACATTTATTTTACGGGTTTTCTTTAGAATTTTCTAAATACACACAATAAATTAAATAATTGTCCGGTTAAAGTTAAAAAAAAAATGCTAATTCTATTAAATTCTTAAAAAAAAAAATTATTTCAACGCCAAAGTTTATTTTTTTTTCTTCCAAATTTTTTATTGGGAATATAAACTATTTTTTACTATTCTATTCGGTAAAATTTTTCTGTTAACCCTTCTCTGTCCACTGTTATTTTTGCAAAGGATATTTTCATTGCATTACGTCATGAATACTCGACTATCCAAGAAACCAATTTTTGTGACTATTAAGGTAATACCGTGCCTTAAGGGTCTACAACCGGCCCTCATTGATTAAAAAATCGTAGCACAGCCTAGAAAATAAATATTAAAGAATCCAACGTCACGTTTGTTACAAAGAGGATTAAGTATTTTTACGTTGTTAAAACAGGTCTCTCAATACTTACGGCCGGTAGTACGGCCTTAACAAGCTAGAGGCGATGGTAAGAGGTCTCTGGATATATGCAGTAACATCGCTGTTGCGTAGCCAATCCAGAATAAATGCTAAAATGTCATGTGTCTGTCTGCAATAACACATCATTATTACGCCGCAAAAATGGTCATTCTTATCTTAGTACTTTTCCGGACGAGCTCCTTAGCAAAAACATTATTTCTAAGTACAATTGATTTTTAAAATCCGGTTCCAATATTATCTGATTCTCATTTACAGTAACCTTTTTTGTATTGCCAACAGGACGCTTCAGGAAAATGCATGGCGACTCAAAAGCACCTGGTGAAGGAGTGTCCAGAGATGCTGGCCATCTCAACATGGACGGGTCAGGTGCCCCGCAGACCAACCCTGCCACTTGGAGCCAAGCTGTCACAGCTGATGGCTCTGGGCTCCCGTCGTAATCCAGGATCTGTAGTCTGGATGCTGGCGAAATCTGATGCAGAGATGAAGTAAGACCGATTGATATTACCTACAAGGATTTCTGAAAGCCTGGTCGTATGTCTGTCGAAGTAACTTAACTGTTAAATCTCGGTTGAATAACAACCTAGAATTATGTGAATGGACATCAAATTTAATTTAATTTAAGGCTTTTAGAAATTATTAGGATAAAATTAGAACATTAATTTCGGTGTTTAGATCATAGAAAACGATTTGAAAGTACAAAATTACTACTACAATGAACAGAAAAAGAAAATATTGCCATTTTGTGCACACATATAGTGTAAATAAATACCCAGCTTAACGCAGTGCGAACATTCCATTTATTTAGTACTAGCACCTCGTCTGCGACTTCGTCCACGTGGATTTCGAAAATATGTATAGACAGCATGCACATACAAGGTTTAAAAAGACACATTACAAAGCCGTTAACTACGCATACTGTACGTCTAACAAAGTAGCTTTGCGCAAAAAATAATGCTGTAGAACGACTTTTATTTTTAGGTATGAAAAAAAAAACTATTTTTTATTGCGCGCAATGTATCAAGTGGAGTTAAACCACGCCCCTTTGCTCTAAGCCACGTAGGTACTTGTCGGATACGTTTGATATTCATTGCGTTATTGTAACTGCAAATGCATACTTTTGAAAAAATAAATCGAAAATTCAGGTAACGTTTGTTTGGAAAAAAGTTTAGTAGTGACACTTGGAATTCAGTTACGTAAAGTAAGTAGTAAAAAAAAAATTGCGTCTTTGAACTTCAATATCTCCAGAACCAGTGTATTCTCAGATATGATCTAGTGGAAAAAAAAATATCCAAATAATGGATAGAACAATGTGGCTTCAGAAACTGTCTTTAACCGACTTTCGAAAAAGGAGGCGGTTCTATGTTCGACTGTATGTATGTTTTTTTTTTGTATTTCCGCCGATTTCTCCATCAGTTGTAGATCGATTTTCAAAATTATTTTTTTATCCGAAAGAATATACTCCCAAATTGGTCTCATATAAATTTTATCGAAATTGCTTCAGCGCTTTTTGAGAAACTGAACAAAAACGAAAAATATGTATACCTCGATGACGTATTGGAGTTCTCCAAATGTTTAAATTCCACGTTCCATGGTATTGGGGTTTTTAGTTCTGGGGTATAACAACTAAAAAGTGAAAAATAAAAATCTTTTTTACAAAAAAAAAAACAACCGACTTCCAAAAAAAAATACACTAAAAATTAAAAAATAACTTTAATTTCGGAAGTCGGTGTCAAACAACGAAGAAGTAAAATACAAACACCGACTTCCGAAATTAAAGTTATTTTTTCATTTTTAGTGTATTTTTTTTTTTGGAAGTCGGTTGTTTTTTTTGTAAAAAAGTTTTTTTTTATACCCGATACAATGTAGCTTCCTACTGGTGAAAGAATTTTTATAATCTGTTCACTAGTTCCAGAGATTACTTCCTACAAACAAACTCACACTTACAAACTTTACCTCTTTCGTAATATCAGTATAGCTTCTGCCAGCGGCTTCTCTCGCGTGGAATTAGTACTTCCCCAATATAAACTGTCAGCCCCTTTTTCACCCCCTTAAGGGTTGAATTAAAAAAACCCTTTCTTAGTGGATACCTACTCTTCACAAAGAACACAGCCTCCAAATTTCATGTCTCTAGGACCAGCGGTTTAGGCTGTGCATTGATATATCAGTCAGTCAGGACTTTGAATTTTAGCCTTAGAGTGACAACCTCAGATATGCAAAAGAGGTAACTTTACAGGCGGAAGAAAAAACTGGGCCCTGCAAAACTCGCCTTAGAGTGAAAACCTCGTAAATACGCAAGAGGTAACATTACAGGAAGAAGTAAAAGTGCCCTGTAGTTTTTTTATAACCACAGCTTATTCAAATGTGTACTTTAGTTTTAAATTTTGATGCGTTGTACAGATGCCTAAATCAGTCGTAACAGCATAAAACGATACTTACGAGCTTTGCTTAAAGACAGTCGCGAGGATTTACAAGGTTATCATTCACTAGATGGCGTTACAGGTTTCTAAACTTTTTTTCTGTGAAACTAGGGCGTGCGTCTGGAGGTGTTCTTGACAAAAATTTTATAAAAATAAAAATGTCAAAAATTGCATAGCCGAGGTTTTTACTCTAAGGTAAACGATATACAGATTGGCCTGTATCAGGACCAATTATTTGTAGAGTCGTAAATTGTTTGAGCGAAGCCGAATGATAAATCTACTTAGAATTATAGAGGACACAAATATTGGCATTATGACTGGTTCTCTTGCCTGATTGTACCTCTCGTCAACCAGCTCACAGTTTTTAATAAATCTAGCTCTATTTTCTCTTTATATTTTAAAAGCCTTTTTGCAGCGCTACAACATATTTAATTAACTCTGAAATTAATGAACATTTTCTAAGTGTTTGCCGTCACGCACATTACAATAGAATCTCCGATATGACACTGCTATCAATGGGCTACAGATCAAGTAGCTTTTAAAGAGCTTTAACAGATAAGCCCTAGGGTTAAAGACACAGAAAATAGAGAAGGTCGGCTCCATTAAACCGGTGAAAACGCACGCACACAAAGACACACTTCACTTACAGAGAGTGCAAGCGCACTCGCGACCGGCATTTGTTTGAGATAGCCGCACAAACGCGTCTATGAATGCATGTGTTGATAGCTCCAGCCTCAAACCACCTGATATCTACGACCTGGGAGCCTTTAAGGCAAGAGTGAATAGGTTACTTCTAGGCAAGCGTGCGTATTTTACTTTCTTTTTTTTCTTTCTTTCTCCATCGTCGACCACATCATCGCTTACCATCAGGTGAGATAGTGGTTAAGCGCGAACCTATTAAAGGTAAAAGAAACCGGGCAAGTGCGAGTCGGACTCACGCATGAAGGGTTCCGTACCATCGTACTGAATTATACGCGTCTACTTGTTGCCATTATTAAGATCGAGCAAAATAGTATTTTGATTACTTGTTTTATAGCGGCAACAAAAATACACATTCTGTAAAAATTTCAACTGTCTACCTATTACGGATCATGAGATACAGCCCGCTGACAGACAGAAGGACGAAAGGACGGACGAACAGCGGAGGCTTAGTAATAGGGTCCGGTTGGTTACCCTTTGGGTATGGAACCCTAAAAATGTGTCTGTTTACACTCGCTTTTCCCACTCTTTCCAACCACTGAACTTCTGAAAGACATAATGAACGTTTGGCGACCACCAGAAAAGCGCTGAAGCCTCAAAGCTCGACGTGTCCCTAAGAAACGATTCAACTGCCTTGGCTCCCGGGAAAGAATATTCTAGGACAGAAAAGTGAGTAGACCCGACCCCAAATACAGAGAACAAGAGAGGTCAAAGAAAAAGGGCCATTATACCAGTTGAAAAACGAGCCTTTATACCTTGCCCTAGCTTTGTTCTGTCTCTTGCTTGATACAGAGGGAAGTGGCAATTATGTTCTTCTTACTCCTCCGCTGTTCTTTTATGATTAATTTCGTTGCGGGACCCAAGACAGTTTAATCGTTTCTCTGGGACTCGTCGAGCTTCATTGCCTCGGCGTTTTTTCTGGTGGTCGCCACTGTTGATTCTGGCTTACAGAAGTTACAGTGGTTCGGAATAGTGTGGCGGGCTTGTCCCTCACGCCTAACTGGTATAAATCCGTTTGTTTCTAACCCCCGACTAAAAAGAGGCGTGTTATAAGTTTTCATGTCAGGAGCTGACCTTCTGTAGGTATATTGTGTCCTAGATCCAGCAGTCGAGAAAGATTAATGTGCCAGCCGTCCAATTAAATGGATCCCAGTGACCTTAGGCTTTACCCCTTACTTCGGTAAGGGGTAGGCGAATGAACTCAGAATAAATAAGTTCTCACGAGTCATTACGCTGGGACATGATTAAGTGCTATTTCTTTTTTAATGATTAAAGTTTGAAGTACAATCGGTTTTCTTTGTGATTTCACTCGGTTATATTAAACTGGCCGTTTGCACGCAACTTCGTCTCTCAGAAATGTTAATTTGTACTTGAATAACGTTATGTCAATGCATAGTTCCGATTTTAAAAAATCGTCAAGTTTTCTGATTATTAGGGACTGTCATTGTCATTGGCAGATAAAAAACTACACTGTATTATAATAACTTTAATTTCGGAAGTCGGTGTATCTGGTTTTGTTTCTTCGTTTTTTTTCCGACTTCCGAAATTAGTTATTTTGCACTTTTGTTGATTTTTTTTTTCGGAATTCGGTTCTATTTTTTAACCGACTTCAAAAAAGGAGGTTCTATTGACCCGTATGTATGAATGTATGTATGCCTGTTTGTCCGCGATTTTCTAGAAAACTACTGGTCCGATTTGAATGGGGTTTACGTTATTTAAATGCATACGAGTATGTTTATACAGTGGAATTCTTCAATAACTTACAGCAAATGGCTCGCGATTACTGCGATCGTTTGTCTATGTATTGTTAACATAATTGAATGGGGAACCACAACTAAAAAGTGAAAAATAAAAAACCTTTTTACAATATTTTTTTTTTTTTTTCAAAAAATAGAACATATGTAGGCACGTAAGAAGTTATACTTCTTTGGCGTAACAAGATAAAAAACCAAACTGTCACAAACTTTACAAAAGGAAAGCAATCATTCTTCATGAACCACACACCATAGCTAACTTCAGGGTGTCGGTTCTAGCTAACTTCAGGCTGTAGGTTTTTTGTGACGGTGTCATAGCTAACTTCAGGGTGTCGGTTCTAGCTATCTTCAGGCTGTAGGTTTTTTGTGAAGGTGTGCGCGCGCATCGTAAAAATTTACTGTCATCATTTTTCCCTAACGCGCCAAAAGAAGTATAACTTCAAAAATTAAAAAGTCGGTGTCAAAAACCGAAGAAACAAAACCAAAAACACTGACTTCCGAAATTAAAGTAAAAGTTAAACGCTACGCGATACGCTACGAGAGGACGTAGCACTCGTAACGGTGTCGGTGGCGCGCGAGTTTAATGTTTTTTTCCCATCTCAAAAATACCCAACGCGTCTCGCGATCCGCTACGAACTACTCGTAGCGAATCACGTAGCGGTGGCGGTGGTGCGCGAGTTCAATTGTTTTTTCCCATCTCAAAACTGCCCAACGCGCCTAAAGAAGTTTTCACTTCAAAAACATAGCCTATGTGTTATTCTCATGTATAAGCAATATGTAGACTGTAGAGTTTCATCAAATTTCGTTCAACAGTTTTTGCGTGAAAGAGTAACTAGCATACATACATCCTCACAAACTTGCACATTTATATAATTAGTAGGATTTACGTGCACACAGTGAACGACAAGATTAAAGGCATAATGTTATTTTTGTTAAACCAACCCGTACATCACATGTCATCACTTTAAAGGGACTTATACAGGGTGTAAAAAGACACATCACAGAGCCGTCAACTACGCATAATGTACATCTAACCAAGTAGTTTTGCGCAAAAATTATTGCTGGGAAACGACTTTTACTTTTAGGTATGAAATAAAAACATTTTTTTACTGCGCGCAATGTAACGCGAACCCAAGCAAGTGGAGTTAAACCCCGCCCCTTCACTCAAAGCCACGTAGGTACTTGTCGGATACGTTTGATGTTCATTGCGTTTTTGTTCCTGCAAATGCGTAATTTCGAAATTTCAAAAAAAAAATCTAAAATTCAGGTAATATTTGTTTAGAAAAAAGTTTAATAATAACACTTGGAATTCATTTTCGTAAAATAGTAAAAAAAAAATTGCGACTTGCGGCAGGTATGGTCTAGTGAAAAAAAAAATTCATAATAATGGGTAGAATATGTGGCTTTCGGCTTCGGAAACTGTCTTACACCCGATATTAGAGGTAAACCGTCCATAAAGTTCTTCTGTTATGACTAAATAGAATTATTATTTTTGTACCCAACACTACTTCTACCAAGATATGACTGGTGATTGTGCAAACGAGCGAACATTATTATGAGCACCCAGCGTGTATAATCCCCGTCATACCCGACAATTACACTCTATTATCATACCTTCGGGTCGGGATCGGATTCCGTCGGCTTACTTACCTAGCAGCGAAGATACGTCAGTTTTGGGTTGAATCTCTTTGGTTTGGATTTTGAAATCCTTTTGATACGGAAGTGAGAATTCAGCTGGTTTCTCTGCTTACCCGCTTTGTTAGTATGCTTATGGTTGCCAAGCTAACAATAATAAATTGTAATGACCTGTTTACCTAATTGACATACTTACTTTAAATTGATTATTCTATTAATGTGATTCTATTGACATGCCACTTTCATTGTAATTGTTTACCTAATTGACATATTTTAATTGAATCGTTTTTCTATTTTTTATATTGTAATCTTTTATTTTTAATTGATATGCCATCTTAATTGAAATTGTTTGTTTATATTGATTTTGTACGCCATATATTGGCAAAACATAGTGCACATATTTTTGACCATATACTATCTGTAACCATACCTATGTTTTACAAAATAAATGATTGATTGATTGATTGAACAAGTGGTATTTATATTATACACATTCGTTTTTTATTACTTAGGCTATTTATCCATACATACACACGTAGAAACACACATATAAAACTGATTTACGTCCGTGACATGTCACAATCCTCAGGTCCAGTTGAAAACCAGCGTCAGGCACTAGGTCTGGCTTATATATGCTGAACTGGACCTATTTGGCGCAGCCGTGGGGCGCACACTTCTTTTTTGTTTCCTACTTTTGTTTATCTTTTTTTATAAATTGTTGTGTGTGCCTTTAACTGTGGCAAATAATTTTTTTTTTCTTATTTCTATTTACAGCGAGTTTTCAGGAATGAGGATGAAACACACTTTTTTTTTCGGCGTACCTACAGGATGTAACGGTAAAGCGTGGTCATATTTTAAATACTGATTCTCCCATTAAAAATGAACAACTTTCTTCAAAAAAGTTAAAGACAAATCCTGAATAAAAAGTTGAACCTCCCATACAAATATTGATCAGCTGATACTTTCTACGGAAAGTCTAATTTTTTAACCGACGCAAAAAAAAGGAGGAGGTTCTCAATTCGACCGTATATTTATGGTGTAACGGAAAGGTATGGTTATATTTTAAGAACCGGTTCTGCCCATGGAAATGAACCACTTTCTCTTAGGTAAAAATTGAAAATTCCCAAAAATATAATATAATATACCTTTCCGTTACACCCTGTATATATTTTTTTATGGTAATAGACTATAATTTTGTTGATGAAAATAGTTCATTTCAAATAGGACTCATTTTCGTTACACCCTGTATAGCAGTCAGTGCCACTACCTATCTATATAGGTTGGTAACTAACGGTGAGTGCTAGGTTTTTGGCGGAATCTTTTCGTGTGAAGTTCAGTGGCTGTTTGAATTATTCGCAACTTGATTCCTAGGGGATATTGTGATAGGACACGGTGGAGCATAAGGACACAGTGGAGCATAAGGACACGGTGGAGCGTACGGTGGAGATCTGCCCCGCTTGGGTGAAGCACCGACGTGTCCTCGTGGAAGCGATAGGCGGCACGACCTCTCGCGCCCGGCCCTGGTCCAGGCCATGGTACGGAGCGAGAGGGAATGGGAAGCAGTCTCCTCCTTCTGCAAAGCAGAAATGCTCGTGAAGGAGGAGGCGGAACGGGTGAGGGAGACTCGACGAAGGCTCCCTCATGCCCCCAGCCGCAGCTGCCGCAGGAGACGCCCTGGGCGTCGGGGGTCGCAAGACGATCTCCGGCCACCGTAGACGCGGGCCTGCCTTCCTGCCGTCCAATCAGCACCAAGCCCGAGAGTCGACAGCGCGTAGTACTCCACGCACGCCTCAAAGAGAGGTCAGACATCACTGACGGGGCCCATCAGATGCCTGCATGTCCAGGGGTCGCGTTTCAATGCTTCCACATATTGTCCAGTTGCGTAGATACTTGAGACACAAAACTATACCAATTTTACATCACAATATCCACTAGGAATCAATAAGCGAATAATTAAAACATCCACTGAACTTCACTCGAGAAAATCCCGCCAGAAAACCTTCTCATACTAAAGACCATAACAATACTAGCTGCGCCCTTGCGGTTTCACCCGCGTAGACTGAGTATAAATAAAAAGTAGCCTATGTGTTAATCCAGGCTATAAGCTATCTACATACCAAATTTCATCCAAATCGGTCCAGCCGTTTGAGCGTGAAGAAGTAACAAACATACACACTCACAAACTTTCACATTTATAATATTAGTAGGAAGTAGGATAATAGGGTAGCTCATACTATGGCGACCATATAAATAAATATTCCACAACTATCACACAACGCCATCTAGTCCCAAGCTAAGCAGAGCTTGTGTTATGGGTACTAGACAACTGATAAACATACTTATATATTTCTAAATACATAAATATTATAGATAAATTACACCCAGACACAGAACAAATGATCGTGCTCATTACACAAACATTTGTCCTGGGTGGGAATCGAACCCACGACCTCCGGCATAGCAGTCAGGGTCACTAACCACTAGACCAACAGGCCTGTCATATACGTTTCCATGGCAGATATAGGATAGAAATATGTAGTGAAATATTGAATTCCTCTGAGTACAGCTTACGAGGCAGTGGAGAAACTACTTTGATAATAAGTAGAATTAAATCGCGCTACATATCAAGGAAGCAGTACCTACTTTGTTTATATTTTAATCGAAAATAATAATAATAGTAGATCAGGAATTGTACTATATTGCTGCAATTGTTTAGTTGGCCGGCGTACTGTTGGTTGTTGCGCACACGTCATGTCTCTCGTGTGGTATACTGATATCTAGGATGGTCTAGGCATCAGGATAATGTATCAGCACCAGCACAGTTCCTGGACGATATTGTTATTAGAGAACATAAATAAAATATACGTAATTAAAAATCTTGATATCTAACTGTTTTATTTTACCCCTAAATTTTGGATAGCAGTATTATCCCTGTTAACCTTGTAGTTGTCATAAACCTAGGATTCATAAATGTTATGGGGGATATGGAAAGAGCCTCCACGAGTGCATTGAGGGCAATTAAGCCTCTCTCCTATGTTGACTGGCTAATCTTTCCACAACGGCATGAGCGATTTTAATGCAGTTAAGTAAGTTTATGCCGATAGAAGATAAGGATTAAGGGTCCCATTGTAAAACTTGGACCTATTTTATAATAATATAATATAATAATATTCCACAACTATCACACAACGCCATCTAGTCCCAAGCTAAGCAGAGCTTGTGTTATGGGTACTAGACAACTGATAAACATACTTATATATTTCTAAATACATACATATTATAGATAAATTACACCCAGACACAGAACAAATGATCGTGCTCATTACACAAACATTTGTCCTGGGTGGGAATCGAACCCACGACCTCCAGCATAGCAGTCAGGGTCACTAATCACTAGACCAACAGGCCAGTCAATAATGCAATAGGTAGCTATTAATTCGTATTTAAGTGTTTTTCTTTGACATAATGCATCAATCTTAGGTAGACTACTTAAATAATATTATTTTCATAACATAAAATACAAAAATGTTAATATATTTTTTTTTACATGTCCCTGGAATGAAAAATCTCACTGATTATGTTTAAGTAATGAAACCCCTAAGGTTTTATATTTTTTTTCAGTATAGACGCTTCAGATCGATGTCAGGTAAAATGTAGTATGGAAACTTGCCATTATTCTTTAAAGTACATAGGTCAGTGGGAAGTTAAAAAATTATTCGTAACAAAATTTTGTGATAGACGACGGACGGACAGATAGACAGACGGACATGTGAGTGATAACAATAGGAATCGGTTTGGGACCTTCGGGTACGAAACCCGAAAAAGGTGATTGCTGTATGTGTCTGCTTATAGTGATAAACAGTGCCGAGAGGGTTAACTCAATCAATCTGCCTAGCCTCTTCCCAATTATCTTGAGGTCGGCTTCCAGTCTAACCGAATTCAGCTGTATACCAGTATTTTACATGGAGCGACTGCCTATCTGACCTCCACAACCGAGTAACTGGGTAATACGATACCCGTTGGTAAGACTGGTTGTCAGACTTTCGGGCTTCTGACGACCCGTAACGACTGTCAAAGATCCACGATTGACAGCCGGGACCAACGGCTTAACGTGCTTTCCGAGGCATGGAGGAGTCTCGGTACGTAAATATCCATCCATGGACCAACCCCGGCAAGCGTAGCTTAACCTGATGGATCGACCCGTGCGGCTGTTATTACTTTAGCTACGAGCTCCCCGTGAAGGTTAACTATTCCCCTTTATTTTTGTGCTGACAGACCGGACTGAGTGAATGGAAAAGATTTTACAAATTGATAGCTGTGATCAATGTATGTATCAGCTACGCACGTGTATCGGTTAAGTTTCCGAAACTCCACGCTCTAAGTGCGTCTTTTGCGTGCAGAGATTTGGTGGGACAGATTTGTCATTCGATCCACCCCAGCTCCTCAAGGAAGGCCTGCAGCGCCCTGATGTTACTGATGTCACGAAGGTTATCTGGGCTTCCGAAGTATTTTGCCCTGTATCTAGCGACCACTGGGCAGCTTAGTAACAGATGAGCTGCAGTCTCGTCCTCCTCCATGCAGGCTCTGCAGAGTGGGATGTCTGTAACTCTTATGACAGAGAGGTGCTTATTAAAAGACCCGTGGCCATCAGTAGCTGTGATCAATCATGGGTCAAATACCTTCATGACAACGAGTAATGATCATTTATCTACACATTTAACAAAGAAAACCAAATTCCCGATTTGTCTGGCAAACAAAAATATCCACTGTTTTTGTAACCAACACCTCGAAAGGGTTCAAAGGAAACCAAGCTTACAATAAAAACAAGAATTAAATTTGCTCTCTGAACACTGAATTATTTATTAGTTGCTTGAATTGGATATAAAAGTTCCAAAGACTTGAACCGTTCAGGTAGATAATCCCCACAGAGCAAGGAGACGCCTCCTCGGTCACTGCTAGTAACGGTATTGTCAAACTTTCCATACAAACCAAACGTGTCAGTGAGTGCCACTGTTTCCTCATAGGGAAAGTGACAATACGGTTAAGACTTATTTTAAGGATTCCGTTCCCAAAGAGTAACCAACAGGCCTCTATTAAGCCTCCGCTGTCCATCCGTTCGTCTGTCAGCGGGCTGTATCTCATGATCCGTAATAGGTAGACAGTTGAAATTTTCACAGAATGTGTATTTCTATTACCGCTATAGCAAAACATAATAACAATTATTATTATCTCCATAACAAGGGTTTCATAATATACCTTGGCAGGTCAGACTTTCGAGCATCTGACTACACGTAACAACTGTCAAAGACAGAAATGACAGCCAAATACTAATTTTATTTCATTAGCAATTGCGTCTCTATTCTAACAGTCCCCAAACGCCCACCCATCACCGCTACCCAGCTAATACACTCATAAGTGATGACGGACGGGCGTTTTGGGCACTTTATGTAAAACTGGCGTTTAATAAGTGCTGGCTCTCAGCCTTATTTGAATAAATGACTTTTGATTTGGTTTTTAAGTCACGACCAGCTTGCACGGCATCTTGCTCTGTGATAATCCCTGTTGGAATTTTAAACGGAGTAACTTAGTAGATCGTGTCTGATAATATGCCGTTTGTTTTACACAACTTCGGTGTTAGAAGTATTTTGTGCTACAATGCCAGTTGATTGACTTTCGCTTAGACTTGTAAATAAGTTTGGCTGCTAACTTGGAGCTTACTATCTTTCTAGTTGCTAGTCTATCCCAAACGCTCGCCCGTTACCACTACCCAACTAACACACTCGGAAGTGGTGACGGGCGGGCATTTAGGGACTTTATGTAAAACTGACGTTTAAACAGTGCTGGCTGTCAGCCTTATTTGAATAAATGTTTTTTTTTTAATTTATTTATTTATCTAAGGAACAACTATCATCACAGGCTCGCATTAGGCTGTGGGCCTAAATCAATAAAAATAAAAATAAAATATCAGGGTCAGCGGACGCGTCGATCCTTGCTCTGTGAGAATCCCTGTCGGAGTTTTAAACGGAGTAACTTAGTGGATCGTGTCTGATATTATGCCGTTTGTTTAAGAAAACTTCGGTGTTAGAAGTATTTTGAGCTGGGTACAATGACAGTTGATTGACCTTCGCTTACCCTGGTAAATAAGTTTCTGCCAACTTGGAACTTACTATCTTTCTAAACGCTCTGAATTTTGTTTGTCGTCAAAAACAGTATCAGTTTTCCGTTTACTTAGATTTAGTTTAGATCGTTTTACTCATAACTTTGTCAACTGTCTGGGTAGTTAGGTACCTATTTTTTTGTTATTCGGGGGAAACCTAAAGGCGCCTGAACTTTTTAGGAACAAAATCCAAGGAGTGTGGGATTTTTAATTGTAAATCAGCCAATGAGATCTCCCGCTCTGGGTCGAGTGGGCGGGCGTGTCAGACTCTTACTGACTAAAACTCACCCCTGTTCTTTCCCTGCCTGAGTGCCCAGGGGCGAGGTAACTCTTTGGCAAGGCAAGCGTGAGCAGTGGTGGCCCAGTGGTATTGGCCGCGACTTACAAGTTGTAGGTCGTGAGTTCAAACCCAGGCAGGCGCTTTACCTTGTGTAAATTATTTCATCACCACTGCTCTCAAAACGGTGAAGGAAAACATCGTGAGGAAACCGGCATGTCCTAGAGCCAAAAATTCGAAGACATGTGACATCCAACAATCCGCATTGGGCCCGAGTGTAGGATTACGGCCCACACCCTCTCACAGAGAGGAGGCCTGTGCCCCAGCAGTGGGGACATTAAAAGGCTGAGATGACGATGATGATGATGAGGAAAGCGTGCTCCATCTTCGACCTAATCATCGCTTACCATCAGGTGAGATAGCGGTCAAGCGCGAGCCTATAAATGATATTAAAAAAAAGTTTGTCTTCTTGGGAGGGTTTTTCCAATCTTCTTCTTCATTTTTAAACTAATTCTAAATTTGAATCACTCTTCAAAAGTCCAACGATCCAACCGGCCAGTCGATATGAGGTCGGTATTCTCATCACCTTTATCGGCGCCGCAGTACTATGCACCTGGTTTTCCAGAAGAACTTCACCAATACTCCCGCCCCGGCCCCAGAATCTGTTTTGTATAAAATAAGTGCCTATCTAATTAACAGCTGTAAAATAACAATTATTGACTTCTTCTACCGGGTGTAATGTATATACGTGGTCATATTTGAAATACCTACCTCTTATGCCCATGGAAATGGACACCTTTCTTCAAAGAAGCCATAGCCGTTTCCCTAAAAAAAAATGTGTGTGTGTACTTATGTACGCACGTAAGAAGTTATACTTCTTTAGCGTAACAAGATAAAAAACCAAACTGTCACAAAGTTTACAAAAGGAAAATAATAATTCTTCATGAACCATAGACCATAGCTAACTTCAAGGTGTCGGTTCTAGCTAACTTCAGGCTGTAGGTTTTTGTGACGGTGTGCGCGCGCATCGTAAAAATTTACTCTCATCATTTTTCCCTAACGCGCCAAAAGAAGTATAACTTCAAAAATGGACTTACCGTAAAATAATATCATCAGCTGGTCAAAATTAGTATGGGAGGTATAATTTTTTTCCCTATAGCCTCATTGAAGAAAGTTGTTCACATCTATGGGCAAAAACTAAATGCATGCAGTTGGTGGCAGTTATTTTAGTTCAATTATTGATTTCATGCCACCAACTGCATCAGACTGCTTGAAAAGTGACTTATTTGGAACTATTTAGTTTTTTTTTATAGTCGGGTTTTTTGAAAATATTCATATTTAATTTATTTTTCATTTTAGAGAGTTTATTTGGAATCGCCTCCTCGAACCCTTTATTATGATACCACACTTAATATAATTCGTCAACTTTATTTTTTTTTATTTTTCACAATATGGCGTCTGGTTGTCGCCATATTATATTTTGATTACTGTCATGTCTTTAGTAGCACTCGCAAGATTAACACAAATCAATGGACGTAAGAATTATCAAAATCGGCCAACGCGCGTTTCTTCTCTAAAGCGCCACAAAGGAACAAACACACATATCTATACTGATAAACACATTACCCGCCCTTGCGTCGCGCATTCGGGTAAAAATGACCACGCATTTCCGATACACCCTACATAAGTTATATCAATACCCAATTTAAACAAAAACATCCTATTTACATTAATAATGAATGGAACCGTAAACGAAAACTTTTCCAAAGGATATTAATTTTCAAGATAAGGCGCTTGTCCGCCATCTTGATTTTATCGTTCGTTTCCCGCGCTTCGGACACTGACGAATTACTGACGATGGTTCCTTAACATTTAATTATATTATATCGCCATTTTCTGCAAAACTTTCCAAGTGACATGCCCATTACGTAATTTATATTTATCCTACCATACCTTTTTTTTTTGATGCTTGGGAAATCATCCAATGACATCTCCCGCTCTAGGGTGGAGCGGAAGGGCGTGTCAGACTCTTACTGACTGAAACCCACCCCTGTTTCTCCCTGCCCTGAATACCCAGGGGCGAGGTAACTCTTTCGAATTTATCCTCAACATCATGCCTGCCCGGGGGCAGGCATCGGCTATGACGAGTACTGAGTACTCTTTGAGGCGCGCGTGGAACACTACGCACCGTCGACTCTCGGGCCTGGTGCTGATCGGACGGTGAGTTACCCAGTACTCGCCGTCCGCTACCCCGGGTCTACGGTGGCCGGAGATCGTCTCGCGACGTCCTCCGCCCAGGGCGTCTCCTGCAGCGGCTGCTGCTGAGGGCGTGAGGGCGAGTCTGTTGTTGTTGCCTCTCCCTCACCCGTTCCGCCTCCTCCTTCACGAGCATTACTGCTTCACAGAAGGAGGAGACTGCTTCCCATTCCCTATCCTGCCATACTTAATTGTGAAAGTCAGTGTGTTTGGATGGTTGTTTGTCAATCACACCTCAACGGCTAAACAGATTTGGATGAGGAAGACGGGTAGACCATATTTTTTCATAATTCATACAGCCTATGTCACTTCGGCAGTCAAATCCAATTTAATGATACAACATTTGTTGAAATCTATCCAGCCGTGTAGGCTACAGGGCGTGCCAAAGAAATAGACATACAAACTTACACACAAACTTTCGAAAAACATTACCTACTCTCTTTCTGGGAATCGAATCACAGCCCTATCGATCTGGAGAGGTGTCACGGCGTCCTCACCTTCCACCTGACACAGGTCCTCACCGGACACGTTGTTTCGGGAGGTTCCTGCATCAGATCAGGCGGGAGGAAACGCCCTGGTGTTACGCCGCGGGTCGCCCAGAGGAAACGGTGGAGCATACGGTGGAGGTCTGCCCCGCTTAGGCGGAGCACCGCCGTGTCCTCGTGGTTGCGATAGGTGGCGGCGACCTCTCGCGACCGGCCCTGGTTCTGACCATGGTACGGCACGAGAGGGAATGGAAAGCAGTCTCCGCCTTCTGTGAAGCAGTAATGCTCGCGAAGGCGGAGGCGGGACACGTGACGGAAGCTCAACGGAGTGGCCCTCACGGCCCCGGCCGCTACCACGGCAGGAGAGGTACTGGGCGTACTGGGCGTAGGACGTCGCGAGACGATCTCCGGCCACTGTAGACCCGGGCCTGCGGACGGCAAGCAGTCTGATCAGCACCAGGCCCGTGAGTCGACGGCGCGTAGTGTTTCACGCGCGCCTCAAAGAGATTAGTGTCAGCCACCACTGACGGGGCCCATCGTAGCAGGTGCCTGCATGCCTAGGGGTAGCGGATAAATTCTGAAAATAAGTTACCGCACCCCTGGGCACTCAGGCAGTAAAAGGAACAGGGGTGGGTTTTCGTCAGTAAGAGTCTGACACGAAGAGCGGGAGAAGTCATTGGATGATATCCAAACCCCCAAAAACAAAAAACAAAAGCCCTATCGATAGATTCTACCATTGCACGTGTGAGCAGCCACACCAGTTATGTCATCATCTGCCTAGCCTTTTCCCAACTATCTTGGGGTCGGCTTCCAGTCTAACCGGATGCAGCTAAATACTGCACTACAGTATTTTACATGGAGCGACTGTCTATCTGACCTCCACAACCCAGTTACTGGGTAATACGATACCCCTTAGCAAGACTGGATATCAGACTTTCGGGCTTCTGACGACCCGTAACGACTGTCAAAGATCCACGATTGACAGCCGGGACCAACGGCTAAACGTGCTTTCCGAGGACCGGAGGAGTCTCGGTATGTAAAGATGGTCACCCATCCATGGACCAACCCCGGCAAGCGTAGCTTAACCTGATGGATCGACCCGTGCGGCTGTTATTACTTTAGCCGCGAGCTCCTCTGGCACACAGGCACACCACTTATGTATGGAGGCTTATTTATTTGGTTTAATGTTTATGCTTGAGTTTTTTTTCGTTTTCATAATAGTGTGCTAGCTAACAAGTTAGTGGCGGATAATTTAAGATAATATTTTGGACGATATATCTCTATTTTTCTGTTTTACTTATGTTACATACAGATATGTTAAGATTGTTGCATATTCAAGTTCTGCAAACTTAACAGAGAAATGTGTTCCTGGGGAGTTTTTGCGCCACTTTTTCTTTACAGCTAAAACACTAGGAAGTGGTGACGTGCGGTCGTTTTTGGGGGACTGTCTTTATGTGAAACTTTGACGTCCAAAAATAGCCTCAGCCTAGTTTGAATAAATGACTTTTGATTTTGATTTTCTGGGGTGTCGGATAAAAATATCCCTTATGTGTAACCCCAGTCATTTCTCAAGCTTAGTAACAACAACTTCAATCAAAGTCACTTTAATTACAATTAAAGTTGAAACAATGGCGTGGTACAACTGACGATTGTTCTACACTAAATTCACGTCCCTGTGGAGGACATTTTTATTGACAGGAGTCAGTGATCGGCACTTATTAGCTATTTTTGATAGCGATGCCAATAACCCTGTACAGGGGTGACATACGTAATATTACGTAGCTGGTAATTATAGTAAGGCCAACTACGTATCACTACGTTTGTCTCTTCTATTCAGGGTTGTTGGTAACTCGACGTATTCTCGGCAGGACGTGATAGTGTAACCTATAAGTTAAGAATTAGCATATGATTTGCTTTTTAGAAAACCTAGAATTCGTTATTAAATATATCGCAAGCGCAAGAATCGTGGCCACTGGTTGTGATCTGTTGGTGTGATCACTGGTTGTGATCACTGGTTGTGATCACTGGTTGTGATCACTGGTTTCTTTGCAGGCATTCAACGGGTAAATAAGGACACATTTACAGTTGACTCAAATAGGTACACGTAGGTTCCTAGATGGATTCAGTCGATGGACGAACAGAGTCCCCACGTGCACAGAGACTTTCATAAATTCGAAACAGAGTTACCACGCCCTTGGGCACTCAGGGCAGGGAAGGAACAGGGGTGGGTTTTATTCAGTAAGAGTCTGACACGCCCTCCCGCTCCAACTAGAGCGGGAATTGTCGTGGGATAATTTCCCACCATCAAAAAAAAGGGGAGACCCCTTTACAGTCAGCCCAGGGGTTGTGGATAAATTCGAAACAGAGTTACCGCGCCCCTGGGCACTCAGGGCAGGGAAGGAACAGGGGTGGGTTTTAGTCAGTAAGAATCTGTCACGCCCTCCCGCTCCACCCAGAGCGGGAGATGTCATTGGAAGACTTCATACCCTCAAAAAAAAACATGTACGAGTATGTGCCCTAGTGTCTTTTAAAAGGTAACAGGGCCCCTTCTATGTGGTGATCACAGGTGTGATTAAATGGAGGTAAAATTCCACACTTCTTGGACTTATCCCCAAAGCGCCTTTTGAAGAAACCACCGAAACAAATTTGAAAAAAGGTACACGTATGTAGTGATTTACGTCACTGTATTGTAAATGTTTTCCCTCATATCGATCCTGTATCGCCTTTGTTTCGTGTACGTACCCATTTAGGTACACCCCACAGAGCTATCTACCTTAAACTAACGAGATAAGAGAAGCTTTTGTACCTAAACGTGAATGATGGCGGGATCCGACAACGAGGCCCCAATATCAATAAAACAGGGTTAGTTCAGAGCATGGTAACAATGAGAAAAATCTGTCGTTTTTCTTTGAAAGAAAAAGAAAGAAAATACTCGTACGTTTATTTACGGGAAACATGACGCAAAAGACAGAGAAACACAACAAAAAAAGAAAAGCTGGGGGAAAATATGCGTCACATCCACGCAAAACGGCCATCGCTCAGCTTAGTGCTGTGACCCTATGCGAGACAGACCCCAGCGCTGGTTTTCAGCGACAGCCGGCGCTGATGTCATGACGTCGACCGGTGCAGCAAACAATGAGTAAAACTAAATATTGGACAGCGTAATAAATATTAATATTTAAGTGGCAACATTCCGTTCCCTGCAACATGACGCACGCGCCGCCGGCTTTGATTTTAATCTATGCCACTCAGCTGTCAGTAAACTATCTTTGACAATGATAGTATGCAGTAAAAAATACACATCATGGCGGCACTTAGCAGGCATTACGCAATGACATTATTTAATCAATGTTAAGATGAGATAATAATAGGTAGTTAAAGGAAATTGTGTAGTGTATAGTGGTATTGTTTTTGGGAAAAAGTGTATATGAAAGTGTAGAACGGTGTAGATCACAAACACGTTGAAATAGTTTAGCTAGCTTTCAAATACACATTTTATTGTTCGGGTGGGAAATCATCAGATAACATCGCTCTGGGTGGAGCGGGAGGGCGTGTCAGACTCTTACAGACTTAAACCCATTCGTGTTCCTTCAGATGCCGGTGGCAGGGGCTGCGGTGACTCTTTTAAACTCACCCGCGACCCTTTTAAATACACCTTGGCCTATATTTACTGCTACGTTTTTTTTACTTACTATACGTGGGCGGCCCACGGCCCACGGAGGAGCTCGTGGCTAAAGTAATAACAGCCGCACGGGTCGATCCAACAGGTTAAGCTACTTTTGCCGGGGTGACCATTTTTAACCGACTTCCAAGAAGAGGAGGTTCTCAATTCGTCTGTACGTTTTTGTATGTACGAGTATGTTACCCGATTTCTCCGTCAGTTGTGAACCAATTTTCAAAATTCTTTTTTCATCTGAAAGAATATACTCCCGAGGTGGTCCCATATAAATTTTATCGAAATTGCTTCAGCGCTTTTTGAGAAACTGAACAAAAACGGAAAATACGTGTCCCTTGATGACGTTTTGGTGTTCTCCAAATGTTTAAATTCCACGTTCCATTATATTGGGGTTTTTAGTTCTGGGGTATAACAACTAAAAAGTGAAAAATAAAAAACTTTTTTACAAAAAAAACAACCGACTTCCAAAAAAAAAATACACTAAAAATTTATAAATAACTTTAATTTTGGAAGTCGGTGTCAAATAACGAAGATGTAAAAATACAAACACCGGCTTCCGAAATTAAAGTTATTTATAAATTTTTAATGTATTTTTTTTTTGGAAGTCGGTTTTTTTTCTACATACCGAGACTTCTCCGTGCCTCGGAAAGCACGTTAAGCCGTTGGTCCCGGCTGTCAATCGTGGATCTTTGACAGTCGTTACAGGTCGTCAGAAGCCAGTCTTACCAAGGGGTATCGTATTACCCAATAACTGGGTGGTGTGGTCAGATAGGCAGTCGCTCTAAATCAACATCGAATGTCACTTCAATCCCAATCATTTTGTCATATTGACCATTGCTGTCATGCATAAAAAAATAACCAGTCCGCCATCTTTGGAAGTCCGCCATATTGGATTAAGAATAACGTCACTTAGATAATCTTTTTTTTTTTTGTGGGGTAGGGAAATCATCCAATGACTTCTCCCGGAGTGGGAGGGCGTGTCATACCTTTACTGTCTAAAACCCACCTCTATTCCTTCCCTGCCGAGTGCCCAGGGGCGCGGTAACTCTGTTTCGAATTTATCCACGACCCCTAGATACCTAATCATGCATTGTCATTCAAATTTTGCATACATGATTGTGTATGCAAAATTTCAGCTCAATCGAAAACCGGAAAGTCCCGCAAAACCTATGACGACACAGCACCGTCTCCAAAATTGTGAATACATTAACACCAAGATTACCACCAAAACTTAATACTTACGTAGCTTAACTTAAACTTGCAGATAACTAACTAACGTACCGACATGTTCGAAACAGTCTGCAGACCCGTCTTGTAACTCAGTGAATTAGAGCGTGGTAATAGTACAATGTTCAGTAGGTATTTAACTGTAGAACAAAGTTTCTTGCGAGAAGAAACTAACTCCCCAAGAGTGGGGAAAGCAGGAAACTTTGGGCCGAATACAATCAACTTGGGCAATAAATAACCGACTTGTGAAAGACTGTGATTTGAATAATCCTCTTTTTTTTCATATCTAGCTTTATTTTTCCAGTTTTAGTCCTATATGTATTCTTACTCCATTTTGTTAGTAACTGGCGACCTTTCCCAGATGCCGCACGGGTATAAATAATTAACTTTTTTTTTTGGGGTGGGAAATCAGCCTCTGACTTCTGCCGCTCTGGGTGGACCACCACTGTTCCTTCCTTGCCTAAGTGCCCAGGGGCGCGGTAACTCTGTTACGAATTTATCCGCGACCTCTTGGCATGCAGGCATCGGCCATGATAGGCCCCGTCAGTGGTGGCTGACATCTGTTTGAGGCGCGCGTGGAACACTACGCGCCGTCGACTGTTAAACCTTTCTCAGGTGCAGCGGGAGACTTTGTTTTATAATATGTATCACTACATATTATAAAACAAAGTCCCCATTGGTGAGACTGGATGGCAGACTTTCGGGCTTCTGACGAACGCTTTCCGAGGCAAGAAGGAGTCTCGGTATGTAAAAATGGTCACCCATCCATAGACCAACCCCGGCAAGCGTAGCTTAGCCTGATGGATCGACCCGTGCGGCTGTTATTACTTTAGCCACGAGCTCCTCATGAAATACTACATTAATTGGCATTAATAATAACAAAGAGTTGTATTGATGACTTTAATGATTACAGTTCTGTGAATACGTACTTGCTACGGCCGCGAATTATATTTTGATCAACATACAACCTGATACTGAACTGCACATTACAAAAAACGTAAGAAAATTTGAATTTCGCGGGCTACCCTGGCGCTTTCACCTTAATTAAAACAGGCGCGATCTCGGTAAAATGAAACCAAGAATTTTCTCTATACATTTTCCAAATACAGCAAATACATTAGAATATGTTACATCGGCATTCCAATGGAAAACAAAACAAAGTGACTGTACCATAAACTAATTAGTAACTAGTAACACATCTTTTATAGTAAGTTGTGAGTAGATACTTTTCTTAAACGTCACATATAATATGCCGCCATTTTCTACCAATCGGGTTGAGGATAAATTTGCCCGGGGGTTAAGGATAAATTCGAAAGAGTTACCTCGCCCCCGGGCACGTAGGGCAGGGAGGAACAGGGGTGGGTTTTAGTCAGTAAGAGTCTGACACGCCCTTCCGCTCCACCCTAGAGCGGAAGAAGTCATAAGATTATTTCCCAACCCCCAAAAAAAAAAAAAAAAAAACGATAAACTAATTACTTTCTAAACTTGACACTACTAAATGCACGAATCGTACGAAGCCAAAAGAAAAAAAACCTGATAACATTCAAATTCAAACAATTTCGTGAATCGATCTAGCCCGCCAAAGCAACAAAAGCTGAGTTCTTTCTTTTGAATCATATCGACTTTATATATGTCAGTGATTATCCATCATATAGGCTTCTAAACAAAATGAAAAGCAAGTGCTGTCACGTATATCTTCATTATGTTATCCTTCAAGTCTACGTCAAGGCTGTCTATAAAATTCAATAGCAAGGTTTTCGTTGAAGGAAAAAGAAACGAAATAATAAAAAAAAACTTGTGCGTGTCGGGCCACGTGCAGGTTAGGGTTCCGTAGTCGCCCGTTACAACATGCGGACTTAGAAGAAGCCCCTTTTAAGTCATAGGAGGCTTTATGTTTATTAGTATGTACATATTAATTCAGTTCACGGTTTACCATAACGTTTAAAAACCGGTCCACATAGGAAGGTGGTAAGTGAAGGAGTTATAAAATTTGACTTAATTACATTGAGCTTTCAATGTTTGGACCACCTAAGCGCTTATGTTTGAGGCGTCTCTGACCACCGCGTTTAGGATAAAAGTCGTGTCGTGATTTTGATAATTTTATTTTTACGTATATTAACCGTTGTTAACAAGTATCAACATCATTTTAGTAATTTTTAGAGTGTCGAAAGTCCGAATGAAAAAACGGAACCTTTATATATATCACTCGTATATGTCTGTCTGTCTGTCCGTCTGTCAAAGTCTATTTGCTCCGAATCTACTGAACTGATGCAATTGAAATTTGGTACATACATGACTATCTGTGACCCAAGCACGGACGTGTAATGTAAATAAATTAATTTGGAATATGGGGGTCACATTTGGGGTGCAAATCAGAAAATTGAAAAATTAAGTTTTTTAAACTATACCGTGAGACATATCAAATGAAAGGGGCACATTGCTCACGATGTGCTCTAATTTTTTTTCACATTTTTAAAATAAATAGCTTAAGTGTAATTTAAGACAAAAAAAACTATTTTACAAAAAAGTGTTTCTAGATTTGTTGCTACGTAATTTGACACCGACTTCCAAAATTAAAGTTATTTTGTATTTTTTTTTTTGGAAGTCGTTTGTATTTTTTTTTAAGTTTTTTATTTTTCACTCTAAAGTTGTTGTACACCATAACTAAAACAAAATAGTAAAGTTATGACCGAGTTGCCAGTTGTTTCTAAGGATTTTGTATTTTGTACGAAATTTCCCATGTTTTATAAGTTGGGCGACTATTACTATTAAACTAACAGAGCAAAGTAAGCCGTGATACTATTCCACCTAAATCCGTTATATGTATACTGCCATCGTGATTTTTTCTAGATTTTTCAAGCCAACAAGTTCAGCTTGTAGGGCACAAATGACTGTCAAAAAATATTTGCTCTTTGAAGTTCAATATTTCGGAAACGGATCACTGAATCTAAAAATAATCTACATGTCTCCGCAATGTTTTAAATGACCTATCCAACGACACCGCACACTTAAGAAAGACAACAAAAAAAAAACATCCCTACTTTACGTTTATTTTACCGCTTTTTCGGTATGATTATTATATGTACGAGTATATACCCATGCAAAATTAATTAAGCTACGCCACGAAGTACGGACAGACATAAGGACATGGTGAAACTATAAGGATTCCTTATTAGGACTACGGCACCCTAAAAATAAGTGGGTATTAAGATGCTAATCCTCAGTCAATACCTAAGTAGGTACTTCAGTTAGAATTTGTTGTTCAGGTAACATCAATAAATGGGCACACGTGTTTATCTGAAAACACATGCCGTGACATTACCCTGTTCACATGAAATTCAAAATCCCTTTTCACCTCTTTACGGGTAGAATTTCGAGAAACCCTTTCCAACGAACACCAAGAAGACAAGAGATACATACATAACTTTAATGTTCGCATTTACAGTTTCAGTAGTAACAACAGATTTTGTCGTATATATTAATAATAATACACGATAACACTAAGGCCCTCCATAGACGTCCGTCTATCGTCTATCGTCCGTCTATAGAGACCGCACGACAACAGTCGTGTTACTGTTGGAGTTGACTTCAACTCGACTGCCTTAAGCAGAACGAAAAGAAAGAAAAAGAAAAAAACAAAATACACTAAAAATTAAAAAAATACCTTTAATTACGGAAGTTGGTGTTTGTATTTTATTTCTTCGTTATTTGACACCGACTTCCAAAATTAAATTTATTTTATTTATATTTAGTTTTTTTTTGTTTTTTTGGAAGTCGGTCGTTTTTTTTTTGTAAAAAAGCTTTTTTTATTTTTCTCTTTTTAGTTGTTATACCCCAGAACTAAAAACCCCAATAACAAGGAACGTGGAATTTAAACATACCCGTAATTGGTGAACACCAAAACGTCATCGCGGTATACGTATTTTTCGTTTTTGTTCAGTTTCTCAAAAAGCGCTGAAGCAATTTCGATAAAATTTACATGGTGGTCCCATGTAAATTTTATGCAAAATTTCGATAATGGGGCTTTTTGTCCCCAGGGGTGGCGCTAAGGTTGACTGCGGTACTGGCACCAGGACTTAGAATTTTCTGAAGCACAAAATAAATTATTTTCTAGAACCGTTTCTTCTGTTGTTGCAAAAAACAATCACCAACCGTAGAAGCTTCCCAAACTGCGGGAAGGCGTTCGAAATTGCCAACATTATTCACAAGAACACCCCACGGAACCCGATCTTATCTCATTATTTACAATAATTGGGTGAAAGGGGATGAAGGGGTGGAACTCGACGCGGCTCCGTGCCATAAGCGTGATGGAAAAAAACGTGGTAATTCGTCACGCACATGTCTCAGATGCGACGTTTGACGTAGTGCGAGGACTATATTTTGATCCCTGGTTTTTTAAATGAAAACTTTATCTTTAGCCGCATTGAGCGATTTTTGATAGGGGCACAACTTATGGATTCGCGTCACCGGCATGCTAGTGATATGTAGCGCTAGACTGGCGCGCGCAGCGGCCTGTGTACAAGTGCGGCCTGTGCCAAGAAACGACTAAATATATCCTAACAAGTCACTTTTCAAACAGTCTGATGCAGTTAGTGGCATCAAAACTGTGATTGAACCAAAATAAAAGCCACCAACAGTTGGTGGCTTATTGCTAGTATTTTCGTTTACTATCGTATCGACTTGACATTGTAACATATCAAATGTAACCTTTTTTTTTGGGGTTGGGAAACCATCCAATGACATCTCCCGCTCTGGGTGGAGCTAGGGTGTGTCAGACTCTTACTGACTAAAACCCACCCCTGTTCCTTCCGTGCCCTGAGTGCCCAGGGGCGCGGTAACTCTCTTTCGAATTTATCCACAACACCTGGGCAGGCATCGGCCATGACGGGCCCCGTCATGGTTTGCTGATAACTCTTTGAGGCGCACGTGGAACACTACGCGTCGTTGACTCTCAGGCCTGGTGCTGATCGGACGGCAAGCTACCCACTACTCGCCGTCCACAGGCCCGGGTCTACGGTGGCCGGAGATCGTCTCTTCCGCCCAGGGCGTCTCCTGCGGGGGCTGCTGCTGAGAGCGTGAGGGCGACTCTGTTGTAGAGCCTCCCTCACCCGTTCCGCCTCCTCCTTCGCGAGCATTACTGCTTCGCAGAAGGAGGAGACTGCTTCCCATTCTCTCTCGCTCCGTACCATGGCCTGGACCATGGCCGGGCGCGAGAGGTCGTTGCCGCCGATCGCCTCAACATTATGTAACCCTATAGTTCCTTATTATTACTTAATTTCTGACATAATTATGCAACATTAACTTTATTAAATTATTTACTTCTATCAATTTATTACGAGTACTATGAATAAAAATAGGTCAGTATTAGGTTCTATGTTGGTTAAAATATTATTCGCGGACGTAGTACATTAACATCATCAATAAACGTAAGAAATTTTGAACTTCGCGGGCTACCCTGGCGCTTCCACCTTAACTAACTAAAACAATAATCTTTTCGAAAAATTCCACCGCATCGCTGTCAACAGGAAATGTGCCCAAAAGACTGATGGCATAGCCACGTTTATGGCAATGCTGATCCTCTGTCCAAGGTAAAAGCCAGCCCTTGGGTCACGCGAAGTGTCAACAAGACATTTAGATAGATCTATAAACAATCTCTGATTAATTGCATTTTCGATACCCACATGGACACAGCTGCGGTAAAATAAAGCTGCATAAAAGCTGGTTTTAAGTAAGCACTTAATTATGATTTAAGTGCTTCGCTTGCAATGGACCTAGAAAAGCTGAAACCCTGAGATTAATCTAGCTTGCACGGACTATAGCTAGGAATCTGAGCTACACCGATCTTGTTGCTACTTTATAAGAGGCGGCCCTTTTTACGTAAAGCTGGGTTTATTGTTTTTGTCGAGGTAATTGAAAGATTTAAACACATTAATAATAATGACTGGTACATGGTGGACATCCCAGCTCGTGGCTAAAGTAATAACAGCCGCATGGATCGATCCATCAGGTTGAGCTACGCTTGCTGGGGTTGGTCCGTGGATGAGTGACCATCTTTACATACCGAGACTCCTCCGTGCCTCGGAAAGCACATTAAGCCGTTGGTCCCAGCTGTCAAACGCGAATCTTTGACAGTCGTTACGGGTCGTCAGAAGCCCGAAAGTCTGACATCCAGTCTTACCAAAGGGTATCGTATTACCCAGTAACGGTTGTGGAGGTCAGATAGTCAGTCGCTCCATGTAAAATACTGGTATTCAACTGCATCCGGTTAGACTGGAAGCCGACCCCAAGATAGTTGGGAAAAGGCTAGGCAGATGATGAGGATGGTGGACATCCCACCCACACGCACATAGAGTTTTGGGAACACATTCATTGTGCGTACAGGTATGGAGTGGAATTCCCTGCCGCAGTCTGTGTTTCCTGATAGCTACAACCAGTCTTTAAGGTGCAGATACCAGATCTAATGATTTTTAATTGAACATCACGTCTAAACGACTAGTCCTATTTCTTCGGAAAAAAATATATGTTACTCTAGACAATTTCTTTCGAAATTTGTGTAGTGAACATTTGAAATTATATTTTTATAACACAGTGTAAATAATTTGTAAAGTTATGTCTAACGCGGAGAAAAAATTGAGAATCACGCAAAAACTATAAAACGTATATTTTTGAAATTTTCATCATTTTAAAGATCATTTAATTATTTATGTTTTAGTATACGTGTTGTGGTATAATACCTGTTGTTTTATGTATAACTCAAAACATATATTTTCAAACAAATAATAATACCTTACATGCACAAATGCGTATGAAAACAATTCATTGAGCATCAAAAAATTCATCCACATCGCCGTCAATGGAAAAAGTGCCCAGAACGCTAGCAGCATTGCCACGTTGAATTGCAATGCTGATTGATGCCAAAGAAAAACCCAGCCCTCTGGTCACGTGACGAGGTCATGTATAATAAATTAATAATGCGTCTAATTTCACACAGCGCTCCTTGATGGGCGAGTCCTATTACTGGGTGGACGTACGACGCATTACGTGAGCTCAGCACAGAACACGCAACTAACCACTCAAGGTTATTGGCAGTTAATAGCGCCTTAAGTCACGAGTGAATGCTCGTGAAGGCGGAGGCGGGCAGCGTGAGGGAAGCTGAACGGAGTGGCCCTCACGGCCCCGGCCGCTACCACCGCAGGAGAGTTACTGGGCGTACTGGGCGTAGGACGTCGCGAGACGATTTCCGGCCACCGTAGACCCGGGCCTGCGGACGGCGAGCAGTGGGTAGCTCGCCGTCCGATCAGCACCAGGCCCGTGAGTCGACGGCGCGTAGTGTTCCACGCACGCTCAAAGGGATGATGTCAGCCACCACTGACGGGGCCCATCGTGGCCGGTGCCTGCATGCCTAGGGGTTGCGGATAAATTCTGAAAATGAGTTACCGCACCTCTGGGCACTCAGGCAGGGAAGGAACAGGGGTGGGTTTTAGTCAGTAAGAGTCTGACACGCCCTCCCACTCCACCCAGAGCGGGAGAAGTCATTGGATGACCAACTTCCAAACTCTGGGCTGCTACTAAGCCATTCCTAATAAAGTCTGAAATACACATGCTACTAAAAAAGCACGCTTGTTTGCTACTAGGTAGTATGCTCATTTGTAGCATGCTCTCCGAGTGGGTACATTTGCTCATGAAAGCACAGACCTCAGTAGCACACTTATTAAGAGGCCGTACACGATATTTTGGCCGATTTCACTGATTTACGTGATTTTACAGTTAAAATAATGCATTTCTATAAGTTTTAGTACACAACATGAAAGATCATTTCAATTGTGATCTAATGAATGAGCTAGATTTGAAGCTTGAGTTGCGTATTATAAGTCGAGATTTGGGTTGTTCTAAAAGATTTTTTACTGCCAAATTTTTGTAATTTTTACATTTTTTTCTCAATAAATGGATTGATGGTGAACTGAATTTTATTTTTTGCTGTTTTAATTTTATGAACGAGAGTTCTAAATAGCCAAAATCAAAAGCAATTCTTTGCCCTTTTTCTCAAAAATTTGACGGACTCCGGTTTGAGGAGCTCGTGGCTAAAGTAATAACAGCCGCACGGGTCGATCCATAAGGTTAAGCTACGCTTGCCGGGGTTGGTCCATGGATGGGTGACCATCTTTACATACCGAGACTCCTCCGTGCCTCGGAAAGCACGTTAAGCCGTTGGTCCCGGCTGTCAATTGTGGATCTTTGACAGTCGTTACGGGTCGTCAGAAGCCCGAAAGTCTGACATCCAGTTTTACCAAAGGGTATCGTATTACCCAGTAACTGGGTTGTGGAGGTCAGATAGGCAGTCGCTCCATGTAAAGTACTGGTATTCAGCTGCATCCGGTTAGACTGGAAGCCGACCCCAAGATAGTTGGGAAAAGGCTAGGCAGATGTGTGTTTCTCAAAAATTTGACAAAGTTAAATATTTTTTTACTCAAAATTTTTATACAAAGGTGGTAAAAAGAAGAGAAGAGAAAAGGTGAAGGTGAGGGGTGAGGTGGTGGTGGTAGAGAGAAGGTGGTTCATACATTATATAGACCACTTTTGCAACAACACATTCTAATTTTTTCATACCTTTTAGACGTCAAAACGATTCGTAATTATGTGATATTCTAAACCCCTTACAGCAAAAATTCATGAAGCCGTCGTCGGTTTGTGGTCGATTAATCGTAATTATAATAAAATAAAAAAATAGCTCATACGTTAGATCATAATTGAAATGATCTTCCATGATGTGAATTCAAAGTTTTAGAAATACATTATTTTAACCGTAAAATCACGTCTGTAAAATCACGTAAATCAGCGAAATCGGCAAAATTTCCTAAGAGCATGCTCCTTTGTAGCACGTCACGTATTTCAATACACATGCTCATTATTTAGCATTCAAAATGGTCATTTCCTTGCGGAATGAATTAAGTTCAGCAATATTATTACTTTCAACACATTCCATAAATATTCATATTTTTTATAAAAAAATATAAAATTTAAAGTTTTGTCATCGCCTCATCGAGCCATCGTAACTACGCAAACCAATAAAGTAGCATGCTCGCATAGAACGCGTTCAGACTTGTTTTGGAGCCCCCCCTCCCCCCTCCTCACCCGCGCTTCACACCGTGTTCTAGTAAGCACGAAAAATAGATCGATAGCGAGCTCATTCACAAGCATGCTCTTTTCGTAGACACGCGATAATTGTATGCTATTACGTAGCATTTGCTCGATACTAGCATGCTTATGTGCTACTACGTAGCATGTGTATTCCAGCCTTACTGGAAAAAATCTTCTTCATACTATACACGTGTAGATATGTTGAAACAAGTAAATGTTTTGATTACAATTCCACAAAAGTACGCCACATTACTTTTCCTCCGAGCGGAACACCGAGTAGGTAATATTATTTCCCTTCAGATAAACGGCGCAAATTATTCTTAATGCCGATAATAAAAATGAAGCTGATAAAAGATTAAGGGAAGACTCAAGGTCGTAATCTGATAACTTGATCATTTCGAGTGTCTCGAGTGATGGCAATTGTGTTATTAGCCCATCTCGTAGACATAAAGTACTGGACTGAGCATTACCGCCATAAAACTGACTTTTTTATGTTTGTTAGGTTCGGGCTTGACCACTATCTCACTCGATGGTAAGCGATGATGTAGTCGGCGATGGAACATAATTGCCTAGAAGTAACCTATTCACTCCTGACCTAAATACCCTTTTCTTTATTTTGTGGGATGGGAAATCTTTCAATGACTTCTCCCGCTCTGGGTGGAGCGGTAGGGCGTGTCAGACTTTTACTGAGTAAAACCCACCCCTGTTCCTTCCTTGCCTGAGTGCCTAGGGGCGCGGTAACTCTGTTACGATTTATCCGCGACCCCTTGGCATGCATGCATCAGCCATGACGGGCCCTGTCACGTATTGCTGACATCTCTTTGAGGCGTGCGTGGAACACTAAGAAAGAAACAATATTTATTAAGCGCCGTCGACTCTCGGGCCTGGTGCTGATCGGACGGCGAGCTACCCATTACTCGCCGTCTGCTGGCCCGCGCCTGCGGTGGCCGGAGATCGTCTCGCGACGCCCGACGCCTAGGACGTCTCTTGCGGTGGCTGCTGATTGGGGCGTGTGTTGTGCGTTCTAATCAAAAGATTTTGTCAGTTCTCTATGTCTAATGCCCATCTCTAGCATGAGTTGCCGTTGCTATGGCAACGTATTGCCACGTTTCGGGTTAAGGTCTGTGCACACAGCGGGCGCGGCGCGGCGGGACGGGACGGCGACGCGACACTGTGCAGTTGTAATGTACTAGATATTGTATGTACGACGCCACACAGAGCCGTCCCGCTCGACGCGACGGTAACCGTCGCGCCACGCCGCCGCCGCGCCGAGCGGGAATACAAGTCAGAAGCGGCGCTCAACATCTTTTTGATGAATGAATAGCGTCGCGATACGGTCGGCGTGAATGGGCGCGGCGGGACGGGACGTGATCGCGCCCGCAGTGTGACCGATGCCGCCGCGCCAGCGCAGCGTCGCCGCCCCGCCACGCCGCGCCCCGCCACGACGCGCCCCGCCACGCCACGCCGGCTGTGTGCAGAGACCTTTAACGTGAAACCACCGTGTGGTGTACGTGTAACCATTACATCATTAAGGTTTTTCTGGCGTTCAAATTTCAAATTGCTTACCTAGCGTTGGCGGAGTATTAAAGTTTGCATATGGGATAATGGTTCAATAAAGTGTGCAAAATTCATGAATACTTATGTAGAAAATGTTTAGAAGTTCACAAACGTCGATTGATTTTGTATCTAAGCGTTCATAAAAATATTTTCACATGTACTTACCTAGTTATATTCACCAAACCCATAGACAGATCGAAATAGTCTACTACAAAAAAAAACACTTATAAGCATATCATAGCATGCATATCATATCAGTCTTTTAAATTTCCCAGTGCTGGGTCTTTCGCCTCCTCACGTACAGACATTTATAAAGTCAAAGATATATTTTTTTACCGCCATCTAATACATAGATCTCAGTCTATAAGCCAAAGAATAAATCACTTTATAACTATTTTATAATCAACTATATTTTTACTTTTTTAACCGACGAAAAAAAGGAGGAGGTTCTCAATTCGACCGTATATATTTTATTTTTTTATTTTTTTTATGACACTCCGTATCTCTAAAAATGCAATTTAAAAAACCGGCCAAGTGCATGTCGGACTTCGCACATATAGGGTTCCGTACCAAATGTATTTTTGACTATTTGTAAGGCTTTGGGTCAATAAAATACTTATACTGTGAAAAGAAGACTGTAGCTACAACCGTTTGGCTATAAAACCTATGTGACAGACGACGGACAGACGGACACGTGAGTGACAGCAATAGTGCTCCGTTTGGACACTTCGGGTAAGGAACCCTAAAAAAAAGCAATATGTTAGCAGATCGTTTCATAGACACAAAAGAGTCCAGCAATCAACCCTATCTCTTCTCTTTGATATGTAAATATATCTAAACATTCAACTTATACAAAGACTTTCAAAATGGATGACTTTGTTGAAGATTCAAAAGACTACGATTTATTCGACTCCAGTTTAGGGTAGGGCATTAACTCTATTGAATGTGGTAAATTTTATTATGTAATTATAAGCAATAAAAAATGTTCTTTCGGGTTGTTACCCGCAAGAACATTCACACAACACGATTCGCTCTTAGGGTCTACTACCGGCCAAGTGGTGCAATCATTGAATAAAAAATCGTAGCATAGCCTAGAAAATAAATATTAAAGAATCCAACGTCACGTTTTTTACAAAGAATATAAAGTATTTTTACGTTGTTAAAACAGATCTCAGAATGTTTCGTATCCAGAGTAGTAGGCAAAAGTACCAAAAACGGCCGTTTCTGACAACGTAAAAATACGTTATCCTCTTTGTAACAAACGTGACGATGGATTCTTTAATATTTATTTTCTATGCTATGCTACGATTTTTTATTCAATGAGGGCGCCACTTGGCCGGTAGTACGGCCTTAACACGACAAGTAATGCTTTTCCAACAGAGATGTTTGTGCTAGCTAGGGGATGCGATGATGTGAAGCGGCGCTGCGAAGATGTGAAAATGTTTCCACGAAAGCTGTGCGAGGAGCCTGTGCGGTACGAAGATGCATAGCTAAGCTGCGAAGCGGTGTGTTATTTTCAAGCTGTGCGCGCACACAATCTTTGCACACATTTCTTGCCTTTCGTCACTTGCCCCTCGTTCGCTTTCCTCGCACACTTCTCTCGTTTTTTTTAATGTACAAATACCTAGCTTTGCTATCCCATTTTCATTAGCGCTACTCTAAGTCAAGCTATGAAAATGAAGTGATCCCATTCGTGGAACTATCTCGCACATATCGGGTCGAAAGCTCCCTATAACATATCCAAAACGAAGTGTCCAATGTCAATGTCCGCAGTAGTTCTCGGCACAATTTCGTATTATCCTAAGAGATGAACTTCCATTTTCTTAATGTAATTATGACACGGTTTATTTAATTAATAATGACATTTAGCCGTCAGACAGACTTCGCACTGAATATTTTAGAGGCTGCGCAATCTTTGGATTAACTTATTGAGATATTTATGCTTGTTTTCTAATTCAAGTTAATTTGAAGGTTCGCGAGGGAGTTATTTTACGTAGAGTTAACTCAAGAGCAGCGTAGGTACTTTTGGTACTAGCTGCAACTTCTGCAAGATACTTTACCTAGGGGAATGTACTATTTTTTCTTTTTGTGGGGTGGGAAATCATCCAATGACTTCTCCCGCTCCGGGTGGAGCGGGAGGGCGTGTCAGACTCTTACTGACTAAAACCCACCCCTGTTCCTTCCCTTCCTGAGTGCCCAGGGGTGCGGTAACTCATTTTCAGAATTTATCCGCTACCCCTAGGCATGCAGGCACCGGCCACAATGGGCCCCGTCAGTGGTGGCTGACTACATCCTGTTTGAGGCGCGCGTGGAACACTACGCGCCGTCGACTCACGGGCCTGGTGCTGATCGGACGGCGAGCTACCCACTGCTCGCCGTCCGCAGGCCCGGGTAAGGGGAATGTACTAGAAAGCCAGATTCATCTCAGAGTTCTTTGGCTCAATCGTGAAGGCGCTTCGATGTTTACTTACCTAGTATTTATAGCGGGTAGCCGATGGATGCGAGGCGCACTCTTGTGCGCCTCGCATCCACCGACTATTGTGGCATCACTTGGGTGAGGCCTATGTCCAGCAGTGGACATCTTTTGGCTGAATTAGTGATGATGTATGTTGTTTGAAAGAATTATTTAAAAAATAATTTCTGCCAGCCTTTTAGGTACTGTTCCCATTGACAATGATAAGGACTATTTTTTATGTCTTCTGAGAACGTTTTCCCTTCTCTTTTTTCTGCTTGTAGATATATTTTAAGAGTACAAAAGCCTAGTTAAAAAAAAAACTGGCATTCCAGGGGTACCGTCAGAAGAGAAAACAAAAGACTTGAACAAAAATGCCCAACGCGCCTCGCGATCCGCTACGAGAGCTACGACGCGTACTCTCGTAGCGAATCGCGTAGCGGTGTCGGTGGCGCGCGAGTTCAATTGTTTTTTCCCATCTCAAAACTACCCAACGCGCCTAAAGAAGTTTTTACTTCAAAAATGTTTTGTTACATAGAGAACATAATCAAATTTAAAAATCATTCAATATTTTTAAATAAAGAAAACACGTGCCGCATCTCGTATAAAAACCGAGTTTGCTTAATCAAACCGTGTCGAAATATTACACAGCAATTTTGAAAATAAAAACGTGTAGCCATTCCCGCACATCACACAAACCGCACCTTTTTCAGCCAAAATTAACCCCCGAAACATATTTCCAACTTAATTTGGCGTCCGAAATAAAGTGTACATTAAAATATGGAGGTACGTGTGAACTGGAGTCTCGTTTTTTTTGTGCGGGGAAAACACGGAGTAAGAAGAAAATGGAGTGCTCATGTGGAGGTCATTTGTGTCACCCGAGTGAGGGACAAGATAGATGGAATATTCTTTATTCTATAATAAATGAAACAACAACATCAAACAACAGAACAAGCAAGGTAGGTAGAATGCTAACTGAAGTTATGAGAGGAAAGATGTACCCATCCTTTGATAGCATTAGGGCTTGTACGCACTCCGAAAATTTAGAGAATAGAGAAATTATCATCGTGTTAAACAAGCTTAATGTAATGTCAGGCTATTTTGACTAATGCTTAGTTATTCTCAAAGTCCTTTAAGTAATACGAGAGAATAACACATGCGGACGGAATGTAGTCGCGAAATGAGCATCTCAACATTTCGATTTTCGTAAAAATAAACATCGTATTCCTGGCAAGAATCTATTCATTCCTCTCGCTAGGGGTATTTTTCATTATAAAAATCTTTAACAGACATGAATTTAAAAAATCTACGGACGGCCTAATGGTGACTGTCTACTGAAAGATGTCAAACGTGGTTTAAATAATATTGTATGTAAGTAGTTTAAAATTTAAAAACACGCTTTTGAGTGACGTCTTTTTTTCAGAAAAGTTTGAAAGCTTTTGTTTGATAAATTAATAAAATGCATAAAAAATAACTAGTCCGCCATATTAGATTTAGAATGACGTCACTTAGCCTAAACATGCATTGTCATCCAAACTAAAGATATATGCAAAATTTCAGCTCCATCGGAAACCCGGAAATGGGTGGAAATTTAACTTCTTAGATTTTTTTACATTACTTATTTCCAGGTAAAATTAATAAAAGCGTTAAAATAATGTAAGCTTGTCACTCCATTTCTACTACTCCATGTTTCCCTGGTCTAATAAAACAAACCATTTTATCTTCGCCTCTGTCAGCGAGGCACGAACTCCGACGAGCTCGTCCGAAATAAAATTAATCCTAAGGGATCCCGTCTCCTGTGGGATTACGAAGAGCTAAGGATTCTTACACTCCTTGCTCCGGTATTGTCAAGTTAACTTGACAAATTGGAAAGGGTTCTGTACGGATCTTGAGAATGTATGTAGGTCATTCTTGTAAGGGAAAGAATAGAGTTATATTTATATTTTTGGGTGCGTAGTGAAACTTTGTGAAACTCTGAGTCATAGAATTTCAGCGATGCAAACAAATAAGTTTTTCTGAAGTTGAAATAGGGACTTAGTAATTGATAATCATAATATGCAAAATGCGAAACACCATTTTCCTTTTAAGGTGGAAGCTCCAGGGTAGCCCGCGAGATTTGCAGATCAGTGTCAGGTTATATCTTGGTCAAAATTTGATTCGCGGTCGTAGCAAGTATGTATTTTTAGAATCATAATCATTAAAATCATCAATACAACTCTCTCAGAATTGATGCCAAATGTAAGTATTTCATGTAAAATTACATTTGACCAACATACAACCTGACACTGACCTGAAAATTGCAAAAAAACGTAAGAAAAATTGAATTTCGCGGGCTACCCTGGAGCATTCACCTTAAAGTACAGAGGGCCTAGTGTGAGTTTTTTAACGCACTCGAACGTGTTTGCGTAAACGTCAATTTGTACTAAAACTGTATAAGCGCCGCGTGGTGGCAATAGCGGGTAACCTCTTTTTTTCTATACGATTTGACATAAGCGAACGTTTACGCAAACGCGTTCGAGCGCGTTAAAAAACTCACACTAGGCCCACAGTTATACACATACGATACACACGACTGAACGACAAAAATACTTACAAAAACACTGTGACAGCTAGATAAAATATACCCCGTTTTAAAAACGCATTTCCCCGGCTCAGTGGTGACTCATGGCATCCGCCAAACCACCTCGTGACACATTGCCCCACCCACAGACCTTTTTTCAGCCATTCTTTTAATTTTAAGCCAAGCCACGAACTGTGGTGAGTAATGTTGTCAGTTAAAATAAGTTCGCTTTATAAAATCTGTTACGAGCCCGATATTATTTTGTAGTAGGGTATTTTTGTCATCATCTGCCTGCCCTTATCCCATGTTACTTGGGGTCGGCGCAACACGTTTTTCTTCCATTCTGTCCTGTCAGCCGTCACGCTATCACTAACTCCCTTTTTTTATATCACTACTCACACAACCATCCATCCTTTCTTTGGCCTCCCTCTCCCTCTCCATCCATCCACATTTATACTCATAACTCTTTTAGTTACATGTGTTTCATCCCTCCTCTTCACATGACCATACCAAGATAAGCAGCTCCCTTTCAACTTTCCTGTCACTAGCGCTACTTTTAAACTATCTCTAATGTACTCATTTCTCACTTTATCCATTCTCGTTAACTGTGTTTACTTTTGTACAATATTTTAAATGAAACAACAACTAACATTAAAAATTAATCTTTTTTCTGAAAATAGTGGAGGCGAGATCTCGCTATCTCTTTTGTACGCGCGGTGACGTCATACGTCAGTATGTGCATCCTTTTCGGTTACTTGACAATTTCTCATTTTTTTTTAATGCCACTAGATTTGGAAGGTTTGTAACTTACTTAATTTTAAACAGTTTAAGTCAAATACCCTTAGATCTAAACCGAAGCAATTTTTATATCCTTACGGATTATCGTATCGTCTATCGGAAACTCTCCTAGTCCAAATGAGCCTTACAGTATGTAAGTTGTACCTATCTCTATGTAGACAAGCTCACGTTAGTACTTTACCTGGAAAAGCCCGACTGTGATGACGTGCTCGGTAATTAGTTCCGAGGCGAGAAATAAACCTCACATGACAGTTACATCGTTTACACATCTACAGAGTCTTCGGGGAATAGAAATCTTCGACCGACTCTGACTTACCGTCTGACTGTGCGAAGAAGCCTCCACCCTTTTTTTTTTTGAGGGGTGGCAAATCATCCAATGACATCTCCCGTACTAGGGTGGAGCGGAAGGGCGTGTCAGACTCTTACTGACTAAAACCCACCCCTGTTCCTCCCTATGCCCAGGGGCGAGGTAACTCTTTCGAATTTATCCTCTTTCAGGCGGGTCTGGTGCTGATCGGACGGCGAGTTACTCACTACTCGCCGTCCGCAGGCCCGGTTAAGAAGCCTCCACCTTATAAAAGTTTATCTTACGTATTTGGCCACCTTTTTGTTATCAGGATCCTTTTGAGGGCAACCTTCAAAAGGCTCCTGGAACTTTGGGAAAAAGATCAGAGAGTGTGGGATCCTTATCTCACTAAAACCACCCTGATGTGATCACCATCAGCACATGGAACCTCTTAAAGTACCACTCCGGAACTGTGCAACGCATGTTAGGGCACATCCCTAGCACCAGGGCCGAGTCGACGGCGCGTAGTGCTCCACGCGCGCCTCAAAAAGATCATGGCCGATGGCTGCATGCCAAGAGACGCGGATAAAATCGTAACAGAGTTACCGCGCACACGTGGGCACTCAGGCAAGGAAGAAACAGGGGTGGGTTTTAGTCAGTAAAAGTCTGACACGCTCTTCCGGTTCACTCAGAGCGGGAGAAGTCATAGAATGATTTACCACGCCCAAAAGAAACCGCACCCTGAGGAGACTGTAGAGGGCTCTTCCCTGAGCATTGCTGTGCACGCAGCACGTGATCACTGTGCCACCATCCCTCCCGAGGTCACTCGGTGGGCGAACAGTCCCCACTCTGAGCACCCGCGACTCCAGAATCCGCCTGCCTTGAATGGTGCAGGCGGGGTTTCAGCGTTTTAGGCGCCGAGTGGGTTGCCTCCCCGACGCCTACTTTTCCGAGCGGGATCGGCCCTCTCCCACATCACAAATAGGGTTATACAGTCACCCGCCACAAATTGGCCACGTCCTCAAAAGTAAACTATAGGTACAGCCTTTTTTTTTTTGGTGGGGTGGGAAATCATCCAATGACTTCTCCCGCTCTGGGTGGAGCGGGAGGGCGTGTCAGACTCTTACTGACTAAAACCCACCCCTGTTCCTTCCGTGTCTGAGTGCCCAGGGGTGAGGTAACTCATTTTCAGAACCTATCCGCTACATAACCTAGTATGCGGAACAGAGTGTAAAGTCCCGCAAACCTCCGTTGAAAAGGGAGGATCCTCCGACCAGACGGGTGTTGTGTCTGGTCCGGGCAACTGCCCGATAGTTGATTTCGGGCTGTTGTATATGTTCGAATCGCGCGGAGAACTCTGCTTGCGCGATGTAGGAATTTTGCTGTTCTAGTTCGTATGTAGCGTCATAGATGTCGCTACAACGATAACAACTTTTATAACTTTTCGAATCGTTATATCTCAGAAACGGTGGCTCGCAAGAAAAAGTAATAATACATTTTTTATAGATAATTTTATGATCTACAATTTATGTCTCAGGTACTTTTATGTTAAAACTTACCGTTTTGCTGAAAATCGCGAAAAACTCATTTTTTTTACCTTTGACCTTGAATAAAATTTTTTCCATACACGGGAATGATGGGGAACTTTTAGACATTGTTTATAATTATGTTTTGAACAATTTTACTGATTTTCAGCTTGTTGGGACTTTATGTAACTTCACTCTCATTTTTTGGTCTAGATTGACCGGACTATTTGCTACTTGAGAATCTGAGAACTCCGTCATTTATTAACCGATTTTGAAAATATTTTTTAATTTGAGAGTATGTACCTATACCTACTTCCAGATTGATCCCACTTTTATCAAAATCCAGTTCTGATAATGGGATCCATGAGAACCTCCTACATTTTTTTGAAGTCGGTTAAAAACCCAATGAGACTTGTTCTGATGTCGATTATTGCTCTTCAATCGCAAATCTGTATTATGTACCCAGAGCGGGAGATGTCATTGGATGATTTCCTCTCCCACAAAAAAAAAATAGCAATAGCCGCACCATAGCAATTTTTTCGACTGTGCAGCCTCTATGGATCATGCCTAGGGGTAGCGGATAAATTCGGAAAATGAGTTACCGCACCCCTGTGCACTCAGGCAGGGAAGGAACAGGGGTGGGTTTTAGTCAGTAAGAGTCTGACACGCCCTCCCGCTCCACCCAGAGCGGGAGAAATCATTGTATGATTTCCCAAACACAAAAACAAAAAAAAACAAAAAAAAAGGCTCTATGGATAGATCAATAAACTAACTAAACTCTATTAACGTGTAGGTAAGTGTTATTTATAAACAATTTACAAAGAATTATTATTTAGCATTTATCATTTATAATTTTTTATAAACCTCATAATACACTTTAGTAATTCATATAGTTTGTTTCGGTACCCACAGTTTCTTCTGACGAAAACACGACACACGACGTAATTGAATTTACACAATTATTATCAAAAATCTTTGTTTTATAAACCTAATTTGTACTTAGCAATCAGCGAACGATCAGCAATAGTTTTTAACACGCTTTTCATAGCCTCAACTGTTACGATGTAAAAAAAATCTTATAAGTTAAATTTGAACCACTGCCCGGTTTCCAGTTGAGCTGAAATTTTGCTTACATGTTTAGTTTGGACGACAATGCGTGGTTAGCTAATGACGTCATTCTAAATCCAATATAGCGGTATCAAACTTCAATATTATTATAGATAATACCTACTGATTTTTATGACGTTAAGTCATTGATAGCGCGTTGACTGTACGATGGTTGTGCAATTATTGCTGATCGCTATGTTTTCATAATAAGCGTGCCGGGAAACACCAAACTGACAAGGGAGCTGGCATTATTTTTTCAACTGTTCATTGTAGTGGTTAATACAGGCTGTAACGGAGATAGGTGGTTTATTTTAGACATTGGTACTGCCCATGTAAATGGACAAGGCAGCTGACATTATTTTTTTACTGTTCATTGTAGTGTTTTAGTGGAGGAGCTCGTGGCTAAAGTAATAACAACCGCAGGGGTCTATCCATCTGGTTAAGCTACGCTTGCTGGGGTTGGTCTATGAATGGGTGACCATCTTTACATACTGAGACTCCTCCGTGCCTCGGAAAGCACGTTAAGCCGTTGGTCCCGGCTGTCAATCGTGAATATTTGACAGTCGTTACGGGTCGTCAGAAGCCCGAAAGTCTGACAACCCGTCTTACCAAGGGGTATCGTATTACCCAGTAACTGGATTGTGGAGGTCAGATACGCAGTCGCTCCATGTAAAATACAGGTATTCAACTGCATCCGGTTAGACTGGAAGCCGACCTCAAGATAGTTGGGAACAGGCAAGGCAGATTGATTTTTTGTAGTGGTTTATTTATACAGGGTGTAACGGAAATAGGTGGTCATATTTTAGATACTGATTTAAATGAACAACTTTCTTCAAGTTAGCCATAGAAAATTCCAAAAAATAAAATTGTACCTCATTATTACATAATTTTGATCAACTTATGATAATTTTGTACGGAATGTTCAATTTTATTTTTGGGAATTATTTATATCTTACTTTGAGAAAGTTGTTCATTTCCAAGGGCAGAAGCAGTCTTTAAAATATGACCACCAATTTCTGTTACACCCTGTATATTAAAAAAAAAAATCACTTTATTAAATCATTGATTAATATTTAATCTCTTTTTCATTGCTAACTAAAGGGAATGGATGACGGCTATAACAAAAACGGTAAGTCGACCATGAAAATGGTTATAAAATTAGTTTCGAGTTTCACCTCAAAGCCCTGCGTCGACGAGAGGCGACAGCAATCAACACCGTTGTCACCGTTGACCCGCCGTCGCCATAAGCGGCGGCAGTTTCGCGCGCTTTAAAACTCTATTATTACTAATAAGGAACGGTTATACTCCGGCCCCGCCGTCGCCATAAGGGGACGGCGGAGCCCGACGACAGTGCTGATCTCTGTCGCCTCTCGTCGACGCAGGGCCTTGAGGTGTTAATAATTGACATTTTTAATTTTATCCAATGACATTATAATTTACTCTCAACTTTAATTTATTGATTTTTATATTTTACTACAAAATTGACAATTTCATTTGTATTGTAATTAAAGCAAAGTTTAATTTTTTATGTTATTTTATAATCGATTTTACTAAACTTTTACTTGTTTTAAAACCATATTTTAAAAGAACTAACAGAGTTATATATACGTACTACTAACACCTACTGTGGACCAAAAGCTGTTAACATATAAAATATTATTATTATAACACTAAGTGGTCCCGTGGTGGTGTTTCATCGAAAACCTTTTATATGAAAGTGCATTGTGTGATTGGGTCGCTGTTAATTGCTTTTAACACAGAGTTTAAATTGTATATTTTCGTTATTTCAGTTTTTGACCACCCACTGAAAGCACTTTAGTTAATAAACCTTCAATAAATATACCGTTAATTTGTAGGTAGTATTTTCTTGATTGAAGTAGGTATATGGTTGAAAATTCTATTGCTGTAACAGAAATGCTACTGCTTTGTCCATGGAAATGAAACATTTTCATCATGAAAGTCTTAGTCAATTTCCAAAAAATAAATTGGACTTTCCGTACAAAGTTAGGCAGGGAGGAACAGGAGTGGGTTTTAGTCAGTAAGAGTCTGACACGCCCTCCCGCTCCACCCAGAGTGGGAGAAGTCCCACCCCACAAAAAAAAAAGCTGATCAAAATTGTATGGAGGGTCCAGTTTCTTTAAAAAAAACGAGGGAGCCTTACAGTAGTCGCATATGATGTGTAACATTTGAAATCTCACCATAACACTCTCGCCATCTGTCCTGAAAAATAAAATTAAAACGTTTTGTTCCGATTTCGACCGCGCGCTGACATATTGTGCGCGTTTACCATCTGTCAAATCAAATAGCATGCGCTTCCCCAGCTTCCTGTTACACATTTTCACGAAATCACTCCCACAGATTTCAGAAAAGCGAGAGGAAAGATGTTAAACATCCAAAATCTTCTTCTGTGATGCTAATGATGATAAGCACTACTTTCCTTGCAGCTGCCAGCTCCTCCTCACATCGAGCTGGTGATGGCGATGCCATACCTCCGCACAGCATTCAAGAGACCCACCGTCAGAGTGAGACGTAAGTACATCTCTTTCTCTTTCTCAATAGCTATAAGGTTTTAAATACAGGTGGTTAGAGTTGAGTCAGTCGTGCAAGCACCGATGGTAGTGGTTCACTTACTGCAGTAAAATAATCTTAACACACGGAACAGCAAACTATAAGTCATAGATAAAAAAAAAACTATTTTACAAAAAAATACAACCGACTTCCATGAAAAACACACACATAAAAAAATGAAAAATAAGTTGAATTTCGGAAGTCGGTGTTTCTAGTTTTGTTTCCTCGTTATTTGACACCGACTTTTTTGTAAAAAAAAGTTTTTTTTTATTTTTTACTTTTTAGTTGTTGTATCCCATATAATATAATAATATAATAATAATAATAGCCTTTATTAACAATCTAAAGAATTACATTACAACTTGGTATTGTTCAGTTCTACAAAATGGTTTATGCAGGTGAATGTAAATCCTAATCTTCATCATCAGACACCGGTTTCTAGATTGTCTTGCTTGCCAGCATAGGCCTCCCCAAGTGTTCTCCACAACGATCTGTCTCTCGCCTTCCTCGTCCAAGTAGTTCCTGCCACCTTTTTAATATCATCTTCCCATCTACGATACTGTCTACCTTTACTCCTCTTTTTATATCTAGGGCACCATTCCGTCACTTCTTTTGCCCACTTTTCTGTCTTACTTCTTATTAAATGTCCCGACCATTTCCATTTGAGTTGTTTGATTTGGTATTTTATATCAGTAATCCTGGTTTGTTTCCTTATTGTTTTTAGTCGCACTTTGTCTCTTAATTTTATGTTGAGTATACTTCTTTCCATTCTGTGTTGACAAACTTCAAGTGATTTAATATTTTTCTTTGTACAACTCCATGTCTGACATCCGTAGGTCATGCTTGGTAGAATACATGTGTTATATATTTTCTTTTTACCTTCGATTGATATAAGCGAGTTTTTCATGACGTCTTTTAGAGCCCAGTATCTCTTCCATCCTATGGTTATCCTATTTTTGACTTCCTTTGTTGTGACGTTGTATCCCATAACTTAAACTAAATAGTAAAGATATGCGCGAATTGAGAGCCCCAAAAATATTGTTACGAGCTGGGTATGGGATAAATTATTTTACACTGATTAATTAACCAAATATCCTTTGATAACTCAACAACTTATTAACACAAACACTAATTCGCTAATAATCACTATTCTCTTCGTAATCGCTTCCGTTCGCATTCGTAGTCGAAAACAGACTCACTCGCCGCCCGTCCCTATTTATACAGCCATAGAAGTTTCCAGAACATTGTCGAACTATCCTATAGTGGAATATTCTAGAAACATCTATGAACTTCTACACAGTACCACAATGGAATGTTTTCGAACGTAGTGGAAAATTCTGGAGACTTCGACCACATTCTCGAACGTTCCAGTGTAATACGGTCGACGTAACAATATTAAATTTAAACATAATTTCAATTAGGGTGTATCAGGGTGAACTGTACAAACCTGTGTACCCTTTCAGAGCGTATTAGCGTGATGTTATGTTATGAAGTGGTGTAAACAATAAACAGACATGCGATTGCAGCAATTCCGGAAGGTTTGCTGTCATTTATTGAAGAGTTCCATTGTGTATCTCAGAAGTTCTGCATCAAATCTTCACCAAATTTTTCCATTAAATGGGACCACATGAGAAGCAGCAGCTTTCAAATAATAAAAAAAACAGTCGAATTGAGAACCACCTTCTTTTTGAAATCAGTTAAAAACAAATTTCAAATTCCATTGAAACCCATATTTTTAGGACCTTTTTCATTGGAATGGTAACTTAAATGCCAACTTAAAATACACGATGCTTTCAAATGAATCCGAGTTATTTTATCAAGTATAGTTTTGTTGATCGTGGCAACATAATATAATGCGCCTTTACATGGAGTCAGTAATTGAAATAACTGAAAACCTGAAAAATCTCTTAGGTACAACTCGTACGTATTATTTTACTGATAGAAATAACATCATAGTTTTAAGGCGCTATTAACTGCCAATGACCTTGAGTGGTTAGCTTGCATGTTCTGTGCTGAGCTCACGTAACGCGCCGTACGTCCACCCAGTAATAGGACTCGCCCATCGAGGAACACTGTCCGAAATTAAACGCATTATTCATTTATTGTACATAAAACAACAAGTATGCTAAAACACGTATACCAAAATATAAATAATTAAATAATCTTTGAAATGGTTGGGGTTTCATAAAAATACGTTTTATAGTTTTTGCGTGATTCTCATTTTTTTATCCGCGTTAGACATAACTTTACAAATTAATTACACTATGTTATAAAAATATAATTTCAAATATTCACATATCAAATAACGACAAAAATTGTCTCAAGAAACATATATTTTTTTCAACGAAATAAAACTAGTCGTTTAGACGTGATGTTCAATTAAAAACCATTAGAAGTCGTATAACTGCACTTTAAAAACCATTAGAAGTCGTATAACTGCGCCTTTAAAAACCATTAGAAGTCGTATAACTCACCTTTAAAAACCATTAGAAGTCGTATAACTGACCTTTAAAAACCATTAGAAGTCGTATAACTGACCTTTAAAAACCATTAGAAGTCGTATAACTGACCTTTAAAAACCATTAGAAGTCGTATAACTGACCTTTAAAAACCATTAGAAGTCGTATAACTGCGCCTTTAAAAACCATTAGAAGTCGTATAACTGCGTCTTAAAGAATCATTAGAAGTCGTATAACTGCGCCTTTAAAAAACATTAGAAGTCGTATAACTGCGCCTTTAAAAACCATTAGAAGTCGTATAACTGCCCTTAAAAAACCATTAGAAGTCGTATAACTGCGCCTTTAAAAAACATTAGAAGTCGTATAACTGCGTCTTAAAGAATCATTAGAAGTCGTATAACTGCGCCTTTAAAAAACATTAGAAGTCGTATAACTGCGTCTTAAAGAACCATTAGAAGTCGTATAACTGTGCCCTTAAAAAACATTAGAAGTCGTATAACTGCGTCTTAAAGAATCATTAGAAGTCGTATAACTGCGCCTTTAAAAAACATTAGAAGTCGTATAACTGCGTCTTAAAGAACCATTAGAAGTCGTATAACTGTGCCCTTAAAAAACATTAGAAGTCGTATAACTGCGTCTTAAAGAATCATTAGAAGTCGTATAACTGCGCCTTTAAAAAACATTAGAAGTCGTATAACTGCGTCTTAAAGAACCATTAGAAGTCGTATAACTGCGCCTTTAAAAAACATTAGAAGTCGTATAACTGCGTCTTAAAGAATCATTAGAAGTCGTATAACTGCGCCTTTAAAAAACATTAGAAGTCGTATAACTGCGTCTTAAAGAATATTAGAAGTCGTATAACTGCGCCTTTAAAAAACATTAGAAGTCGTATAACTGCGTCTTAAAGAATCATTAGAAGTCGTATAACTGCGCCTTTAAAAAACATTAGAAGTCGTATAACTGCGTCTTAAAGAACCATCAGAAGTCGTACTGCGCCTTTAAAAACATTAGAAGTCGTATAAGTAACTATAAAAAAGTAAAAAACACGCTTACAGTGACGTCATTTTATTATTCTCTTCTTCTCGACAAACCCTTTCATTTGATACCTACATATCAAGGGAATGCATAAAAAATACCTATTCCGCCATCTTTGGGAGTCCACCATGCTGGATTTAGAATGACGTCACTTAAATCACCATGTATTGTCACAGTCATCACACTAATATCACACTTCACACTAATATTATAAAGGCGAAAGTCTGTGAGTGTGTATGTTTGTTACTTCTTCACGCTCAAACGGCTGGACTGATTTGGATGAATTTTGGTACGGAGATAGCTTATACCCTGGATTAACACATAGGCTATTTTTTATCTTGGTCTACGCGGGTGAAACCGCGGGGCGCAGCTAGTTAATTATAAAGGCGAATGCTTGTGTGTGTATTTGTATGTTTGTTACTTCTTCACGCTCAAACGGCTGGACTGATTTGGATGAATTTTGGTATGTAGATAGCTTATACCCTGGATTAACACATAGGCTACTTTTTATCTTGGTCTACGCGGGTGAAACCGCGGGGCGCAGCTAGTTAATTATAAAGGCGAATGCTTGTGTGTGTATTTGTATGTTTGTTACTTCTTCACGCTCAAACGGCTGGACCGATTTGGATGAAATTTGGTATGTAGATAGCTTATACTCTGGATTAACATATAGGTTACTTTTTATCCCGGTCTAAATCGCAAAAACCACGGGGCGCAGCTAGTCCGGACCGCGTTACCGTAAATAAACATATTTTCTTTCTTTTTTTTCTTCCTAAATATGTATGCAAAAATTCAGATCAATCAGAAATCGGGAAGAAGGTCAAATTTAACTTCTTATACTTTTTTACATAGCTACATGGTTTCAGGTGAAGCTAATGAAACTTTTATTATAATAACGCTTTGACGTTTAGTCGCGACGCGCCTGTCTGCCCTTTAGGCTGCGGTTCCAATATAGATGTGTTTACCTATTTGTGTTGTAAGCGTAAGCTGTGTACATAGGTGTCTACAATAGGCATACATACACAGCACTCAAATTATACGTACCATGTTTCCTCCAAATTGCTATGTAGGCTATGTAGTTACTGCTGTTAGTGTCCCTTAGAATCAACCCTACTTATTAATATTGTAAATGCGTGAGCTTGGATGGATGGATGTTTTTTACTCATATACACCAGAACTGCTGAACAAATCTGAATGAAAATGGCATAGAGATCTAACAGAGATAGATGTCTATTAGGCTATAATTTCTAGTGTGGGAAGAACTAATTTCACGCACGCGAAACCGCTGGCGGAAGCTATTAAATAATAAATAATGAGATGTGCGAGGTTTCTAAGCGGTGAAGCTAACCTACGAAACTATGTGTCCCGTTCCACTAGAGCTATTCTGCGTAGCTGTGCTATGAATATGAAGAACGAGCTCTACTCCGTACTTTAGAAAGCTAGCTATAACACTAACAACTCCTAAGTCACATCCTTGGCGTGAATCTATAGTTTGAATCCTTAGCACACTTCCGTCGCATCAGTATAGAAAAAAAATAGTTTTGTTGAACCCTGTTCCACTACACTACGCTAAGCGAAGCTAACTTTTAAATATTTGGGCCCAAAAGCTGGCCACATTAATTGCAACGTCTATAGCGTTGAGCAGGTCCTCCATAGTGCAGGTGGGACATTCCAGTATGTGAGTCATGTTCTGGACGGGGGAAAGTACAGAGACTCATTAATGACCTGAGACATTTTCATTTCTGAGGCGAGTAAAGGTAACTTGCCGTCCGATCAGCACCAGGCCCGAGATTCGACGGCGCATTGTGTTCCACGCGCGCCTCAAAGAGTTGTCAGCAAAACATGTCGGGCACAACCCCTGGGTTGTGGATAAATTCGAAACAGTTACCTCGCCCCTGGGCATTCAGGGCAGGTAAGGAACAGAGTTGGGTTTTAGTCAGTAAGAGTCTGACACGCCCTCTCGCTCCACCCTAGAGCGGGAAATGTCATTGGATGATTTAGTCATGTTCTGGACAGGGGCATCGCACTCACATTGGGTAACAGACGAGTTTATAAAAACATTTTTTCGACACTTTTATCCGACTGCGCGACGCAAGGGAAGGTAATGTGTTCATCAGCCTATGTATGTATGTATGTTTGTTTGTTCCTTTGTGGCTCTTTAGAGACCAAACGCGTGGGCTAATTTTGATAATTATTTCGTCAATTGATTCGTCTTAGTCTTGCGAGTGCTACTAAAAACATGACAGTAATCAAAATACAATATGGCGACAAACAGACGCCATATTGTGAAAAAGGAAAAAATTAAAGTCGACGAACTATATTAAGTGGGGTATCAAAAAAAAGGGTTCGAGGAGGCGATTCCAAAACTTTAACTCGCTAAAATGTAGAAAATAAAAAATTGATTATTTTCAAAAAACCCGACTGTAAAAACAACTAAAATGTTTGTGGTTTGGTACTTTTTATTTGTTTTTTACAGTCGGGTTTTTTTGCCAATTTGTATTTGCGGCTGTTTATCCTATTGGTAGAAATCAGACACATCCATAGCTACGCAGCTTAGCACGTCTCTTATAGTAGAACCGCATACTTAAACTTGCAAGGGAATTTTCTTTGCTTTTTCTACTTAGTTTTTTTTCCGAGATGTCCGGCGCAAATCCCGTTGCAATCGTTTAGCTTAGGTTTTTGGCCTGAGCTTTCGCACACAGTTCTAGCCAGTACGAAAGAAAAAAGGTTCATAACTACTTACCTATACGTATTGGTACTACAAAAGGGTGGGTCGTAATCGAAATTTTCCTGTATTTGAAACTATTTCATAATCAACCAACTTGTTGACCACATCGGTAACTATGTATATAAATCATCGAAAACATCAAAGTATCGTTTTTGTGACGGTTCATTTCACCAGCGAGTGGTGACGCACGATTCGAAGAAAAATAATTTTAAAGCATGATTTTCTGATAGGATTTTTCATCAAAGTCGACGAAACTTTTTTTATTATTATTCTTTATTCTACGGCAGGTAAGTTACAATATCCAATCATTTATGTATATGTCAGCGGATAATCACAAACACCGATAGTTTATAATAAATCACGTAAAATTGTAAACTCTTGATTTTCAATATAACTCTGATAGGTACACTATACCCGGGCCTGCGGATGGCGAGTAATGGGTAGCTCGCCGTCCGATCAGCACCAGGCCCGAGAGTTGACGGCGCGTAGTGTTCCACGCGCGCCTCAAAGAGTTGTCAGCAATAATGACGGGGCCCGTCATGGCCGATGCTGCCCAGGGGTTGTGGATAAATTCGTGCCCCTGGGCACTCAAGGCAGGGAAGGAACAGGGGTGGGTTTTAGTCAGTAAACGTCTGACACGCCCTCCCGCTCCACCCAGCGGGAGACGTCATTGGATGATTTCCCACCCCAAAAAAAAAAAAAAAAAAAATAGGTATACTATTAAAAGCAGTGGTGGCGCAGTGGTAATAGCCACGACTTACGAGTTGTAGGTCGTAGGTTCGAACCCAATGATTTGATTTGTGTAAATTATGTCATCATCACCACTTTCAAAACGGTGAAGGAAAACATCGTGAGGAAACCGGCATGTCCTAGAACCAAAACTTAGAAGAAAAGTAACATCTACCAATCTACACTGATCCTTTTTTTTTGTTAAAAAAAAAAAAAATGCCCAGTGTGCGTGTTGGATGAATGAAAAGCAATTGCATGTAGCTGAGATGAGAATGCTAAGAGCGATGTGTGGTGTTACGCGCTTGGATAGAATTAGGAATGAGTATATAAGAGGAAGTCTGAAAGTGGCACCGTTGGCTGAAAAGTTGTGTGGATATCGTTTGTCGTGGTATGGGCATGTGATGCGAAGGAATGAAGAAAATGTCGTGAGGAAAGTCTTGTGTATGGATGTGGATGGCTCTAGGAGTAGGGGAAGGCCAAAGAAACGATGGTTGGACTGTGTGAAAGAGGATATGGGTAAAAACGGGGTGACTACAGAGATGACGACTAATAGAGGAGTATGGAAGAAAATGACATGTTGCGCCGACCCCAAATAAATTGGGATAAGGGCAGGAGAATGATGAGTGTGCGTGTTGGATTATGTAGCCCACTTTCGCAGAGGGGAGGCCTGTGGGAACATTGAAAGTTATTTAATGTCGATATTGAATTAAATCTATTGTATTTGAAATTATTTATTTATACTAATGTTATAAAGAGGTTAAGTTTGTTTGTAGGAAGTAATCTCAGGAATTACTGAACCGATTTTGAAAATTCTTTCACCAGTAGAAAGCTACACTATTCCTGAATGATAGGCTATTGTATTATATTAATTTTCAAAATCTACGAGGACGAAGTCACGGGCGAAATCTAGCACTTCATAATATATTGAGAGTTTACAGTCTCATAAGATGTGTTACAATCTTACGGTATTTGTAATAATTTGGTGACATATACATATACAGTATATAACAAAATCCCTATTGTTCCTCTACCCACGTTTTAAGAATCGGTACACAAACTTAATAAAGCAAGTAATTTATAAAAAAAACTGTTCAAAAATAATTAAAATAAATATTTAATTATTAGTATTTGTAATGTCTAACTGGTTTATTACCTCTGCAATTCTGCATGAAGCGATTGCGGAACCCGTAGTCTATTTAGCGAAATAAAGATGTACTTGTAAAATCAGATAATGTAAACATTTTTTTGAGTGTGTTCATTTTAACTGTTTTTTTTTTATTTTGACCTCTCGACTAGCCAATGCTTAATTTTTTTTAAATTATAGTTTCATCTATGTTGTGCTTGTAGGTAAATGTACCTACACATCCTTAATATGAACAACAGGGTTTTAGTTACATATTGTATACGAGTATATCAATTCGACGATCGATTTATACAGATAAAGACTGCCTTGTTGCTTGTTGGTCCAATCAATCATAGTTTCCTGGTTCGATATCTCAGTTCACTGCTGACATAATATCTGCACATTATGTAAGTGGCGTTCTGTTAGGAAATTCTCTTCAGTAGACCATGATTTTGTGCCTATTTCGTGCATCCGTAATGCAGATGAGATCTTTCTGCGGAACTATTAGATAGACAGCTTTAAAAAAAAAACCATTCTTTAATTATACAGCATGTAAATAAACCCTGTCCGATCCTGAAGGGTATTACGAGTATCGTACTGCGTACACATATACGTAATCATTTAATGGATACGAGATAATTATTTTTCCCTAATGAAAATAATTAATTTAAAAAAAAAAGAAAAACTTATCAAAGGCAACACTGAGCGCTCGACAAAGTTCACCTACTGTTTCGTTTCAACGATGCCGCCTGAGCGAGACAGAGTGCCTGCAGCGCGGCTAGTGCACCCTGCACTAGCCGCGCTGCAGGCAGGTATCGTTTGAAATAAAAATAGGTAAAAATAAAATGATTTCGCCGGCCGGTTTTTTTTTTTTAGTGTGGTCAACTTATGAAAATTTGCCATATTTAGTGTTAAATTTCGCATATTTTATAAAAATAAGAAATCTATAACTCTTGGTTTTTATGAGTTACGTTTTTTTTTACAACTTTTTCTAGTACGTATGTTAAACCAGAAATACGCCTTTATTGGATCGGACAGGGTTTTTGTTACATGCTGTATACATACGTCCTATATTTATACACAAAAATAAAAATAAAACCCTTAACTAATAGAGATGTGTTCTGGGTATAAAAACATTACTTAAATTCTATTTAGTCCGCAGTTAGACTACAAAAATAAAAAACTTTTTACAAAAAAAACAACCGACTTTCAAAAAAAAATACACTAAAAATAACTTTAATTTCGGAAGTCGGTGTTTGTATTTTATTTCTTCGATATTTGACACCGACTTCCGAAATTAAAGTTATTTTTAAATAAGTGTATTTTTTTTTTGGACGTCGGTTGTTTTTTTTTGAAAAAAGTTTTTTATTTTTCCGCTTTTTAGTTGTTATACCCCAGAACTAAAAACCCCAATAACATGGAACGTGGCATTTGAACATTTGGAGAACACAAAAACGTCATCAAGATATGCGTATTTTTCGTTTTTGTTCAGTTTCTCAAAAAGCGCTAAAGCAATTTCGATAAAATTTATATGGGACCACGTCGGGAGTATATTTTTTTGGACAAAAAAAGAATTTTAAAAGTCCGTCCACAACCGACGGAGAAATGCGCGGATATACATAAAAAAAAAATATTAAAAAAAATAACATACATACAGTCGAACATAGAACCTCCTCCTTTTTCGAAAGTTGGTTAAAAAATATTGGACAAGTGAGTTTTGCTAGAGCAAACCAATCAAAATTTACAAATATAAAACACATCAAAGTTCAGGAAAGGGGGCTTGTTACGTCACTAAATAGTAAAAGTCTATCGAGGCGTGACGTCACGCGAAATTTCAACGCACTGTACGTCCTCATTTTTGGTTTACGTGACGTGGACTAATTAGATTTGTTAGGTAACTAGCCTATTAACCATGTCTGTCTACCCCTTTATGGGAAACAGTAGTGATGTTATCCTACCTTTAGTGGTTATTTTAACCGCTATGAATCTCGTAAAATCAGTACATAGCTGGTATAAACCGCAAACACAACAACGTATCTACAAGCTACATCATTATATGTACATAGGTAACTAAAGGAGTTTGCTCCAGGCTCTTAGGAGATCAGGCCACCTGGCGTAATGCCTATTATACAGGGTGTAACGGAAAGTTGTGGTCATATTTTAAGAACCGGTTCTGCCCATGGACATGAACAACTATCTCTAAGAAAAATTAGAAAATTCCCAAAAAAAAATTGGACTTTGCATACAAAGTGATCATCAGCTAATCAATATTTTTATGGGGGGTAATAATTTTTACCTTTATGGGTCGTGGGGCAGGAAACAAAAACTTCCCACGTTCAAAAGTTCATACCAAACCACACCACTTGCCTCGCGTCTTAGGCTGCGTTTTTTGATTTCGATTTTCTTTAAAATCTGAACTATAAATTAACTCAATACTATTTTGCATTAAATGTTTTGCGAGAGCGAGTAGGAATCGCGCGCAAAAAAATACAAATCATATTTTTTTAATTTTTTTTTTTTAAACTATCTCCTTCTTATAGGTTTTCCTGTAATCTAAAGGTAAAGTTTTCTGGTTTTTTTTATTTTAGGCCTTGGTTTTGGATATAAGGGAGGTCAGAATGGTCATTTTTCATCTATTTTCTTAAATAACTTTAAAACGGTACATTTTAAAATAATGATAAAAATACATTCGAGACTCTCAAACTGTGTTCTTTCATTTGATAAGTCGCACGGCACAGTTTGAAAAACTTTGTTTTTTAATTTTCCGATTGTGATTGTGAAAAGTAACCCAATTCCAAATTAAGTTATTTAGGGTACACGTTCGTATTTAGGTCACAGACGTGAATGTGTATACCAAATTTCAACTCTATCGATTCAGCGATTCGGAGCATGTTAGCTGTGACAGACGGACAGACAGACAGACACACGAGTGATCCTATAAGGGTTGGTTTCGTTTTCTCATTCGGACTTTCGGAACCTTAAAATTTATCAAAAATAACTTTTCATTAAGACTATGTAAGTTTGATTCGCATTAGTAAAACAAATCTACTATCAGAAATTATTAAGTGTCTTCTTTTTTTGGGCATATTTCGAACAATATCAGTCCCCAAACAGTGGGCCTGGATACAATGATCTCCTTAATAAACATAATAGAAGTAAATCTATGTACATTAGGAGGCACTACTATGTTACATTATGTTCCAACCACAGAGATTCCCACATTCCCTTCAAGTAGGTGTATGTATATTTAATCAACTAGGTTTCTGTAGCTGGTTCAGGATTACCTAACCGTAAATTGAAACTTAATGTTATTTGAATTTAACAAAAAGGAGTTTATTTATTGGCAAATCATTTATTTTCCGTGTGCTGGAAAACCTCCAACGCAATGATATTATAAAAGAAAGATACGCTAAGTTCATACAAAGCTGCGTTCAACTATCGTTGAGTTGTTATTACAAATGTCCATTGTCCTTATGAAGTTCCTTTTTATATCTTGGAACCATAGTTTTTACACTCTTTACACACAACTTGGCATCATAGATATTTGTCACCCCACGGATAAGCCTTTCTTCACTCGCTGCTGTTAGCCGACTAAATCAAATTGCAGTAATAGCGAATATGCATGATATTTTTTTATTCGTTTAATTGAAAAAAACTTTTTTACAAAAAAAAACAACCGACTTCCAAAAAAAAAATATACTAAAAATTAAAAAATAACTTTAATTTCGGAAGTCGGTGTTTGTATTTTACTTCTTCGTTATTTGACACCGACTTCCGAAATTAAAGTTATTTTTTAATTTTTAGGGTATTTTTTATAGAAGTCGGTTGTTTTTTTTTTTTTGTAAAAAAGTTTTTTATTTTTCACTTTTTAGTTGTTATACCCCAGAACTAAAAACCCCAATAACATGGAACGTGGAATTTAATTTTACATTAGGAGGACACCATAACGTCATCGAGGTATACGTATTTCTCATTTTTGTTCAGTTTCTCAAAAAGAGCTGAAGCAATTCGATAAAATTTATATGGGACCACCTCGGAAGTATATTCTTTCGGATAAAAAAATAATTTTGAAAATCGGTCCACAACTGACGGAGAAACAGGCGGAACTACATAAAAAAATAAAAATAAAAAAAAAACATACATACAGTCAAACATAGAACCTCCTCCGTTAAAAACTTATTAACTGGTATATAATATGAAGGAATTTTCAAAATATAATCACCAATGACGAAGTTATAAAGTTTTAAAGTTGATAATTAGAAAAAGAAGTCCGACGTGTTTTTTGACGTCAAAGGACATGACGCCGATACAACTGCCATAGAAAACAGCGTTTTCGAGAGAGGGACAGATATATTTGTTTAAAATTGTTATATCTCGTTTAATTTTGATTCTCCTTTCACTGTTCGTACTCTATTTTTGTATGTGCATCGATAAACCGGTTAGATAATAAAGATTTTTTTCATGCATATTCTCTATTGGCTGAATTTGTCTGCAACAATTTGCGCGCGCTCAAACGGCGCAATTATAACAATTTTA